>CM068960.1:13791669-13802968 GCA_035128595.1 Eptatretus atami
TTGGATGCTGCTCTCCTGTCTGTGCCTGTTTGTGGTGAGGATGTTGAGGTTGTGGAGAGATTCACGTACCTTGGCAGTGATATTCATGTCTCTGCTGGCTGTGAGTCAGAGGTCAATAGACATCTGGGTCGGGCCTGGGGAGTCATGGATTCACTGATAATGGGGTGTGGCGCTGCCGGTACCTGTGCGGGAGGACGAAAGTCCGAGTCTTCAGGTCCTTGGTGCTTCCAGTCTTACTCTATGGATGCGAGACTTGGACTCTGACCAAGGATTGAGACGGAGACTTAATTCCTTTGGTACCAGGTCTCTTCGGAGAATCCTTGGCTATCGCTGGTCAGACTTTGTGTCCAACCAGCGGTTGCTGAGACTCAAATGAGATTTGTTACCTGCATAGTCCGTGAGCATCAGCTGCGGCTGTATGGACATGTGGCTCGTTTTCCTGACGCTGATCCTGCTCACCAGATTCTCTCAGCGAGGGAGTCTCCTGAGTGGAGCAGGCCAATGGGCCGCCCACGTGCCTCGTGGTTGCAGCAAGATGATCGGCATCTCAAGGAGATGGGGATGGGCCAGGCATCTGCCTGGGGGATGGCCAGACGGAGGCCTCTGGAGTACGGCGGAAAGTGGACGCAGCGAGACGCTGCTCTGGTGCATGCTCCCATACCTGACCTGACCTGACTGACTGACTGATATTAAAGATCGGACCTTCCGTGTGACGGAGAAAGCTGAAATTTTGCGTGCCGACAGACATCGAAGCCGATACACCGGGGGGGGGGGCGGGGGAATTACAGAACCGTCGGAAGAACATCCGTAAATGAAAATATAAATAAAGGAACAAAAAAAAAATGAAAAAGACAAATGCAGGTGAACGACTCGATACAATGGGGAAGCATGGTTCATTATTGCTTACAATGTGTAAGCATAGCCTGCTCGTATATATAGTGTATAATGTACATATTACACAATGAGTTACTGTAAATATAGTAATTTCTGCCCCTCTCCTCTGCCTACATTTTTTACCCATGTGATAATACTCTTCGCTGCCATATTATTTCTGACTTTATTTTTTTTAATACCATGTTATTTTTGCCATTATATACATTTCTGACTACCAAACATATAATAAACTGATTCCTTATCCCAATAAACATAGGAATGGACATGAGAGCCATTAAAATTGCCCCACTAGAAGTTGAGATCTGGCTTTTTAAAGTTTTTAGGTAATGTGGCAGCCATCTTGGCCGACATATTGGATTTCTCAAATTCACCAACGGTATTAGATCACGTTTGTCAGTTTCTTAATCTAGACCACTCAATGATGTGAAAGCCACAGAAAACAATTACACATCACATTTTTCCAGGTCCAGCAAAATATTTGATTGGCAATTGGACTAGATCTCACCTTGCACAGGAACACTCTGCCTTGAGCCATGCCAGCAGTGTTATTTGATGCTCTACCATCTTCATTCCAGTGGTTGGAACAGGTTTGTTGGTGTAGTTAAGTCATCACATTCCCAACCCTCTTTCGTCGTTTTGCCGACACCGTGTAACATTCAGTAAGTCAAAATGTCAGGCGTAGCAAAAGGCACTCCGCCTTGGCACTCCTTTGAGATTGAAGAGTTTTCGGTGCTTTGCGCAGAAGACAACATGCGGGTAGAATTGGTGTCAAGTTCGACGAACGAGGTGTTCAGTCACATCTCAACACATCACTCAACAAAAGGCTTCTTCGCAGAATAATAATCGTATTTCCCTTACAATGAACTTCAACACAAGAGAAGGCTATGAGGCCCATCAAGCTTTGCAATGGTTGCCAACCTATGGTTGTTTGTCCCCACTCTATCCTTTTAAAATGCTGAGTATCAAGCAAAGAAGTAGTGTGTACCATATTTAAAGTATGACTCAGCTGTAGTTTGAACCGCTGACCTCGCAGACTCAGAGCGAACACTCTCACCATTACACCACTGAGTCTGCTGAAGGAAACTATAACTTCCCATACCGGGAATCGAACCCGGGCCACCTCTGTGAAAACCAGGAATCCTTTCCATGAGACCATAAGGGATGAACGCTGAAACTTGCATCTAAGCAAATGAAGGTCCACAACAGTGCTGCCAAAACTTGGGCAGTATTTGAAATTTGGCCGGGATACCGGCACACAGTGGCCTACTCATTTCAAAAGGCACCGTGGAAGCTTTCTCACCCATGAGCGATTATTTGCAGATGGGACAGCCGGCTTAAAGGAGAATTCTTGTTGTTATGATGTCTTGCCTGTGAAGTCTCAGGGTGGCAGCTTGTAGTCTTCTGCTTCGTCAGGAATCAAACCTGGACTAAGTTCAAAAGTGAACATGCTACCTCAAAGCTATCTTATGAGCCCAAGCAACTACTATTCAAAAATTGAGGAACAATTTTAGATATTGCTTCAAAATAAATTACCAACAACCCTTTGGTTGCACTGTTCAAGCCATCATTTTAAAGCTTGAGTCTTTGACGCGTGTTTGCCAACAGGACTGTGCTGAGGTAGCACTTTCCTTTGAACTGTCTAGCCTGGGTTCAATTCCTGACCTGACTATAAACTGTTGGAATGGTGCTGCGCAGTCAGAATGTCGGATGTCAGTGAACCATCCCTCGGATGGATGTTTAGCTGGATGTCCTCTCTGCTATCATTAATTGGTGGACGTTGAAGGTCGTACGGTGTCTTTCCTGCAGAGTAGGTGAGTTCTCAACAGCACCCTGAACAAATTACAAATTACAGTACAAATCACCATCAGTTTGACATCAGGCCTGACGAGTCGGATTGTGAAAGACTTGGGCCTGAAACCTTCCCCCACTGACCCCACATAAAGGTGTGAATAATTGAGGCCATGAAAGAAGTAGTATTGGTCGTTGTAGTTCAGGAAACACTTTCTGTCTTGATGGTGTCATCAGTGAAGACAATAGTACGCTTCAAAATGCAAAGGAAAATAAAAATACATTACATGGAATTGGTGTGAAACGTTCAATCAAGGAAGTTTTCTTTTCAAGAACAATACTTTAATTATCCCACAGCTCTGACATTGCAACTGCAAAAAAGGCCGGAAACAGCGTTTGAAATCAGTACTCATCTCCAATTTTTACGTTTTATTCACCTCCGACTATTTCTCTTGAATATACAGGACATGCTGTTGAACAGGAAAGTGAGAATCCGGATAATTATCCAGTGTTCTGTTTAATAATTTGGTGAAACATTGAAAAAAACAAAAGTTTGTGGTTCTTAAGGAAGATTATGTTGAAAAATAAGATAGATTCTTCACTTCTACCTGCATGTTGTCTTACGAGGGCTCTTTGTTTCCTCCCGTTGTAGAATGATAAGCAATGTACAGTGGCCTGCAAAAGTATTCACCTCCCTCCAAAGTTTTCATATTTTTATGCCACCTGATCTTATTGTACACCGCTCTTTCCCAATTCCATATCGAGGCGATGCATGACGGGCGCCGAAGGAAGTGAGTACTCAGTTTTTACTCCGTTTTCTTTCTTGTTTGCTTGTTTGTCCCGGCAATATCTCGGCCATCCTTTGATCTAGGAAGCTGAAATTTGGGGACAAAAGTGAAGATGTGCTTTGGCAAAAATGTTATTTTTTATTTTTTGATTCATCAATTAATTATTGGAGACTTATTAATTACTTTATTTTATTTCTCATCTGGGAAATATCTCAGACACCTTTTGAGCTAGGAAGCTGATGTTTGGATATGACAGTGACCAAGTGATTTGGCTATAAGGGGAATTTTTGGTTTATTGATTAATTAATGAATTATTCATTTTTCTATTAATTACTTAATTTTCAAAAAGTTACAGATTCGGATGAAACTGGTGGTTTAGGTATGCAATTCGGCAATTGATTAAGAAATTTATTATTTTACGTTTATTATTTATTTATTTTAATTATGTAATCAATTAATCAATTATTGTACATCGCTCCCTTCCAATTCCGTCTCCATGTGCTGCATGGCGGCATCGCTGATCACTGAAGGTGCCCCGGCAATGTGGCGCGCTGGAGGATTTGTTATTTATTTATTTGGCATGGAGGCGGTGTACTTTGAATGTACCTGTACTTGTTTCATGATGCTTTCAAATCAAACTTAATATATATAGTCTTCACAGACTATTCCAAAGTAATAAAGCTAAAAAATGCAGATAAAATGTCAATAAGTTAGATGAACAGAGAGCATCAAATTATTATCAGTTGCATAAGTTTTCAAAACACTTTGCTTAATAAACCCAAAGTCACTTCAGGAGCAAATTATTTGTTTGTAAAGTTACAAAACAAGTGTATTAGGTTTCACCTGTATGTAATCAGTGGTTTAATTAAAAAAATTAAGCTCCCCCACTTATCTTAGGAGTTTTAAGATGCAACTCACCTTTTCAACCAACAAGGCAAACATGAAGACCAAGGAGCTTTCCAAAGAAGTCAGGCATGTGGAGGTGGAATAGCACGGTTCAGGGGAGGGTTATAAGAAGATTTGAGTCACTCATTATCCCTTGAGTATGGTGAAATCCATCATAAAGAAGTGGAAGATGTATCATACCACCCAGACTCTACCCAGATCAGGTGGCCCATCCAAACTCAGCAGCTGGGCAAGCAGAAAACTGGTTCAGGATGTCAAATCCAACAATGACTTTGAAAGATACACAAGGCTCTTATGTCCAAGATGGAAGTCAGTGTTCATCAATCAACAATGTCCCATTCCCTTCACAAAGCTGGCCTGCATGGACAGGTGGCAAGAAAGAAGCCATTACTGAAAACGAAGCATCTAAAAGCTCATATGGAGTTTGCGAAAAAGCATCTTAATGACACTGCAGACATGTGGAGAAAAGTTATGTTGTCAGATGAGACAAAAATTGAACTTTTTGGTCTAAATTCAAAGTGTTACGTCCAGCACAAGCTTAACACTTCACATCAACTCAACACCACCCCTACTGCTAAGTATGGTGGTGACAGCATCATATTGTGGGGCTGTATTTCATCAGCAGGGACTGGCAAGCTTGTCTGGATAGAAGGGACAATGGATGGTGCAAAGCATCGGAGAATCCTTGATGAAAACCTGCTTGAGTCAGCCATGAATCTGAAACTGGGTGGGAGATTCACATTCCAGCAGGACAATGATCCGCAGCATATAAATGTTCTTGAGTGGCCCAGTCAAAGTCCTGACTTGAACCCAATTGAACATTTATAGTGAGACTTGAAGATTGCAGTCCATCGACGATCCCCATAAAACTTTGCAGAACTAGAGCAATTTTCACGTGAAGAATGGGTAAAGATTTCACCATCTCACTGTGCAAAGCTGGTTGAGACCTCCCCAGAAACATTCATAGCAGTCATTGCTGCAAAAGGTGATTCCACCAAGTGCTGACCTCAAGGGCTGAATACTTTTACAACCAGTGAATTTTGATTTGTACACGTTTTTTCCGGGTATTCCTGACTTGCAACCTCCTTCAACTATAACAGTGTTTAGTTTGAACTCTTCAGTTATGAATAAAAAAGTTCATTTGGAAAAATTGTTTCTACATAATTCGTAATTCATGTAAATGTGGCATTAGTTGGCGGGGGTAAATAATTTTGCAGGCCAATGTATGCCTAACAATCCTCTTCATCTTTCTTGCCCAACCTCTCTCACCACTTAGTCCATCATTCCTTCCACCACGTGATGCAGTTCTTGCCTCCACACATTTTCAGTAGGTGAATATGATCTGTGGTGAAAGAATACTTTGGAGATTTTTTTTTCAGTGGGGATATTTCCTGAAATGAAGCCATATCTTATCAGATTATATAGGAACCAATGTATTTCCAGAAATATACATTACTATGCAAAAGTATGGGTTTTTCCAATGATATTCATACTTTAAGGTAAATTCATCAAATTATCAGTGATGTCATGTGTTTATTATTGTAAATTAACAACCTTTATAAATGTATATGAAGCAAACTGCTAAAGTAAATAATAATAACTGTCATTTTATAGTATCAGTTAATAATATGTCTGCTCTTTGCCTTCTTAAGTGTCATCACTCTTACCCATGCTTCCTGTTTAGGACTGAAGCTCTTTTGCAGGAATGTTGTGCCAAATATCCTGGAAGGTTAGTGTGGTTCCTCTTGTTCTCTGTTTCCAGGTAATCCCACATGGCCTCGATGGGACTCTTGTCCAGATTCTAGGGTGGTCATTCTAACACTTGGAGCATACCAGCTGTAACCTTGTTCTCCAAATACTGTTTTACTATATTGGTAGTATGTTTGGGATCATTAACTTGTTGGAAAATGAATTCTCTTCCAATTAAACTATATATATGTGTATATATATGTATGTATATATATGTATATATGTATATGTATATATATATATGTGTATATATATGTATATATGTATATATATATATATGTATATGTATATATATGTGTATATATATGTATATATATATATATATGTATATGTGTATATATATGTGTATATATATGTATATGTATATATATGTATATATATGTATATATATATATTTATATACAGATATATATGTATATATATATATGTATATATATATATATATATGTATATATATATATATCCATTCCTTTCATGCTGTAAAGGCACATACGGCTACTGAGGCAGTTTCATTGGCAAGGAGTACAGTCCTGGATGGTTCGCCACTCCGATGCTGGTACCCCGAATGGTTGTTACCCCAGTTCACTGGTACTCATTTCGCCGACCTTGGAAGGATGACAGGCTGATTCAAACCCACCTGGTGTTAATTCAACGGTTGACAGGGGCTCAAACTCAGGACCCTAAGGTCCCAAGCCAGCCACCTTAACCGCTAAACCAACACAGGCACATACACACACACCTCTAATTATATGATCTGACACCTGGTTGTAAGCTCAGCATTCATGGAGCCTCTTGAAAGGAGAGAAAAAATGAGCAATGTCAATATATAATACTTTAATTTTGTATAAAACAGTCCAATATGCCAAGCACTGCTTTGGAGTTTTGTACAAAGCCATTCTCTCTTTCAGGATTCCTGTTGTACAGTACTTATACCAAAACACAGCAATGTGATTTGGTGTGCATTTGCAAACGGTATTAAATATTAAAAAAAATTACAATATATACACTTCCAGAATGTTCCAGATGTGACAGTACACCAGGACTTGCTGCACTCTTTGCAGATCTACGCAGTCTGCACAGTGAGCACTGCCTGCATCAGCTGTGGGGCACACAACATGTAAGGCATGCTTTCCTGCTTCCATCTTGCAGCCTTGCAGAAAATGTCTGCGTCCATCAGGACTTCCTCGGTAACATGTCTGAGACACGAGGCGTCCGCCCTGCCATGGCCTTGAAATGGAGATCTCCAGATGAAATTGTCACTCCGTGTGGACTCAGCCGACCCCCGTGCTGTGCTTGCCAGCCTCCTCCTGGGCCCGCTATGAAGCCAGGACCGGTGGGTGCCCCGTACTGCACATACTGCACTTGGCTTGGTGCCCCGGGGTAAGAACCGAGGCTGGAGGCAGACACGAAGCTGCTAACGGCAGGCAGTGCTGAGTGAGCCTATGGGTGAGGAAGGCAGATAGAACATGGAACGTGAAGATGATTCCATTTATTGAGGGGAAGCGATGCATTTAGGACGTAGCAATACACAAAAGAAGAATGCGAATTGAGTAGTCGGTACCGAATGACTTTGGCTTAAAGAATGCGGAAATTCGAAAAATTACCAAGTACCAGGATTTGAAAACAAAGTAAAGAACACCTTGAAGCTCAAAAGTACCGACATTGTGCCAGAGATAGTCGGAGTACTACAACTACGATTACAACTACTACTACTCCTCTGCCCCTTGGGTTGATCCTGTTACACTTTTTTCCCCTTGGGACAGGGGCAACATTAGGTTAGGGCAGGAATTTTGATATTTTTGGCCATGATGCTGACGACAGCTCACCTACTCTTCACGAAGGACACTGTGGGATCTTTAACACCCACCAACTAATGCTAGCGCAGACGGGACACACAGTTTAACATCCATCTGAGTGACGGCGTGCCCATCGATGCATCGCATTTTGAAACGTGATGCTAGACAAAAAAGATGAATACATTCTTCCCTGGGAGGACTCAATTCCACCTTTTGTGGCCCGCTAAAGGTGATTTCAACCAAGAGGTGAATAACAGCGAAGGATACTAGAGAATACTAGTGCAATGTTGGATTTGCTTCTCTTTCAGTGGCTGTTGATAGTTTATATAACTTTTTTCATGTGTATACATACATACAATACAAAATATCCCCCTATTGTTGGTGATAATTTTGTAAGTTTTTGAAAACAAAATGGTAGAAATGATCTTTTTCCTCTCGTAGGTATTGCAATTCACCTCAACATTTAATCATGTGCTTAACTTGGTCATATCAAATGTGAAAGGACAAATGAGAAATGTGATGCACGTCGCTTCACCATATATGAGGCCCCGCGAGGAGGAGTGATGTAAGCGACATTTTTTAATGATATGATGATGATAGGCTCGGATGATAGGGTTAAAATAGTGCTATATGGCATTAACTCCAAAATGGCCGATGTGTCCCTTACATCACCCCTCCGCGTGGCGCCTCATATATGAAACAGACAAAAAAAATGTTCACTGTACAGAAGGCGACTGTAAGAAGTTTTTTTTTGGAATGAAAGTGGGCCGATTGTGGAGTCATAAAGGAGGTTTAAGTGCAAGTTCAAGAGGGAAGCATCTCACGAGAATGAGATTCGGCACTGGGTTGCACCGTTTTCTGCGTCCTGGGCAGTGTGGAGCCAAAGTGAGGCTGAAGAAAGATGTTCGAACTCATCAACATAGTTGCACATACCCATGGAAAACAACCCCAGGAGGTCAGAAAGGTGTATGCATCAGCAGAGATCAGGATTCGAAAAAATCCACACCATTGCATTTTGCACAGGTACTTGCATTTCAACCGCAATCAGATACAAGTGTTTGATCTGTTGCCGAAAGTGGATTACGCCACACATATTGGATGTTGTTGCTCCTTGCTCGGAGGGATCGAAGAGACAACAGGTTTCTTGACAAACCCCTGTTTTCTGATGAAGCAGCGTCCCATCTTGGCGGAAAGGCAAACCATCATCATTTCAGGATTTGGAGGCAAGAGAATCCTGTGAAAAGGCAGCATGAGTGTGACCCCTACAGAGGCAATGGTTGGTGTTCCCCTGAGAGGAGACCTTAGAGATATAAGCATTCAATTTTTTGAGCCGTCTAGCTTGGGTTTGAATCTTGATCGAGCTGCAAGACTGTCACCCTGATGTACTTTCTCATGCACGGTGATGTGTCACTGTGGATGCCGTCCATCGGAGGGACGTGTGCAGGAGGACCTGTCTGCCAACACTAGTTGGTGGACGTTAAATATCCCAACTCATCACAAAGAGGAGGGAAGTTATCGCCGGCACCCTGAACAAATCACAAATTCCCCTGTCTAGCCTACAGGAGGCACTACATTAGTGGCACAGCCATGCTTCCAGTAATGACGCAAACCAGCAGCCACACGCTGCACTCGAATGAATGAATGGTTGATGTACACTTTCGCCGAGGCACATCATTGAGCAGTTCTTTTTTGTGAACCAACAGTGACAGGTGAAATGGTGTAAAATACTACAGACATTCCTCTCTACACAAATGAGAGCTGCAAGAAGCCTTTCAGCACTATCCCACTCCCACTCCCCTCCATGGAAACCCTTGCATTCTGCAAATCCTGTTTGAAATGCCCTGAACCCTGTTTGAAATGCCCAGTGAAAGATACTGCATAAACCATGGTGAACCAATCATGAAGACTTTGATCTCACTGAAAAAGGAATGAAAAGGGGATTTGTCAAGGTTAAGGTGACAAAAAAAAGTGCTTGAGGTCTTCTTCCTTTTTATTTTGTATCCAATGTCGAGGCTCGTATGAGAGCTAACACACAGAACGTACAACAAGGGGAGCAGGAGACAAGAGGTGGAAGGGGAAGGAAAAAAAACAGTGGAACAGAGACATGAGGAGATCTGTGGAAGAGGGATGGTGCAGGGTACACGGGGTAAACAAGATGGACACTACAGGGACTTTCAGGAAGGAAAGCAGAGAATTTGAAGGAGGTGGGTTTGAGGTGGATTAATGGGGGGTAGAAAAGATCATGGTTTTGGATGGGGGAAGATAAGAGGTGGTGGTGAACATCTGTTTTGAACACCTGGAGGGAAGAATGGGATTGAACAGAGTGAGAGAGTTTGTTCCAAAGGTGGGGAAAAAGAGGAATGAAAGAGTGAAGGTGAGCAATGTTTCTTTATTTTGGTAGTTTTACCAGAAGGGGGTTGCTGACGGACCTTGAACGGCCTGCGGAAATATAGGGGGAGGGGGGGGCAGGACATATCACAGACAGAGCAGGGGGGAGGGGTGAGGCCAGAGAGGAGATGGCAGAAGAAAGAAAGAGCACCGACCTGCCTGCGGTGAGCGAGTGAGAGACCCAAAGACCCAGCCTCATCGTGGGAGATACCAATGATTGAAATGACTTGGTTTCCACAGCATGAAGCTGAGAAAGGTGAGAGGCAGGAGCACCAGCCTAGAGGTGGAAGCAGTACTCCATCAGGCTGTGGACGAAAGCTTTGTATGTGGTCAGGAGCTCAGGTGGGCCGAGGAAGGATTTTGCATGATGGAGGATTCCTAGTCGGCGACTGGCTTTGGAGCCAGTTTGGAAATGTGGCTTTCCCAGGAATGATCATGGCAAACAGTGAGACCCAGAAGCTTGAATGAAAGGACTTCTTCCAGAGGATTGTTGAGAAAGCATATTGGGGGGGGGGGGGGGGGGTTCAGATGGTCTTTTCGGAGAGACGTAGTGAGAGTGTGAGATTTATCAGGATTGAAAGACATGTTCCACGTGTTGAATCAGTTTGTGATTTTATCCAGATTTGCAGAGAGTGAAGAGGCTGCAGCTTGCCGATTTGAGGGATGAGAGATGGTACGGCAGAGGGTGGAGTCATCAGCAAAGAGATAAAGAAGATTTTCCAGAGAGATCATTGATGAAAACCAGAAAAAGAACAGGACCCAGAATGCTGCCTTGAGGAACTCCAGCCTCGACAGGAAGAGGGGATGAAAGAACTCCATTTCGGGCCATTTTGGCCCATTTTGATTGTGACAGGAGAGGAAGTCTGCAAGCCACGAGTGGAGATGGCCTTGGATACCGTAGGAAGAGAGTTTGGTGAGCAGGGCAGGGTGTCTGACCGTGTCAAAAGCACACGATATGTCGAGGGATATGGCTCTGATTTCATGTCTGGC
>CM068960.1:13821761-13837867 GCA_035128595.1 Eptatretus atami
ACATGACATATACTGTTAACTGTTATACAAAATTACATTAAATATACTATGTTCATTCAGGTGTTTTACAAAACTACATGAAATATACTGTGTTAAGGAAGATGTTATATAAAACTCCATTAAATATACTGTGTTAAGGAAGATGTATAAAACTACATTATATATATATACAGTATATATACAAAACTACAAAAAAGCCTGGTGTTGGCGTAGTGGTTAGGGTAGCGGCTTGGGATCCAAAAGGTCCTGAGTTCAAGCCACCGTTGGCCGCTTGAATTAATACACACCAGGAGGTTGACTCAGCCTGTCATCCTTCGAGGTCGGCGAAGTGAGTACCAGTGTACTGGCCCGGTGTATGCCCCGGTTAGAATAGGTGTACATATCCCTGTGTCGTAAGAGGCGACCAGGGTTGCGTCAGGAAGGGCATCCGGCGTAAAACCTGTGCCAAATCATTATGCGGATCATAACGGATGATCCGCTGTGGCGACCCCTAACGGGAGCAGCCGAAAGAAGATGATTTTTATATATATATATATATATATATATATATATATATACTGTGTTAAGGAAGATGTTGTATAAACCTGTATTATATAAACTGTGTTAAGGAAGATGTTTTACAAAACTGCATTAAATATACTGCATTAAGATGGACAAAACAGCATTACATATGCTGTGTTAAGTAAGGTTTTATACAATACTCCATTAAATATATTGTGAACTGTTATACAAAACTACAAAAAATATACTATGTTAATTAGGTTGGTTTACAAAACTACATTATATGTACTGTATTAAGATGTAAAAAACTGCATTACATATGCTGTGTTATGTAAGGTTTATACAATACGACAGGATATATACTGTTAACTGTAATACAAAACTATCTTAAAATTACTGTGTTAAATCAGGTGTTGTACAAAACTACATTATATATACTGTGTCAAGGAACATGTTATACAAAACTACATGAAATATACTGATTAGGAAGCATGTTATTGAAAATTACATTATATATACTGTATTAAGATGTACAAAACTGCATCATATATAACTGTGCTAAGTAAGGTTTTCAAAAAATACTCAATGAAATATACTGTGAACTGTATACAACAAACTCAAAAAAATATCATGTTAATTAAGTTGGTTTACAAAACTACTTTAAATATACTGTGTTAAGGAAGATGTACAAACTACATTAAATTACTGTGTTAAGGAAGATGTACAAAACTACATTAATATAACTGGTTTAAGTAAGACGTACAAAACTAATTAAATATACTGTGTTAAGGAAGATGTATAAAACTACTAAATATACTGTGTTAAGGAAGATGTATAAAACTACATTAAATATACTGTGTTAAGGAAGATGTAACAAACTACATTAATATACTGTGTTTAAGGAAGATGTAATAAAATAACATTAAATATCTGTGTAAAGTAAGGTGTTGTACAAAACTACATTATATATACTGTGTTAAGTAAGATGTACAATGCTACATTAAATATACTGTGTAAAGTAAGGTGTTGTACAAAACTACATTATATATACTGTGTCAAGGAACATGTTATACAAAACTACATGAAATATAGAAGCCTGAAGAGGAGATGTTGAAAGAGAACGAAACGCAGATCAAAGATGTCGGAAGAACCCGGAACAGATAGATTTCAGTAGTTGCCTCACCAGCAATGCCAGCAACAGGTTACAAGCTACCAGAGGTCCTACCAGGTGGGAAGCACGTCCACAGGCATCAGGAAAATGGGATTAATATATCAACCGAATATCCAAATACTTGTATTGGAGCATCAAGAAGGAAACCCGATATGAGGATAATTTCAGGATGGGAGGGGTGGTCAGTCTTTACTCCATCTTTCTCACTGGGGGGGGCACTCTGCCAACACTTCACACTAATTTGTGATGTGGCTCGCACAACATTTCCCTTTGATTTTCCAGTTGAGACGTACAGGCTGACTATGTCACGAGTCAAATGAAATCTCGTATCTCATTGATTCCCACGTGATGTCATTTTTAAAACTACCATATATGTGACTAGGAACTATTTTTTTTTTTTAACATTTTTGTATTAGGCAGATGTGTATCAAGGATTGTCTTATTCAATGATACATGAGGGTGCGTGAACCAGCGTGACCACTCCTTGGCTTTTTCACAAGATTCTTGGCTATTCGTTGCTTCACACTTTGGCGTCTTGGTTTTCTATAGGTTTTTCTATTGGCGTATCGGTTTCTATTATCATCGTATTTCTGAACCTTGTGAATTCTATGGCTTTTTCATTGCTCACCTGGCATTTTATGAAATGAGGAGCGGTCACAGCTGCTGCTGACGCAACAAAAAGTAAAATAAACCAAAATAAATGTTAAATGAGACCCATTTGTCCAGTTCAGCAAAATTCTAACCAAATACGAAAGAGCCAACAATTATTTCATGTTTGAGGATGGGTTATTACCTCCGCAACCTTCGGCTGGATGGAGGTTTCTGTATTCATCCCTGTTGTTTGTCTTGTCTGTCTGTCTGTGAGCAGGATATCTCAAAACGTTTGTTGGAGGATTCAGGCCGAAACGTGGTTGAATAAGTTGGTAGGTGACACGAGCAAGCTAAGTAGAAATTTGGTTTAAGGCCAGATGCAGATCCCGGCCTTAACCGAATAATTTAAAGTTGTTTTATGCACCTCCACCGACTTGCCATTTTTTTACCGGCCCTAATCAAGGGGATACAAAATGTAAACTGTTTCAGCCATGGGCGGAGGTTGTGCGCTCTTACTGATTACCGTTCTAGTTCTCCATGAGTTGGAGAAGAAATGTGAATGAGGGGAAAGGGGAAAAAAGAAATTACATGCAGAATACTGTAGGGTGGGGGTGGCAGTGTAATATATGGATTTGAAATCCTCCCACAACCTTATTTTGCCAAACCATAATATGTAAATGGCCGCAATATCCTAATTGAACGAGAATGTGACTGAGATATAGTAGTTCGGCCGCTTACTTTTGCTTCCCTCTGTCAATGAAATGATCATATTATGCTTGCGATCCACACCGTTTTTCAGGGATGAAGGATGCTTGAAAGATTTCTAAAAGCTACCAACGTAAGCTTAAAAGTTTACAAAAATAAAACCATTAAAACTAGAACGGCACTCGTCGAGCGAAACCTCCGCCAGTCTGATTAGTTTACGTGTTTGTATCCCACTGGATAGACCGGATTCTGGATTCGGACCTGAAGAAAATACGAGATTGGCTTGTTATTGTCAACTGAACCAACTCACCATCAAGTTTCATCAAATCTGTCCATAACTTTTTGAGATCCTGTTCACAGCCAAATAAACAAAAAACAAAAAATCTTCAATTTCATAATAACAAACAAACCGGAGACAGACAGAACAGACAAACCAAACAGACAGGGGTGAAATATATAATCGACACCCACCTAGGTGGCGGAGGTAAAAAAGAAAGAAAATGTCTGTATGGAATCCCCAAAAATAACCAAACAAGGAAGAGATGGCACCATAATGCTTTTCCGAATGCCATCACGACATCCTTTGACATGCTTCATCTCAATCCACAACAAATAAATACGCAATGACACCAACCCTCGCCTACAAATGTACAACTCCTCGCACAAAGACATTTTCAAACAATCTCTTGCCCCATTTGCACAAAAAAGTCAAAATTGTCGTGATGGGAATCGGTAAAAGGATTTTGGGTCGTATTGTTTGGTTGTTTTGGGGGATTCCCATCCTATACATGTTTTTTTCATTATTTTTTTTGAATTGTTTTTATTTTTGTGACTTTTTCTGTAGCTTTTTTTTTTGGGGGGGGGGAGGAGGAGAGAATTACAGTTCTGTTTATTCTGGCCCCTTCTTACTTCGTAAATTACGCATGCTGCAGTACCTTTGCAACCACGGCAGGACTTTATGGAAGATTACGGCAGAGATGATGACGGCAAGAGTTTTCCCAGTCTGTGCATGCGTAAGAATTAGCATGCAAGACTGTGCCAATTACTTGCAATCGCAAGCAAGTTTGATTCATTGAAAAGGCTATGCTACGAGTGTAATACCCAGAGACAATGTCGCTTCCTTGCGTTTAGAATCATTTGTAATCGCTTCAGCCCATTATTGTGCTAGCCTGGTTGAAGAAAGAAAGAAAAAGACAATTTGGTTTTTGGCGATCTTCCGATTTGGTACTTTAGTGATGTATTCTGGCTCTTTAAATCAAGTCCTGGTAGTTGTTGAAACACTCGAGAAATAAAAGGTATGGCTTTTAATGCGTCCATATATTTGATGATCATATTTGAATGTGGTGGCTATTTTTTTTCGAGCATCCCTCAGATGGAGTAACTGCCATATTATATATATATATATATATATATATATATATATATATATAATATATATATTATAGCACAGTCATTTTATTTAACATTTAGAACCCTTTGTTCTGCTGGCATTGTTAATGTAAAGAGATCTGGTCGATGTCACAGTGATATGAGCCTGACCTGGAAGAGGAAAAAATCTTTAAAAAAAAATTCAGATTGAAAGGTCAAATGCTATTTTGTAAAAACTTAAAAAAATTTCTCAAAGAGAGGATGGGAAAAACCAAACAAGGGGAGCGTTTTGTTCACTGCTGTATCATGTATAATGTTCGGGTTATAATAATAAACACGCCAACACGTAAACTAAGGCAGCCTATGCTCTTTGTGGGTAATGAGTCCATGATGGTGTCGGGTGAAAGACCCTCTTGTAGTGTCCTATCTGCAATCATTACCGCGCTGTGGCTCACTGGTGACCTGGGGAAGTCCATTCCTTTCGTCTCAAAGTCTTTGATTAAAATGTCTTGTTCTTCTAACAAGTGTTTTCTAAAATTGAATAACACATGTAAAACCCCCCCAGTTCGTATGTATAATTCCTCAACAGTTCTATATTGTAATTTAAATTGCTGGAAATACTAATATACTGATTGCTTCGGTGCATACAACCTAGAAATGGTTTTTCTTTAAAAGAATAAATATTGGCCATTGGGGGGGAAACAAAAAGAGAATAAAACAAAACAATCATAGTTACAGACACGCTGCTGGTAATTGTGAGGATATTAATTTTCTTACACCTATATACACACAACCGGACTCTACTTGAAACACTGACGCGGTGCATAAAAAGGGTGTTTCCTTTAATGCACGGACTGTTGGTTACGAGTCAGTAATGACACACTATATCTCGTTATGTGTGTGTGTCTGTTTGTCTGTCTGTCTGTCCGAGCATAGCTCCGTGGGTTTTGACCCGATCTTGATAAAATTAGGGTGCGAGGTTTGGTATCATGATCTAGTTGTGTTTTCCGGAGAATGGGCATGCTGCGCCCATTATGGGCGGAGCCACGCCCAAAAACAATGTGTTTTTAGGGGTAGCCGGTTTCAAGTTACATCTTCTCCGAGGGGGTTTGTCGAATCTGGCAGGGGTTTCGGTATTTGGTTAGCCCATGGCACCTGCATAGCCCCCGGAGCTCGATTTTTTCATTTTCGTCCCAAGGTCAAGGTCACAAGGTCACAAAACTTAAAAATGTCAAAAAAATCAATAAATATTGGGCATCGAGCTCCTAGGGTTTTCAGCTGTTTCGAATGAAAGTTGGTAATGTAAGTAGTGCTCTTCGAGTACTACAACTTCTCATTTACGTTTTTCCCGATTCCCGCCAGTTTGCCCGTGGCGTCCCCTCGAAGGTCAAAAAATATAAAAGGCGAACCGTGTACATTGCTCGTGAACCATCGCCGTCTCCAGACTTGTTTTCATACTCAAATGTTCTGCAACTGTCTTGTGGAATAAGAGTAACATTTTGCAACATAATTTTGTGAGAAACATGCGTCATATTAGTTTTCTTAAAAATACATATAAAAAATGCTGTCCATTCAACGGCAAGCAAAGGGTCTTTCAAAATTTCCGTAACGTTAGGTACAGGAAGGAGATATTATGTAAATGCTCAAAAGTAAATTGTAAGGGATTTGTTGTTTGTTTTTACGCAAAAGTAAAAATTGGTTGCTTCGGTTTTGTTTTTTTAAGGGGTTTATAGCTGATCCATAAATATAATCGCACGCGTTTCATCACCATATTTACAACCGATTTAAGGCTCTCGTCGGAGCTTTGGCCCCATGTGTATTCCCAGGATGTCAGGATACCTCAATGCACACTTATACATGAATTACAAAGGCATTGTAATAAAAATGGACGAATCAAAGCAGTACACGGAATTTGAATCTGTGATCGCACCAATCCCACCATTGTGTGCTCAGGTGGGGATTGCGGAACAGGCAAGCCCTTGTTGAAATACAGCATTTATAAGCAATCAATTGATTAGCATCGAATGTGCTCGTTTTTGTTTCACTTTTAGATGAAAGAAAGTCTGCAGAGGGACAATTAGCGAAGGAAGGGCATCAAAATTAAATGGTGCATTGTACAAATTTTTTTAAATAATCCTTCATTTCCGCTTGAGAACTCTATCAGTTTTACAACATTCCAACGGGCGCATTAAATTCACTTTTGCAATGGTCCGGATTGAGCTTTCAATTGGGGAAAAGAGAAGAAACAGCAAAACCCCGCATGGAACCCCCTCCTCTCGATGCCCCCTTGCTCCGATACCCCTCATCCTATGAACCTTCACATTTCCTACCAACATCGCCGTTGGACGTCGCGAGTCCGGGCATTGAGACCCGCAAGGTTTTAGGGAGAAACCTTGTAATAGGAGACGTTGTAGTTAACAAGCAATGAAGCGAACAGCATAATGGGTATAACGCGCGGCTGGTTCCACTCGAACCCTGCTGCCCGCCCTCGCGCGACATATACACTCTCTCCCTGCGACGCTTTTATTGAAACGTCAAGTCGACTCTGCCGCTCGTGCCTTTGTCCAAAACTGTTGCTGTTCCTTGAACATCGCTAACAAGCAATACAAAGGCAAGGGATAATTTCCTGCTTTAACGGACAATCTCGCTTTGTAACGAGAGTGCATGAGAGTGGGAGAGTTTCGCACAATGCTCGTGCGCATTATATTTGCTCTCATTGTGGAGGACAATTACATACTTGTCGCATTGAGGAATCACTCACCATTTAAAAGAGATGTTTGTGGGTTTCGTTCCAACCACACAGGCAGTGTACGTATTACGTACGGAAGGCGAAAATGATGGAGAGAGGAGTATTATGGGTAGGTTGAGGAATGGAAAGGAAGAAGCGAGATATCATGGGATTAACCAGATAGTGGGGCAACTTAGCTAAATATAGCATAACATTGTGCATTTTGTGAGAAAAGCACCAAATTTGGGCACACTAGTAGCCTACATATTGTGAACAGATTTGGATATTGGGCCATCTCAAATTCAGCCGCTGATGCTGTGGCAGCCATTTTCCATGCATCAAAATTTTGAGATGCCCAATATCCAAATCTGTTCATAATATGTTTGGGCTACTAGTGTGCCAAATTTGGTGCTTTCCTCACAAAAATGCACAATTGTTATGCTAAGTTGCCCCACTAAGAGTGGATGGAAATGTATAGGGTGTAAGGAAATTGGGAGAGGGTTTGGGCTGGAGGAAGGTCAAAACTTGTGAACATTATTGTACATGGTCTCTAAGGTCAGCATTTTGGGGTAGTTGCTTGCTCGTAACATGGACTCTGCGTGGACTGATCGGTAATGCAAAGAATCTGAGCATCTACGAATGATCTAGAGCGAGGACCAACACCCACACCGCAGGTTCCTTATAACGGGCGATTTCTCACTGTTGTTCATCCTGGGTCAAAGTGGACAAAAACACTTCTGCAGAGACAAACACACTGCAGGGACAAATGCTGCAACGACAAACACACTGCAGGGAAAAAACATGCAGATCATGTTAAAAGCAGCCCAAATGAGGTGGCTTACTGAAAGCAAATCGAGTAAAAGTTGTTCTAAGCATCAAAGCACTTAAACTTGAGGCCTGGCTCGTGCTCCGCTGAACTCAGTTGGCACGTGCGTGACATTCCACTGTTATTGTATTATTGTTCAGAGCACAACGTTTGTGGTGAACGTAGAAGTGATTACAAATTCCAGAACTCTGCGAATTGCGCAATTTTAAAATTGCCCGGAGTGACGAGAGGTCGTGATAGGCCTTGTGGATCAACAACAAATGTCATAGACATGAAACATTATAATCCAACACACCCGACATACGTTTAAAACACGTAATCGTATCATGTGTTCAATACAAGAAATATTTGACATGCACAGTGGGTCTTCATGAAAGCGACACATGTGCGCATTCTCACGACGTCGCACTCACCTGGGAGAACTTGAGCTCTGCCTGGCGGTCACCTTGCCGATCCCGTTGACCGATTGTGCGGGTCCAGCGAATGCGGCCGTCCATGGCGCCCCTTCCTCCACCTTCGCCGTGTATGCAGCTCCGTCTGCCATGGGCAGGAGCCCTGTGAGGACGCACCCTGCCCTCAATCCGTTCTTCTAACTTCCGGCATGTTATCTCCATTATGTCTGCGTGATATCAGTGTTACCTCCATTATATATACATTATGTAAGTGCCGAGGTTATATCCAGTTTATACCTGTGTTACCTCCGTTATATACACATTATATCTGTGTTACTTCCGTATCATCAGTGTTACTTCTGTTATACACATTAATGTCAGTTATATATCTGCATTAATTCTTATACATCCACGTTATGTCAATGTTTCCTCTTATATCTGTTATCCAGTTGTACCAATGTTGCCTAAACATTACCCCCTTGATACTGCCGTTACCTGTGTTAGTGTGAGGAACACAGTGTTACCCTCATTTACCCCAGAAAATGCAGCCGAAACCAGGGGGAATCGGCGAGAATTCTCTTCATAATGCGAAATGAAAAATACTTTAATAGAAGCACTGAACAAGTTTATGTTGACGTGATTCAAAAGCGAGTCAGCCTACAGTCCAATGGACACAGCTCGAATCTGACGCCTCATTGGAGTCTCAACATACAAGTCGGATAAAGACAAGGAAAGAGTACAAATGAGGTGCAAGGCGGTGAGTGTATCACGTATTGGAACCCATTAGAAGGGAATTTGGAAAATCATGCCCACTCGGTATATTCGACCCAACCATTCATCATTCAAAAGATTCCCATGGGATCTTAAAGTACAGTTGCAGGTGGGATCGACGGTTTAACACTCCTTGAATGGTTGACTTGTGCTCCACATCAGATGCCAGTTTTAGTTGGGTCTGATTCTGTCAAAGATCAAATCCAGGAGAAGGAAACTGGGAATAGAGAATGTAGTAGTCCACGAAGCACAGGAATAAGTAGTTTGGGCAGCACATCATAGTGATGGAAGCACAGATATACATAGCTCGGTCGGCGTGTGATAGTGACAAATCACATGCAGGTATACATTGCAAATCGGGCCGCACGTGATTGTGATGGAATACCTGTATGTGATTTTTGTCACTCACGGCGCGCTGATGTGATGTTATACTGTATGTGATATTGTCACTATCGGCCACGCATGATAGTGACAAAATCACAAACAGGCCGTTCCCATTATCCATGCAGTCCACCTAAGGTTGGAAATGGGATTGAAACAGTTCAGCGTTACTCATTACAAAAGGCAATTATGTCATGCCCTCGGCCAAGACTGTGCACATCCAGTGGAATGATGCCACATTCACGAGCAAGATGTGGCTAATAGGGGAGGGTTTGGTGGTGGGGAGGGAATAGATGGGGGCATTTTTATAGTGTAACCAAATTCCTCTCGGGGATACATGGCTTGAGCTGTTCAGATGCTTCGCTTATTTATCATTTGCGCATTTCTGAAGAAACGTATGTAGGTGTTCATGGCGACTTTATTGAGAATTAACATGATAGACACAGTGCGAAGGGAGGAGACTTGATCAGTAAGTCTGTAGCCTGGTGTAAACAGCTCACACTAACAAAAATTATTTTGTGTGTGTATGTTTTCACAAAATATATATATATATATAATATTTCTTATATGTTATAAAAATATTGATAAATGAACGGGTAAACAAACTTAATATGTACATGTGGGAAAAATATGTACCCAGACCAAGAATCGGAGCAGGTCCTCTGGTGAACCAGTGAACTCCGATTCCTGGTCTGGGCACATATTACAACACACACACACACACACACACACACACACACACCACACACACACACAACACGCTGATTTCCTTCATGGATGTTTTTCTAATCACATGACAGACTTGCTGATCAGCTCTGCTGGTTAGAAAAGAGTTCAAACAAACAACGTAAGGCAAACAACCGACACGACAAAACAAGAGTATTTCCAGTTGGCCGGCACAGCGTTTTGGGAATAAAACAAACCAATCGGTGGTTTTAGTTTTTCTGAGAGTTCATTCATGTTGAACGGGAGGCATGAGAGCTTCAGCGTGGGATCTGCTCAGGGGTAACATTTTGCGCAAACCCTGGAATTTAAAGGAACCTCGTGGCACCTGCACGTTGTTGCTACTTGACATGCATCGTCATGTACGTACTGCCATGAAATGCAATGTGCTGCCAGGCAGCACGTGTGAGGTTGGCCTTATTTTTGTCGTTATTTTACTCCGCCACTGCACAACTAACAGCCGACAGGGAAGAATGCTGCGTGAACAGCGGCGGTGGGGATCCAATTGGTGTATCACAAAGGCCAACGACGCCTCAAAGAGCGAATAATGTCACCAATAGCAGAAATGCATCGGAAACGAGACCACTGATACCGCAGCACTGTGAGCACATCAAAAAACTTTAAACCGTTAGCTCATGCGATCACCCTTAAAAAGACAAAATGTTCACGTGGTGCAATGATCTTACATCAGAATATTTTCTCAATTTGAACTCCAGAGATTCGCTTGAACGTTCCGGGAACAATCGAGGAATCGTCATGTTTGATCAATGACGTTCAAAATTTTTTCAGATCGAAATAAGAGTCACGCGCAAGTTTTTACTTTTTCAATGGATAGCATAAAGTATTGTATTATATATTAAAACGTTTGTCCATCACATATATATTATAACGTGCTATGTTATATTATATAGTAGTTTATTATCCACAAATATATTCCCTTGCTAAGCACAAATACTTATATTACAGAAAAATACGTTGACATTTCTGAACTTAGACAAGTATAATTTGTTCTGAGAACTTTTGAATGCCCCGACATGCATTGTCGATAACCATGTTATATTTCTTCTACTATAATTCACCGTCTGTCCGCTGTCTGTTCCCAGGTACCGGCAAAAACGCCTGAACCGATCACAACCATTTTTTGGGTGTGTAATCCTGGGACCCCTTGGAGTAAAATAGGCATAAATATAATAACATGAACCCTCGACGGCTCCCGTAGGGAGCGGGTGCTTTTAGTGTAATTAATCCGATCATTCTTTGTGCTACAGACAAAAGAATATGGTTTTCAGTAAGGGATGAAATGCTTGAAGATTGCACATAAACACTCAATTTGAGCCGTCAATTATTCACTCGATTGATGCTAATAATGAGTGGGTTGTGTTTGGAATAAGTGTGTTTATCATAAAGTGATAAAAAACAACAGATATTGTACTTTTTGCCTTGTTTGGAGGAACAGAAATGAAGGCATGAAATGACATTCCTGGCACAGCACGAAAACACCACACCACACATAATCGTGTGCTTGATTTTGGGAGATTTTATTTTGTTATACTTCTTCGAAAATAACAAGCATTACTATTATATATATATATAATATATAATATATATAATATATATCGTTAAATAAAAACGTATCCCCACCCGACATCACCTGTTCCCTAACCTCAAAGCTTGCCTTCATACGCATAACAAAAGAACGCCAATTGAAGAGAGTGATCCATGCATGTGCCATGATACAGTTACAAAGTACGTTCAATTGCTTCCAGTACACTGTTAAAATCGTCAAATTTACCATGGAATTTGGTGACTGTCGTAAAGAATGTTAGATTTATGTTGCGATAACAAACAGCGTTAAGTACGCAGTATAAGTACAGTGTTCATGAAAATTGCGTTCGATATTCTGTTTAAAATACAACCTGTTTTTGGAAAATGTCAAAATAACTGTGACAAGTACGATGTTACAGAAAACGATGTCACATATATGAGTGCTAAGTGGTGTTTTTCAAGAAAACACTTTTCAAATATACTGTAGCTAGCTATCAGTGTGGCAGCTGTGGCTGCCTGTTGCATCATCTTCTGGGGGCAATGGCTGTGCTGCTGGAGGAGTGCCCTCTTTACCAGTAACACTGGTACTTAATTCACTGACCTGGAAGGATGACAGGCTGAGTCAACCCCCCTGGTGCTTTTTCAAAACGCCAACGCGGCTCAAACTCAAGACCCCTAAGATCTTAAGCCTGCGACCTTAACTGTTAAGCCAACACCAGGTTGTTAAATACTGTTAGCTATAGTTTCCTGAAACTGTGATAATTGTACAAATGTTCTAGTTGCCTATACAATGATACATATATGTCTAGTTACCTCCACCACAAAAGGTGGGTGAAGGTTATGTTTTCACCCCTATCTGTTCAATTGTACCGTTCAATTGTATGTATGCCTGGTGTTGGCTTAATGGTTAGAGTGGTGGGCTTGGGATCCTAGGATCCTGAGTTAAAATCCTGCTTGGCTGTTGAATTAATACCAGGTGGGGTTGACTCAGCCTGTTATCCTTCTGAGGTCGGCAAAATGAGTACCAGCTTGCTGGATGATTGAGCCATTCAAGTATCCTGCGTCGGAGTGGCGACCCATCTCGGATTGTGCCCAGTAGGCAAGGAGACTGCTTAGGTACCATTGATGCTCTGTGCAGAGTATGGTCCCAATGGAATGGAATGGAATCGTATGTCCTGTTTGTCTGTGAACAGGATATCTCAAAATGTAGTGGACAGATTTGACGAAAATTGGTGGACAGATTGGGTGGTGTGACAAGGAAGAATTGATGAAGATTTGGTGAAGATCTGGATCTGGATCTAAGGATTTTCTAATTTTTCATTGATTTTTCACCATTGAGAAATGGGGCCAAAAATGATATATAGCATGGTATTTCAAAAGTTTGTGTGGATGGATTCTGTCTAAACAAGGTGGATGATTGTTTTAGGGTGACAAGACCAGGCCGATTATATTTTGGTTCAGGTCCGGATGCGAGGTCTGACCTCTCAGTGGGATACAAAACGTAAACTGCTCAGCTTGGCAGAGGTATGCGCTCCCACCGAGTGCTGTTCCAATTAATTATAGCTGTGTTAAGTATGGTGTTTGAGAGAAACTATGTTAAAATATATAGTGTTGCAAAAGGTGTTTCTAAAAATCTGCATTAATTACATTTCATAAGTACTGTGTTAAAGAAAACTTGTGTTAAGTTGTGGCATTCTCCAAAACTGTATTTAATGTACTTTGTTGCACGGTGTACAAGAAACTGCAATGTATGTTGTCCGAGTAAACTGTATTAAATTACTGGCTTAAGTATGGTGTTCGAGAAAACTGTAAAATATACTGGCTTAAGTATGGTGTTTGAGAAAACTGTAAAATATACTGGGTTAAGTATGGTGTTTGAGAAAACTGTTAAATATGCTGTATTAAGGAACATGTTTTTTCAAAACTACATTAAATATACTGTATTAAGATGTAAAAAAACTGCATTACATATACTGTGTTAAGTAAGGTTTTATGCAATAAATACATGACATATCTGTTAACTGTTATACAAAACTACATTAAATATACTTACTATGTTCATTCAGGTGTTTTTCAAAACTACATGAAATATACTGTGTTAAGGAAGTGTATAAAACTACATTATATATATATATATATATACTGTGTTAATGAAGATGTTGTATAAACCTATATTATATATATACTGTTGTTCAGGAAGATGTTGTATAAACCTATATTATAATATACTGTGTTCAGGAAGATGTTTTACAAAACTGCATTAAATATACTGCATTAAGATGGACAAAACAGCATTACATATACTGTGTTTAAGTAAGGTTTTATGCAATAATTACATGGACATATACTGTTACTGTTATCAAAATTACATTAAATATACTATGTTCATTCAGGTGTTTTACAACAAACTACATGAAATATACTGTGTTAAGGAAGATGTTATATAAAACTCCATTAAATATACTGTGTTAAGGAGATGTATAAAACTACATTAATATTTATATACAGTATATATACAAAACAAAAAAGCCTGGTGTTGGCGTAGTGGTTTAGGGTAGCGGCTTGGGATCCAAAAGGTCCTGAGTTCAAGCCCCGTTGGCCGCTTGAATTAATACACACCCCAGGAGGTTGACTCAGCCTGTCATCCTTCCGAGGTCGGCGAAGTGGAGTACCAGTTACTGGGCCCGGTGTATGCCCCGGTTAGAATAGGTGTACCATATCCCTGTGTCCGTAAGAGGCGACCAGGGTTGCGTCAGGAAGGGCATCCGGCGTAAAACCTGTGCCAAAATCATTATGCGGATCATAACGGATGATCCGCTGTGGCGACCCCTAACGGAAGCAGCCGAAAGAAGATGATATATATATATTATATATATATATATATTATATATATATATATATTACTGTTGTTAAGGAAGATGTTGTATAACCTGTATTATATAACTGTGTTAAGGAAGATGTTTTACAAAAACTGCATTAATATACTGCATTAAGATGGACAAAACAGCATTACATATGCCTGTGTTAAGTAAGGTTTTATACAATACTCCATTAAATATATTGTGAACTGTTTACAAAACTACAAAAATATACTATGTTAATTAGGTTGGTTTACAAAACTACATTATATGTACTGTATTTAAGATGTAAAAAACTGCATTAACATATGCTGTGTTATGTAAGGTTTATACAATACGACAGGATATATACTGTTAACTGTAATACAAAACTATCTTAAAATTAACTGTGTTAAATCAGGTGTTGTACAAAACTACATTATATATACTGTGTCAAGGAACATGTTATACAAAACTACATGAAATATACTGTATTAAGGAACATGTTTATTGAAAATTACATATATATACTGTATTAAGATGTACAAAACTGCATCATATATATCTGTGCTAAGTAAGGTTTTACACAATACTTCCATGAAATATACTGTGAACTGTTATACAAAACTACAAAAAATATACTATGTTAATTAAAGTTGGTTTACAAAACTACATTAAATATACTGTGTTAAGGAAGATGTACAAACTACATTTAAATATACTGTGTTAAGGAAGATGTACAAAACTACATTAAATATACTGTGTTAAGTAAGACGTACAAAACTACATTAAATATACTGTGTTAGAAAAGATGTATAAAACTACATTAAATATACTGTGTTAAGGAAGATGTTATAAAACTACATTAAATATACTGTGTTAAGGAAGATGTACAAAACTACATTAAATATACTGTGTTAAGGAAGATGTAATAAACTAACATTAAAATATCCTGTGTAAAGTAAGGTGTTTGTACAAACTACATTATAATATACGTGGTTAAGTAAGATGTACAAATGCTACATTAAATATACTGTGTAAAGTAAGGTGTTGTACAAAACTACATTATATATACTGTGTCAAGGAACATGTTATAACAAAACTACATGAAATATACTGTATTAAGGAACATGTTATTGAAATTACATTATATATACTGTATAAGATGTACAAAACTGGCATCATATATACTGTGCTAAGTAAGGTTTTACACAATACTCCATGAAATATACTGTGAACTGTTATAACAAAACTACAAAAAATATACTAATGTTAATTAAGTGGTTTACAAAACTACATTAAATATACTGTGTTAAGGAAGATGTACAAAACTACATTAAATATACTGTGTTAGGAGATGTATAAAACTACATTAAATATACTGTGTTAAGGAAGATGTACAAAACTACATTAAATATACTGTGTTTAAGGAAGATGTATAACTACATAAATATACTGTGTTAAGGAAGATGTACAAAACTACATTAAATATACTGTGTTAAGGAAGATGTATAAAACTACATTAATATATCCTGTGTAAAGTAAGGTGTTGTATCAAACTACATTA
>CM068960.1:13838201-13853547 GCA_035128595.1 Eptatretus atami
TCATACGCCGAGTACGTCGAGAAATTTTCAACATGCTGAAAATTTCTCGACGTACTCGGCGTATGACAACATATGCCAGCGTACTACGATGTCTGCCAGCGTACTACGACGTATGCCAGCGTGCTCTTAACGAATACAAAACTTACCCATTACGTATTCGACGTGTGCCAACTTGGTTCGGCAAATTTTTCATACGTCGGCATACGCTGGCTAAAACGTCAGAAGCCTAAGAGAGATGTTGAATGAGAACGAAACCAGATCAAAGATGTCGGAAGAACCCGGACCAGATAGATTTCAGTAGTTGCTCACCAGCCAAATGCAGCAACAGGTTACAAGCTACCAGAGGTCCTACCAAGGGTGGGAAGCACGTCCACGGCATCAGAAAATGGGATAAATATATCAACCGAATATCCAATACTTGTAATGGGAGTCATCAGAAGGAACCCTGATATGAGGATAATTCAGGATGGGAGGGTGGTCAGTCTTTACTCCATCTTCTCACGGGGGGGGCATCTTGCCACACTTCACACTAATTTGTGATTGTGGCATCGCACACATTTCCCTTTGATTTTCCAGTTGAAGACGTACAGGCTGACTATGTCACGAGTCCAAATGAATCTCGTATCTCATTGATTCCCACGTGATGTCATTTTTAAAACTACATATATGTGACTAGGAACTATTTTTTTTTCTTTAACATTTTTGTATTAGGCAGATGTGTAAATCAAGGATTGTCTTATTTCAATGATACAATGAGGGTGCGTGAACCAGCGTGACCACATCCTTGGCTTTTTTCACAAGATTCTTGGCTATTCGTTGCTTCACACTTTGGCGTCTTGGTTTTTCTATAGGTTTTTTCTTTGGCGTATCCGGTTTTCTATTATCATCGTATTTCTGAACCTTGTGAATTCTTGGCTTTTTTCATTGGCTCACCTGGCAATTTTATGAAATGAGGAGCGGTCACACTGCTGCTGACGCAACAAAAAAGTAAAATAAACAAAATAAATTGTTAAATGACCATTTTGTCCAGCTTCAGCAAAAATTCTAACGCAAAATACGAAAGCAGCCAAAATTTATTTCATGTTTGAGGATGGGTTATTACCTCCGCAACCTTCGGCTGATGGAGGTTTCTGTATTCATCCCTGTTGTTTGTCTGTCTGTCTGTCTGTGAGCAGGATATCTCAAAAACGTTGTTGGACGGATTCAGGCCGAAAACGTGCGTTGAATAAGTTGGTTAGGTGACACGAGCAAGCTAAGTAGATATTTGGTTTAAGGCCAGATGCAGATCCGGCCTTACCGAAATAATTTAAAGTGTTTATGCGGACTCCACCGACTTGCCCATTTTTACCGGCCCTAATAGTGGGATACAAAAATGTAAACTGTTCAGCCATGGGCGGAGGTGTGTGCGCTCTTACTGATACCGTTCTAGTTCTCCATGAGTGGAGAAGAAAAGTGAATTGAGGGAGGGGGAAAAAAGAAATTACATGCAGAATACTGTAGGGTGGGGGTTGGCAGTGTAAATATGATTGAAATCCTCCCACAACCTTATTTTGCCAAACCATAATATGTAAATGGCCCATATCCTAATTAACGTAGAATGTGACTGAGATATAGTAGTTCGGCCGCTTACTTTTTGCTTCCCTCCTGTCAATGAAATGAATCATAATTATGCTTGCGATCCACACCGTTTTCAGGGATTGAAGGATGCTTGAAAGATCTTTAAAGCTACCAACGTAAGCTTAAAAGTTACAAAAATAAAACCATTAAAACTAGAACGGCACTCGTCGAGCGCAAACCTCCGCCAGTCTGATTAGTTTACCGTTTGTATCCCAACTGGATAGACCGGATTCTGGATTCGGACCTGAAGAAAAATCGAGATTGGCTTGTTATTGTCACTGAACCAACTCACCATCAAGTTTCATCAAATCTGTCCATAATTTTTGCAGATCCTGTTCACAGCCAAATAACAAACAAACAAAAAATCTTCAATTTTCATAATAACAAACAAACCGAGAGACAGACAGACAGACAAACCAAACAGGACAGGGGTGAAAATTCAATCGACACCCACCTTAGGTGGCGGAGGTAAAAAAGAAAGAAACATGTCTGTAATGGAATCCCCAAAAATAACCAAACAAGGAAGAGATGGCCACCATAATGCTTTTCGAATGCCATCACGACATCCTTTGACATGCTTCATCTCAATCCCACAACAAATAAATACGCAATGACACCAACCCTCCCTACAAATGTACAAACTCCTTCCGCACAAAGACATTTTCAAACAATCTCTTGCCCCATTTGCACAAAAAAGTCAAAATATTCGCTGATGGGAATCGGTAAAAGGATTTTGGTGTCGTATTGTTTTGGTTGTTTTGGGGGATTCCATCCTATAACATGTTTTTTCATTTATTTTTTTTTGAATGTTTTTATTTTATGTGACTTTTTCTGTGCTTTTTTTTGGGGGGGGGGGGAGGAGGAGAGAATTACAGTTCTGTTTTATTCTGGCCCCTTTCTTACTTCGTAAATTACGCATGCTGCAGTTACCTTTGCAACCACGGCAGGACTTTTATGGAAGATTACGGCAGAGATGATGACGGCAGAGTTTTCCCAGTCTGTGCATGCGTAAGATAGCATGCCAAGGACTGTGCCAAATTACTGCAATCGCCAAGCAAGTTTGATTCATTTGAAAAGGCTATGCACGAGTGTAATACCCCAGAGACAATGTCGCTTCCTTGCGTTTAGAATCATTGTAATCGCTTCAGCCTTATTGTGCTAGCCTGGTTGAAGAAAGAAAGAAAAAGGAACAATTTGGTTTTTGGCGATCTTCCGATTTGGTACTTTAGTGATGTATTCTGGCATCTTAAATCAAGTCCTGGTAGTTGTTGAAACACTCGAGGAATAAAAGGTATGGCTTTAAATGGTCATATATTTGATGACATATTTGATGTGGTGGCTATTTTTTTTCGAGCATCCCTCCGATGGAGTAACTGCCATATATATAATAATATATATAATATAATATTATAATATATATATATATATATAATTATACACAGTCATTTATTTAACATTTAGAACCCTTTGTTCTGCTGGCATTGTAATGTAAAGAGATCTGGTCGATGTCACAGTGTATGAGCCTGACCTGGAAGAGGAAAAAAATCTTTAAAAAAAAAATTCAGATTGAAAGGTCAAATGCTATTTGTAAAACTTAAAAAAATTTGCTCAAAGAGAGATGCGAAAAACCAAAAAGGGGAGCGTTTTGTTCACTGCTCTGTATTCATGTAATATGTTCGGGTTATAATACATAAACACGCCAACACGTAAACTAAGCAGCCTATGCTCTTTGTGGGTAAATGAGTCCATGATGGGTCGGGTGAAAGACCCTCTTGTAGTGTCTATCTGCAATCATTACCGCGCTGTGGCTCACCTGGTGACCGGGAATCATTCCTTCGTCTCAAATGTCTTTTGATTAAAATGTCTTGTTCTTCTAACAAGTGTTTCTAAAATGATAACACAATGTAAAACCCCCCCAGTTCGTAATGTATAATCCTGCAACAGTTCTATATTGTAATTTAAATTTGGCTGGAAATACATCAATATACTGTTGCTTCGGTGCATACAACCTCAGAAATGGGTTTTCTTTAAAAGAATAAATATTGAGCATTGGGGGGGAAACAAAAAGAGAATAAAACCAAAACAATCATAGTCTACACACAGCTGCTGGTAATTGAGGATATTAATTTTCTTACACCTATATACACGACAACCGGACTCTACTTGAAAAACACTGACGCGGTTGCATAAAAAGGGTTTCTTTAATGCACGGGACTGTTGGTTACGAGTCAGTAAGTGACCACTATATCTGTTATGTGTGTGTGTCTGTTTGTCTGTCTGTCTGTCCGAGCATAGCTCCGTGGGTTTTGACCCGATCTTGATAAAATTAGGGTGCGAGGTTTGGTATCATGATCTAGTTGTGTTTTCCGGAGAATGGGCATGCTGCGCCCATTATGGGCGGAGCCACGCCCAAAAACAATGTGTTTTTAGGGGTAGCCGGTTTCAAGTTACATCTTCTCCGAGGGGGTTTGTCGAATCTGGCAGGGGTTTCGGTATTTGGTTAGCCCATGGCACCTGCATAGCCCCCGGAGCTCGATTTTTTCATTTTCGTCCCAAGGTCAAGGTCACAAGGTCACAAAACTTAAAAATGTCAAAAAAATCAATAAATATTGGGCATCGAGCTCCTAGGGTTTTCAGCTGTTTCGAATGAAAGTTGGTAATGTAAGTAGTGCTCTTCGAGTACTACAACTTCTCATTTACGTTTTTCCCGATTCCCGCCAGTTTGCCCGTGGCGTCCCCTCGAAGGTCAAAAAATATAAAAGGCGAACCGTGTACATTGCTCGTGAACCATCGCCGTCTCCAGACTTGTTTTCATTCTCAAATGTTCTGCAACTGTCTTGTGGAATAAGAGTAACATTTTGCAACATAATTTTGTGAGAAACATGCGTCATATTAGTTTTCTTAAAAATACATATAAAAAATGCTGTCCATTCAACGGCAAGCAAAGGGTCTTTCAAAATTTCCGTAACGTTAGGTACAGGAAGGAGATATTATGTAAATGCTCAAAAGTAAATTGTAAGGGATTTGTTGTTTGTTTTTACGCAAAAGTAAAAATTGGTTGCTTCGGTTTTGTTTTTTTAAGGGGTTTATAGCTGATCCATAAATATAATCGCACGCGTTTCATCACCATATTTACAACCGATTTAAGGCTCTCGTCGGAGCTTTGGCCCCATGTGTATTCCCAGGATGTCAGGATACCTCAATGCACACTTATACATGAATTACAAAGGCATTGTAATAAAAATGGACGAATCAAAGCAGTACACGGAATTTGAATCTGTGATCGCACCAATCCCACCATTGTGTGCTCAGGTGGGGATTGCGGAACAGGCAAGCCCTTGTTGAAATACAGCATTTATAAGCAATCAATTGATTAGCATCGAATGTGCTCGTTTTTGTTTCACTTTTAGATGAAAGAAAGTCTGCAGAGGGACAATTAGCGAAGGAAGGGCATCAAAATTAAATGGTGCATTGTACAAATTTTTTTAAATAATCCTTCATTTCCGCTTGAGAACTCTATCAGTTTTACAACATTCCAACGGGCGCATTAAATTCACTTTTGCAATGGTCCGGATTGAGCTTTCAATTGGGGAAAAGAGAAGAAACAGCAAAACCCCGCATGGAACCCCCTCCTCTCGATGCCCCCTTGCTCCGATACCCCTCATCCTATGAACCTTCACATTTCCTACCAACATCGCCGTTGGACGTCGCGAGTCCGGGCATTGAGACCCGCAAGGTTTTAGGGAGAAACCTTGTAATAGGAGACGTTGTAGTTAACAAGCAATGAAGCGAACAGCATAATGGGTATAACGCGCGGCTGGTTCCACTCGAACCCTGCTGCCCGCCCTCGCGCGACATATCACTCTCTCCCTGCGACGCTTTTATTGAAACGTCAAGTCGACTCTGCCGCTCGTGCCTTTGTCCAAAACTGTTGCTGTTCCTTGAACATCGCTAACAAGCAATACAAAGGCAAGGGATAATTTCCTGCTTTAACGGACAATCTCGCTTTGTAACGAGAGTGCATGAGAGTGGGAGAGTTTCGCACAATGCTCGTGCGCATTATATTTGCTCTCATTGTGGAGGACAATTACATACTTGTCGCATTGAGGAATCACTCACCATTTAAAAGAGATGTTTGTGGGTTTCGTTCCAACCACACAGGCAGTGTACGTATTACGTACGGAAGGCGAAAATGATGGAGAGAGGAGTATTATGGGTAGGTTGAGGAATGGAAAGGAAGAAGCGAGATATCATGGGATTAACCAGATAGTGGGGCAACTTAGCTAAATATAGCATAACATTGTGCATTTTGTGAGAAAAGCACCAAATTTGGGCACACTAGTAGCCTACATATTGTGAACAGATTTGGATATTGGGCCATCTCAAATTCAGCCGCTGATGCTGTGGCAGCCATTTTCCATGCATCAAAATTTTGAGATGCCCAATATCCAAATCTGTTCATAATATGTTTGGGCTACTAGTGTGCCAAATTTGGTGCTTTCCTCACAAAAATGCACAATTGTTATGCTAAGTTGCCCCACTAAGAGTGGATGGAAATGTATAGGGTGTAAGGAAATTGGGAGAGGGTTTGGGCTGGAGGAAGGTCAAAACTTGTGAACATTATTGTACATGGTCTCTAAGGTCAGCATTTTGGGGTAGTTGCTTGCTCGTAACATGGACTCTGCGTGGACTGATCGGTAATGCAAAGAATCTGAGCATCTACGAATGATCTAGAGCGAGGACCAACACCCACACCGCAGGTTCCTTATAACGGGCGATTTCTCACTGTTGTTCATCCTGGGTCAAAGTGGACAAAAACACTTCTGCAGAGACAAACACACTGCAGGGACAAATGCTGCAACGACAAACACACTGCAGGGAAAAAACATGCAGATCATGTTAAAAGCAGCCCAAATGAGGTGGCTTACTGAAAGCAAATCGAGTAAAAGTTGGTTCTAAGCATCAAAGCACTTAAACTTGAGGCCTGGCTCGTGCTCCGCTGAACTCAGTTGGCACGTGCGTGACATTCCACTGTTATTGTATTATTGTTCAGAGCACAACGTTTGTGGTGAACGTAGAAGTGATTACAAATTCCAGAACTCTGCGAATTGCGCAATTTTAAAATTGCCCGGAGTGACGAGAGGTCGTGATAGGCCTTGTGGATCAACAACAAATGTCATAGACATGAAACATTATAATCCAACACACCCGACATACGTTTAAAACACGTAATCGTATCATGTGTTCAATACAAGAAATATTTGACATGCACAGTGGGTCTTCATGAAAGCGACACATGTGCGCATTCTCACGACGTCGCACTCACCTGGGAGAACTTGAGCTCTGCCTGGCGGTCACCTTGCCGATCCCGTTGACCGATTGTGCGGGTCCAGCGAATGCGGCCGTCCATGGCGCCCCTTCCTCCACCTTCGCCGTGTATGCAGCTCCGTCTGCCATGGGCAGGAGCCCTGTGAGGACGCACCCTGCCCTCAATCCGTTCTTCTAACTTCCGGCATGTTATCTCCATTATGTCTGCGTGATATCAGTGTTACCTCCATTATATATACATTATGTAAGTGCCGAGGTTATATCCAGTTTATACCTGTGTTACCTCCGTTATATACACATTATATCTGTGTTACTTCCGTATCATCAGTGTTACTTCTGTTATACACATTAATGTCAGTTATATATCTGCATTAATTCTTATACATCCACGTTATGTCAATGTTTCCTCTTATATCTGTTATCCAGTTGTACCAATGTTGCCTAAACATTACCCCCTTGATACTGCCGTTACCTGTGTTAGTGTGAGGAACACAGTGTTACCCTCATTTACCCCAGAAAATGCAGCCGAAACCAGGGGGAATCGGCGAGAATTCTCTTCATAATGCGAAATGAAAAATACTTTAATAGAAGCACTGAACAAGTTTATGTTGACGTGATTCAAAAGCGAGTCAGCCTACAGTCCAATGGACACAGCTCGAATCTGACGCCTCATTGGAGTCTCAACATACAAGTCGGATAAAGACAAGGAAAGAGTACAAATGAGGTGCAAGGCGGTGAGTGTATCACGTATTGGAACCCATTAGAAGGGAATTTGGAAAATCATGCCCACTCGGTATATTCGACCCAACCATTCATCATTCAAAAGATTCCCATGGGATCTTAAAGTACAGTTGCAGGTGGGATCGACGGTTTAACACTCCTTGAATGGTTGACTTGTGCTCCACATCAGATGCCAGTTTTAGTTGGGTCTGATTCTGTCAAAGATCAAATCCAGGAGAAGGAAACTGGGAATAGAGAATGTAGTAGTCCACGAAGCACAGGAATAAGTAGTTTGGGCAGCACATCATAGTGATGGAAGCACAGATATACATAGCTCGGTCGGCGTGTGATAGTGACAAATCACATGCAGGTATACATTGCAAATCGGGCCGCACGTGATTGTGATGGAATACCTGTATGTGATTTTTGTCACTCACGGCGCGCTGATGTGATGTTATACTGTATGTGATATTGTCACTATCGGCCACGCATGATAGTGACAAAATCACAAACAGGCCGTTCCCATTATCCATGCAGTCCACCTAAGGTTGGAAATGGGATTGAAACAGTTCAGCGTTACTCATTACAAAAGGCAATTATGTCATGCCCTCGGCCAAGACTGTGCACATCCAGTGGAATGATGCCACATTCACGAGCAAGATGTGGCTAATAGGGGAGGGTTTGGTGGTGGGGAGGGAATAGATGGGGGCATTTTTATAGTGTAACCAAATTCCTCTCGGGGATACATGGCTTGAGCTGTTCAGATGCTTCGCTTATTTATCATTTGCGCATTTCTGAAGAAACGTATGTAGGTGTTCATGGCGACTTTATTGAGCAATTAACATGATAGACACAGTGCGAAGGGAGGAGACTTGATCAGTAAGTCTGTAGCCTGGTGTAAACAGCTCACACTAACAAAAATTATTTTGTGTGTGTATGTTTTCACAAAATATATATATATATATAATATTTCTTATATGTTATAAAAATATTGATAAATGAACGGGTAAACAAACTTAATATGTACATGTGGGAAAAATATGTACCCAGACCAAGAATCGGAGCAGGTCCTCTGGTGAACCAGTGAACTCCGATTCCTGGTCTGGGCACATATTACAACACACACACACACACACACACACACACACACACCACACACACACACAACACGCTGATTTCCTTCATGGATGTTTTTCTAATCACATGACAGACTTGCTGATCAGCTCTGCTGGTTAGAAAAGAGTTCAAACAAACAACGTAAGGCAAACAACCGACACGACAAAACAAGAGTATTTCCAGTTGGCCGGCACAGCGTTTTGGGAATAAAACAAACCAATCGGTGGTTTTAGTTTTTCTGAGAGTTCATTCATGTTGAACGGGAGGCATGAGAGCTTCGCGTGGGATCTGCTCAGGGGTAACATTTTGCGCAAACCCTGGAATTTAAAGGAACCTCGTGGCACCTGCACGTTGTTGCTACTTGACATGCATCGTCATGTACGTACTGCCATGAAACTGCAATGTGCTGCCAGGCAGCACGTGTGAGGTTGGCCTTATTTTTGTCGTTATTTGACTCCGCCACTGCACAACTAACAGCCGACAGGGAAGAATGCTGCGTGAACAGCGGCGGTGGGGATCCAATTGGTGTATCACAAAGGCCAACGACGCCTCAAAGAGCGAATAATGTCACCAATAGCAGAAATGCATCGGAAACGAGACCACTGATACCGCAGCACTGTGAGCACATCAAAAAACTTTAAACCGTTAGCTCATGCGATCACCCTTAAAAAGACAAAATGTTCACGTGGTGCAATGATCTTACATCAGAATATTTTCTCAATTTGAACTCCAGAGATTCGCTTGAACGTTCCGGGAACAATCGAGGAATCGTCATGTTTGATCAATGACGTTCAAAATTTTTTCAGATCGAAATAAGAGTCACGCGCAAGTTTTTACTTTTTCAATGGATAGCATAAAGTATTGTATTATATATTAAAACGTTTGTCCATCACATATATATTATAACGTGCTATGTTATATTATATAGTAGTTTATTATCCACAAATATATTCCCTTGCTAAGCACAAATACTTATATTACAGAAAAATACGTTGACATTTCTGAACTTAGACAAGTATAATTTGTTCTGAGAACTTTTGAATGCCCCGACATGCATTGTCGATAACCATGTTATATTTCTTCTACTATAATTCACCGTCTGTCCGCTGTCTGTTCCCAGGTACCGGCAAAAACGCTGAACCGATCACAACCATTTTTTGGGTGTGTAATCCTGGGACCCCTTGGAGTAAAATAGGCATAAATATAATAACATGAACCCTCGACGGCTCCCGTAGGGAGCGGGTGCTTTTAGTGTAATTAATCCGATCATTCTTTGTGCTACAGACAAAAGAATATGGTTTTCAGTAAGGGATGAAATGCTTGAAGATTGCACATAAACACTCAATTTGAGCCGTCAATTATTCACTCGATTGATGCTAATAATGAGTGGGTTGTGTTTGGAATAAGTGTGTTTATCATAAAGTGATAAAAAACAACAGATATTGTACTTTTTGCCTTGTTTGGAGGAACAGAAATGAAGGCATGAAATGACATTCCTGGCACAGCACGAAAACACCACACCACACATAATCGTGTGCTTGATTTTGGGAGATTTTATTTTGTTATACTTCTTCGAAAATAACAAGCATTACTATTATATATATATATAATATATAATATATATAATATATATCGTTAAATAAAAACGTATCCCCACCCGACATCACCTGTGCCCTAACCTCAAAGCTTGCCTTCATACGCATAACAAAAGAACGCCAATTGAAGAGAGTGATCCATGCATGTGCCATGATACAGTTACAAAGTACGTTCAATTGCTTCCAGTACACTGTTAAAATCGTCAAATTTACCATGGAATTTGGTGACTGTCGTAAAGAATGTTAGATTTATGTTGCGATAACAAACAGCGTTAAGTACGCAGTATAAGTACAGTGTTCATGAAAATTGCGTTCGATATTCTGTTTAAAATACAACCTGTTTTTGGAAAATGTCAAAATAACTGTGACAAGTACGATGTTACAGAAAACGATGTCACATATATGAGTGCTAAGTGGTGTTTTTCAAGAAAACACTTTTCAAATATACTGTAGCTAGCTATCAGTGTGGCAGCTGTGGCTGCCTGTTGCAATCATCTTCTGGGGGCAATGGCTGTGCTGCTGGAGGAGTGCCCTCTTTACCAGTAACACTGCTACTTAATTCACTGACCTGGAAGGATGACAGGCTGAGTCAACCCCCCTGGTGCTTTTTCAAAACGCCAACGCGGCTCAAACTCAAGACCCCTAAGATCTTAAGCCTGCGACCTTAACTGTTAAGCCAACACCAGGTTGTTAAATACTGTTAGCTATAGTTTCCTGAAACTGTGATAATTGTACAAATGTTCTAGTTGCCTATACAATGATACATATATGTCTAGTTACCTCCACCACAAAAGGTGGGTGAAGGTTATGTTTTCACCCCTATCTGTTCAATTGTACCGTTCAATTGTATGTATGCCTGGTGTTGGCTTAATGGTTAGAGTGGTGGGCTTGGGATCCTAGGATCCTGAGTTAAAATCCTGCTTGGCTGTTGAATTAATACCAGGTGGGGTTGACTCAGCCTGTTATCCTTCTGAGGTCGGCAAAATGAGTACCAGCTTGCTGGATGATTGAGCCATTCAAGTATCCTGCGTCGGAGTGGCGACCCATCTCGGATTGTGCCCAGTAGGCAAGGAGACTGCTTAGGTACCATTGATGCTCTGTGCAGAGTATGGTCCCAATGGAATGGAATGGAATCGTATGTCCTGTTTGTCTGTGAACAGGATATCTCAAAATGTAGTGGACAGATTTGACGAAAATTGGTGGACAGATTGGGTGGTGTGACAAGGAAGAATTGATGAAGATTTGGTGAAGATCTGGATCTGGATCTAAGGATTTTCTAATTTTTCATTGATTTTTCACCATTGAGAAATGGGGCCAAAAATGATATATAGCATGGTATTTCAAAAGTTTGTGTGGATGGATTCTGTCTAAACAAGGTGGATGATTGTTTTAGGGTGACAAGACCAGGCCGATTATATTTTGGTTCAGGTCCGGATGCGAGGTCTGACCTCTCAGTGGGATACAAAACGTAAACTGCTCAGCTTGGCAGAGGTATGCGCTCCCACCGAGTGCTGTTCCAATTAATTATAGCTGTGTTAAGTATGGTGTTTGAGAGAAACTATGTTAAAATATATAGTGTTGCAAAAGGTGTTTCTAAAAATCTGCATTAATTACATTTCATAAGTACTGTGTTAAAGAAAACTTGTGTTAAGTTGTGGCATTCTCCAAAACTGTATTTAATGTACTTTGTTGCACGGTGTACAAGAAACTGCAATGTATGTTGTCCGAGTAAACTGTATTAAATTACTGGCTTAAGTATGGTGTTCGAGAAAACTGTAAAATATACTGGCTTAAGTATGGTGTTTGAGAAAACTGTAAAATATACTGGCTTAAGTATGGTGTTTGAGAAAACTGTTAAATATGCTGTATTAAGGAACATGTTTTTTCAAAACTACATTAAATATACTGTATTAAGATGTAAAAAAACTGCATTACATATACTGTGTTAAGTAAGGTTTTATGCAATAAATACATGATATATCTGTTAACTGTTATACAAAACTACATTAAATATACTTACTATGTTCATTCAGGTGTTTTTCAAAACTACATGAAATATACTGTGTTAAGGAAGTGTATAAAACTACATTATATATATATATATATATACTGTGTTAATGAAGATGTTGTATAAACCTATATTATATATATACTGTTGTTCAGGAAGATGTTGTATAAACCTATATTATAATATACTGTGTTCAGGAAGATGTTTTACAAAACTGCATTAAATATACTGCATTAAGATGGACAAAACAGCATTACATATACTGTGTTTAAGTAAGGTTTTATGCAATAATTACATGGACATATACTGTTACTGTTATCAAAATTACATTAAATATACTATGTTCATTCAGGTGTTTTACAACAAACTACATGAAATATACTGTGTTAAGGAAGATGTTATATAAAACTCCATTAAATATACTGTGTTAAGGAGATGTATAAAACTACATTAATATTTATATACAGTATATATACAAAACAAAAAAGCCTGGTGTTGGCGTAGTGGTTTAGGGTAGCGGCTTGGGATCCAAAAGGTCCTGAGTTCAAGCCCCGTTGGCCGCTTGAATTAATACACACCCCAGGAGGTTGACTCAGCCTGTCATCCTTCCGAGGTCGGCGAAGTGGAGTACCAGTTACTGGGCCCGGTGTATGCCCCGGTTAGAATAGGTGTACCATATCCCTGTGTCCGTAAGAGGCGACCAGGGTTGCGTCAGGAAGGGCATCCGGCGTAAAACCTGTGCCAAAATCATTATGCGGATCATAACGGATGATCCGCTGTGGCGACCCCTAACGGAAGCAGCCGAAAGAAGATGATATATATATATTATATATATATATATATTATATATATATATATATTACTGTTGTTAAGGAAGATGTTGTATAACCTGTATTATATAACTGTGTTAAGGAAGATGTTTTACAAAAACTGCATTAATATACTGCATTAAGATGGACAAAACAGCATTACATATGCCTGTGTTAAGTAAGGTTTTATACAATACTCCATTAAATATATTGTGAACTGTTTACAAAACTACAAAAATATACTATGTTAATTAGGTTGGTTTACAAAACTACATTATATGTACTGTATTTAAGATGTAAAAAACTGCATTAACATATGCTGTGTTATGTAAGGTTTATACAATACGACAGGATATATACTGTTAACTGTAATACAAAACTATCTTAAAATTAACTGTGTTAAATCAGGTGTTGTACAAAACTACATTATATATACTGTGTCAAGGAACATGTTATACAAAACTACATGAAATATACTGTATTAAGGAACATGTTTATTGAAAATTACATATATATACTGTATTAAGATGTACAAAACTGCATCATATATATCTGTGCTAAGTAAGGTTTTACACAATACTTCCATGAAATATACTGTGAACTGTTATACAAAACTACAAAAAATATACTATGTTAATTAAAGTTGGTTTACAAAACTACATTAAATATACTGTGTTAAGGAAGATGTACAAACTACATTTAAATATACTGTGTTAAGGAAGATGTACAAAACTACATTAAATATACTGTGTTAAGTAAGACGTACAAAACTACATTAAATATACTGTGTTAGAAAAGATGTATAAAACTACATTAAATATACTGTGTTAAGGAAGATGTTATAAAACTACATTAAATATACTGTGTTAAGGAAGATGTACAAAACTACATTAAATATACTGTGTTAAGGAAGATGTAATAAATAACATTAAAATATCCTGTGTAAAGTAAGGTGTTTGTACAAACTACATTATAATATACGTGGTTAAGTAAGATGTACAAATGCTACATTAAATATACTGTGTAAAGTAAGGTGTTGTACAAAACTACATTATATATACTGTGTCAAGGAACATGTTATAACAAAACTACATGAAATATACTGTATTAAGGAACATGTTATTGAAATTACATTATATATACTGTATAAGATGTACAAAACTGGCATCATATATACTGTGCTAAGTAAGGTTTTACACAATACTCCATGAAATATACTGTGAACTGTTATAACAAAACTACAAAAAATATACTAATGTTAATTAAGTGGTTTACAAAACTACATTAAATATACTGTGTTAAGGAAGATGTACAAAACTACATTAAATATACTGTGTTAGGAGATGTATAAAACTACATTAAATATACTGTGTTAAGGAAGATGTACAAAACTACATTAAATATACTGTGTTTAAGGAAGATGTATAACTACATAAATATACTGTGTTAAGGAAGATGTACAAAACTACATTAAATATACTGTGTTAAGGAAGATGTATAAAACTACATTAATCTATCCTGTGTAAAGTAAGGTGTTGTACAAACTACATTAATATATACTGTGTTTAAGTAAGAATGTACAATGCTAGAAATCGCAACTAGAAATCAGAAGTGTCAACATCACCGTCATAGCGAAGAAAAGAAAAAAACAAACAAACAAACCAGGGAGTCTGGAACACTGACGCTAACCATTACGTCGACGTGTTTCGACTTATGAGTAACGTACAAGTAACGTGTGTCGACGTGTGTCAACGATCACGTAACGTGCCTACAACTTATGCCAGCGTATGCGGAACGTGTGTCATACGCCGAGTACGTCGAGAAATTTTCAACATGCTGAAATTTCCTCGACGTACTCGGCGTATGACAACATATGCCAGCGTACTACGATGTCTGCCAGCGTACTACGACGTATGCCAGCGTGCTCTTAACGAATACAAAACTTACCATTACGTATTCGACGTGTGGCCAACTTGGTTCGGCAAATTTTTCATACGTCGGCATACCGCTGGCTAAAACGTCAAGGTGTGACAGCGGCTTCACACTTTGATGTCTAGTGGCGGTTATGATTTGAATCGTCGAGCCGCAGCCTATGAATAGCCTTACGCCACGTGATCGTCGGCGATATGCGCTGCCGCATGCTATGCATAAGT
>CM068960.1:13862603-13876060 GCA_035128595.1 Eptatretus atami
GCGTCTGCAATGTAAAACCCTCTTCTGCACATGCTGGCTACCTCAAAAGGTGAATTTGACACAAAAAATGTAACAAGAAACATTGTATTTAAAGTAAAGGTTTGTTTCAAAAAAATATTATTTCTGTTAATGTCTGCGCGTAATTTGACGTTTCTCCACCGCCATCGTTACCTGTGTTGTGTCTTGCGTGTGTGATCTTCAAATTAAAGGCGTCCAGCGGTGTTCGATCGTCGGATGTGCGCCAAAAAGTGCGTTCATTGAAGTTTGCATTCTGATTCTCGGTCACCCTCCACTGCTCTGTTCAGTCTAGGCTAGGCTATATCATGTTAAACTTGGCCCATCAGACGCCAACCTTCCAGTCACACTGCAGAGGATGCAATTTCCAGTGAAACTCATATTCGATGACATAAACAATCCAGGGTCAAACATTTGACAAACTCGGAATATACCTCCATCCCCTGTGTTCTCCCATGGCCAACTATACGTTGCATTTTCACGTGCAAGAGGTTACTCATATATATATTATATATATATATATATATAATATAATATATATGTATATATATATATCAAAGTGGACAATAATTCCTCACAATGACTATTCAGCGAAAAAGACACTCACCCAAAAGTCATCTACAGGGAGGTCCTTTAGAAACTAAAGGAAAGGTAACCATAGTGCATCACAATCCCTAATGACACCCTCCCAGCTTCCATAACATCAACTATTATGCTCATCCACTTTTGCCACCATTCAACTTGCTGCAGAGCACGGGTATATGCTATGTATATATATAATATATATATATATTGTCCAATCCACATCGACTACCCCCAAACCTACCATCACGTCAGGAATAGTAATTACCTGATTAAATTCAGTTGCCTCAGTATATAGACCCCAGATGAATTACCCCATTAACTCATTACCTGAAGGATATAATATACAATGGATTCCTCAGCGTGTGTAAATTACCGTGGAATTAAATAAATTTCTTCTTTTCTGAAATTATGTCCTGCAAAACTCCCCAATAAAACTCGAAGATTGGCGCTACTATCGTGATCATTGACGCTAATAACATCATCGAGTGAGATAAACAACAGCTGCTCCCTGCTCATAGCATGGAATATTAAATAAACTCAATATATCAGTGTACCGAAAAAAAATAATGGGTACAAAAAAAAAATCAGTAGATATACCAGAATTAAAAAATAATAAAGAATTAAAAAAAGCAGTGATACCACCAATGAACAAATCAAAGAAAGGTGTTTACAATCTTTAGATACCGTACATGGACTGTATGATATAAAAACCTTTGATGGACTCGGCTGCACCTGGAACAGTGGAACATGTGACATCAAGACGTACTCGGAAGTAAGTATGGTTGGTTTTAACTTTTAACCCTCAGCATGCATGCTCATCAGCTCCATACAAGCAATCGCGGTTTTCTTTGCCCTCGTGGCTGGTTTTAAAGCAATTGGTTATTTATATGAATCAGATGTGCTTTAGAAGTCTTGTGAGAGTCAGTAATCGGCGACACCAGAATAAAGGTGACACTCGTATGAAGGTGACACCGATATGAAGGCGACACCGATATGAAGGCGACACCAGTATGAAGGCAACACCAGAATGAAGGCGACACTCGTATGAAGGCGACACCGATATGAAAGGCGACACCGATATGAAGGCGACACCGAAATGAAGGCGAACTCGTATGAAAGCTGACACCGATATAAGGCGATAGCCCGGCTAATGATCAATTACCGGTATAACACCGCGTTCCGCAACAAATAGTCATACTGGTACGGCGATAGCGATTGATTCCAACCTGTGCCGATTACAAAATATGACCCTTGCTTTGAACAAATCCTTTTCAAGAAGGTTGAAGTTGAAGTAAGATAATCGTTCTCATCATGGGGGGGGGGGGGGGGGGGGGGGGGGGGGGTGGGGGGGGGAAGCACCGTGTGGGAATAGCTCTTAAATTTATTTTATTTTACTGTCAATGACTGTCGTAGTCCATGGATGAATACGTGATAGACCTATTGCGTATTTTTGAACCTGAGCTAAAAATATTTAATCATTAATTATTTTAAATAATACTGATACATAAACCGGGATGCCAGTATGACAACCGTATCAGGGATGATCCATATCTAAAAAGAAAAAATTGATACCGGGACTACGGTAGACAGGCGTAGAGCCTATTAGTAACGTGTACTAAACTACATGTATATATATATATATACCTGTCTTCTCGAAAGTAAAATTGTACAAAAACCAACATTCGTGTAATACTGTGTAATCAAAAATGCTACATTAAATATACTGTGTTAAGCAACCCGGTATATAGAAACTGCGATATACATTCAGTACTGTGTTGATTAAGATTTATTTTAAACTGCATTACATATATTGTTAACATGTCATTTAAATGTAGAGTTCAGTTACAATGTTATCAAAACTATATTAAATATACTGGCATAGCAAAACAATGACTATATATATTGTTACGGATCTGGAAACGCATTTGCATTCAAACATACAGATTCCCGCCAAAGTCAGTTACCGTTAAGTATATGTAGAACAGGTCCCTTCCTTTTGTCTAGGCGGGAGAATCAAGCGGTGCATGTGGATGTTATTTTCGAGTAGTTTAGTATTCAAACACATATCTCCATACGCCACATCCAGCGACCATACCAGCCTGCTACTGTTCTCGACGCGCTTCGCTCGCCAAGCCAAAACCACGCCCAGGAAGGCAAGCCGTGGACCCCTGTCCACCGAGGCGGACGTGTGACCGTGTGCTTCACGAAACCCTGCCAGGAAGAGCATGCCATGGAACCTGGTCAGATACAAGAGCGGACAGTGGCAGTGCTTCACGAGCTCTGACCCCTGTACAAAGGCGCTTTTTGTCTCCTTCGTGGTATTTAAAGAGAGCGGCGCACTCTGAAGAAAAGAAAAACAGTGGCGAGAGAGCTGTGTGGATCCAACGAGAGTGAGAGGAGACTTTAGTCACCATTAACCGACGAACATCACCGCCACCGGGTCCAGGAATACAAGTCGGTTGCGCGCTGTCTCCCTGATTTCCACGGGAAAGAATGGGTTTCCTTACATGACCCTGATCTCTGCCGGGGACTCCCGTCTGCTCCACGGGGTTCCTCCACGGGCACGAGCCCTCCAAGAGGGAACCACCATTGACAGGTGCCCGCACCGTGGAGCACCCTAGACTGCCAGTGTGCAGGTTACCCCACCGAATGCAGCTCCAGTTGTCTTGTCTCTCCTTCTCCGTGCTGCAGGGGTCTTTCAATATAAGCAATCTGTGTGTGTGTCTGAGAGTGTGTTGGGCCGTCTGTAATCGAACTGTAATATGCGATTTTATTTGTATCATTGGCTAAATGATTTCTTGTGATATTTGCGATAAGTCTTCCTGTGTCTTTCTATTTCCTGTTTAAATAGAATCATGTTAGAAAATCTTCCCAGTCCATTCCGTCCCTTCATGCGTGGTCCAAGCATGTGTTTGGATTCGAGTTTATGGCGGGGTTTTATCACCCGGTATTGGTCCCATTGTAGCCGGGACGTTCTGGGCAAGGCCGCTCGATTGCGTCCGATGCCGGAAAGGTAGGTGGGCAGAGTGAAGTCGGTAGGTGTAATTTAAAAACCCGCTGCCGAATTAGAAAAGTGAATCCGGTTCGGCCAGGCGTTGTCCGAGGAGCGTGGATCCCCGGTAGCCAAGAACCCGTGGTTACTTAGGATACAGTTGGAATCTACACAAAATAACCTCACGCCACGCGGTCGAGATATATTGGCGTTCCACGTCGAATAAGCCCCGGACCCGCTGGCTCTGCAGAAGGTTATCCGAGCAACGGCCCTAATAATTCCGGAGAGTCTGGTGGGGATGACGTAAACCTCTCCACGCTCGTAGTCGTTCCCGGTCCACCGGACCCCGCGGCCTCGTAAAATATAAGTATATTGTATAAATATATACATGATACATACATATACATACCGAGCGTAGTGGCGTGCCCTGTAATCCGGCCTACTCGGAGGCTGGGTTGGAGATCGCTTGAGGACAGGAGCTTCTGCCTGACTGGCACTGGGCCGCGCTAGAGGGGTGGAAGGGCTAGCCCCGGAACTCATGGCGAAACCACAGAGTCCTATATCCCTGTTGTCGTAAGGCCGACCAAGGGTTGGCGTCAGGAAAGGGGCATCGCGGCGTGGACCTATGCCAAATCAGTTATGCGGATCACAATGGATGATCAGCTGATGGAGACCCCTAACACGGAGCAGCCGAAAGAAAAGAAGATACGTGTTGTGTGTGTGGTGTGTGCGCGCTGTGTGTTGTGGTGTCGTGTGTGTGTGCTGTGCTGTGTGTGACGTGTGTGGTGTGTGTGGTGGTGTGTGTGTTATATATGTATAGTATACATAATATATGTATTATATATGTATATTATAAAGATATATATATATATAGTACTATAAGCAAATATATATATATGTATCAATAATATATGTACTTATTCAAGGAGACGTTTATATAAAGCTCACATTAAATATGGTGTATTAAGGAACATGTGTTTTCACAAACATATATTATATACACTGTGTATAGGATAGATGTATGAAAAAGAACTCATATGAATATACTGTGCTAAGTAACACTTTTATACAAAACGATATTAAATATACTGTATTAAAGGAACATGTTATATTAAGCGCACATTAAATGTACTGTGTTAAGGAACATGTTATTCAAAACTATATTTTATACACGTGTTTAATGAAGATGTTTTATCACAAACTACATTAAATATTCTGTATTAAGGATCATGTTATTACAACTACATGATATGTACTGTATTAAATGTACAAAAATGCATTACAAATAACTATGTTAAGTAAGGTTTTGACACAATACTCCGTGAAGTATACTGGTTAACTGTTAATAAAAAAAACTACATAAATATACTGTTGTTAAGATCGTACAAAACTGGCATTAAATATACTGTTTTAAGATGTTCAAAAATTACATTATATACAATGTGTTGAAGTAAGGTTTTATTAACAATACACTTGAAATATAACTGTTTAACTGTTATATACAAAACTACATTTTATATACTAATGTTCATAAAGGTGTTGTAAAACTACCATGATATTTCCTGTGTTAAAGGAAGATGTTATATAAATACTACAATTAAGATATACACTGTGGTTAAGGAGCAGTTTTATTTAAAAACTACATCATACATACTGTGTTAAGGAAGATGTGACACAAACTACATAAATATACTGTTTATGTAACATGTTATGCAAAGACTACATTTAAATATACTGTTTAGTAAGGTTATAAATCATTAAAGTTAAACATGTTATACAAAACTACATAAATATACTGTGTTTAAAGTAACATGTTATACAAAACTACATTAAATATACTGTGTTAAGTCATTTAACATATTAAATAACTATGTAAGTAACTCAAATACATTAATATATTGTGTTAAGAAACACGTTATGGCAAAACTAAAAATTAAATATACTGTGTTGAGATCACATGTTATGTAAAACTACTTAAATATACTGTTAAGTAACATGTTAATACAAAGCTTCATTAAATATACTGTGTTAAGGAACATGTGATCAAAGACTACAATTATACAGCTGATGTTAAAGAAGATGAACAAAAACTACATTAAATATACTGTGTTAAGGAAGATGGTCAAAACTATATTAAATATATGTGTTAGATGAACATTTTATACAAAACTACATGACATATACTGAGTTAAGTTCACGTTATACAAACAACATTATATATATATATAATATATATAATATATATATATAGATATATATATATATTATATACTCGTATTGAAGTGAATATGCTCATTCAAAACTACATTAAATATACTGTGTTAAGTGACAATGTTATACCAACACTAGATTAAATATATACTGTAAGTAAACACCGAGTATACAAAAACTACATTAAATATACTGTGTTAAGGAAGATCGTACAAACTATATTAAGTATATGTGTTAATGAACAAGTTATACCAGAAACGTACATTACATAATACTGTGTTAAGTAATACGTCATAACCAAAACGTACATACTGATACTACTTTATGTAACGTAAGAATGTTTATTTCAAAACTAGGGCAGAAATATACTGGCATTAGGACGAGATGTTATTCTAATAACTACATTCTATATACTGTATAAGTGACACGGTTAATATCAAAAACTTCATTAAATATACTGTGTTAAGAAGACGTACAAGCTATATTAAATAATGTGTTAAGGAACATGTATACAAAACTACATTACATATACTGTTTTAAGTTACAATCGTTATACAAAACTACAATTCTATATGAGCGTGTGATTAAGAGCGAAGAATTAATTCAAAACTGACATTAAATATACTGTAATTTCGGAGATGTTATTCAAAAACTACATTCAGTATACTGTGTTAAGGAACATGTTATGATAAAACTACATTCAATATATCTGTGTTAAGGAACATGATTATATGAAACAACATTAAATATGCTGTATTAAGGAAAGATTTAAATGAAACTATTATTAAATATACTGTATTAAGGAAGGATGTTATATAAACTACATTCAATATACGTGTTAAGGGAACATGTAATAGAAACTACATTAAAATATAATGTATTTAAGGAGATGTTAAAATTAACTATGTTAATATACTGTGTTCAGGAAGATGTATAGAAACTACATTAAATATACTGTGTTAAGGAACCATGTTATAATAAGACTACATTACATATACTGTGTTAATGTTGCACGTGTATCAAAAACGACATAATATTTACTGTATTAAAGGAATATGTTATTCAACACACAATTAAATATATTGTAATTAGGACGTTATACAAATCTACATTAAAATGTACTGTGTTAAAGGAACATGTTATTCAAAACTACAACCTATACATCTGTGTTAAGGAACATTTTTTTTTTTTAAAACTACATGAAATATACTGTGTTAAGGAAAACATTATACAAAATTACATTAAACATACTGTGTTAAGCAACAATGTTATAATAAAACGAACATTAAATATCTGGTATTATGGAACATGTTATGCAAAACTACATAAGGAACATGTTATACAAACTACATTCATATATATTGTATTAAGGAAAGATTTTATTCAAACCACAATTAAATTAATACTGTGTTAAGGAAACGTTAAACAAAATTACATTAAACATATGTGTTAAGCAACATTTTCTATAAACAACATTAAATATACTGTATTAAAGGAACATGTTATGCAAAACTACATTAAATAAAACTGTATTAAGGAACTGTTATCAACAAAACTTACATAATGTATTGTATTTAAGGGAAAGATGTTAATTCAACAACAACAATTAAAATAATACTGTGTACAGAAGACATGTTATTCAAACATACATTAAATATCCTGTGTTGGAACATGTTATCAACAAAATACATTATATATAGGTGTTAAGGAACATCCTTTACCAAAATACATTATATATAACTGTGTTCACCGGAACATATTATTCAAGACGACAATTATTACATACTGTGTTAATAAAACATGTATAACAAAACTACATTAAAATATACTGTTTAAGGATCATGTTTATTTCAAAAACTACATTAAAATATTTCTGTGTGTTAAGGAACATGTTATACAAAAACTACATTATATATATGTGTTTAAGGAACATGTTGTACAAACTACTTTATATAACTGTGTAAAGGAACATGTTCTATAAAACGACAATTAAATATCCTGTTTAAAGGAACCATGTTTACACAAAATTAAACATTATATATATTGTATAACGGAAGATGTTATTCAAAACTCATTAAATATACACCTGTGTTACAGAACATGTTATTCAAAACTAACATTTAATTATACTGTATTAAGCGACATGTTATACACAAACTACATTAAATATATTGTTATTAAGGAAGAATGTTTATTCAAAACTAACATTAAATATACTGTGTTAAGGAACATGTTATACAAAAACTACTTAAATATACCTGTGTGTGAGAGAACATGTTATATCAAAACACATTTACTTAGTGTTTAAGGAAAACAATGTTAACAAAACTACATTTTTAATATAACTGTGTTCACGAACATGTTTATTCAGAAAACTCCATTATCATTCTGTGTTAAGGAACATGTTGTACAAAACTACATGAAATATACTGTGTTAAGGGAACATGTCATACAAAATACATTAAATATACTGGTGTTAAGAATTGTCTATTGGAAACTACATTATATAGTACTGTGTTAAGTAAGTGTTACAAGAAATGCAGTACATTCATTTACTGTTGTTGTGTCAGGTGTTATACAAACTGCATTTAAATTATACTGTGTTGAGAAAGGTGTTAGCGAAATCAGTAATGTTGTGATTAGTACTGGTTCTATAAAACTGTGTTTAATATGTGTTATATAAAACTGTTTTCATATATTATTGATATGTACAGTATTCTCAGAGGCATTGAATATACTAAACATGTCCAGTTATCTAGTTCGCATCAGGATCGTGTCCACTTCTGTGACATTCATGTTCCAATTTATCCCAAACATCCGTCTCCTGTACTGCTTCCCGTGAAGCTCTGAGCGGAGACGGCTTGGTTGTTCCGCCTTTACCAAATCCATCCATACAAACATGGTATGCCTCTTCCTGCTTCTCTCCTCCTATCCGTACCCAGCATACTAGCAGTTACAATGGTAAAATGATGAAGTGGTAAAAGAGGTTTGTTGAATTATATGCCAACTTTGAATATGTAGATGGGTAAAATATTGGGGCATGGTGAAAGCTTTCAAAGAATAGGGGTGTAGATCATGGTGTGATTTGCAGAACAGTTAAATATATGGTGATGGTTAAACCATTGAAATCTAATCAAATGTATATGCATTAATACTGGAACAGTCGGCATTACAAGAAATTAAACAGTGGTTAAATAGTTCAACAAGATCACAATAAAATACATGTTAAATACGCCAAACCAGTCAAATGTGGTGTTAAAATATAGTATGGTAATCGTTTTAATTTATATGTTAAATTCCAAGGAATGATAAATATTATAGATATTGTTGGTTCATGTAGGCACTATAGTAAGTAAATTGTGCTAAATATGTGGTTAAAATTATATGTTGGTAAATAACGATAATTAACAGAGAGTTACCGACAGGGTCTCCATGTTGAGTGCAAAGACCAGGCTCGGCTGTGGCAGAGACAGCAAGAGAGAAGCACCACAACCACCTAGATCACAACACTATACGTGAACAGCAACTGTCGTCTAAAATATCCACATGGCTTTAGGGAATCAGGTTCGGATAAATCAACAGGATGCGTGAGTTATCTGGGATCATATTTAACAAGCTCTCACGGTAAACACACACAACACACTACCACACACACACACACACACACAACACACAACACACACACACCACACACACACCACTTTCCTTTCCCCTTTTTCTAATATTCCCTTCTCACAAATTTACTCCTCCCTAAATCTACCCACCCCCTTACCATGACTTCCAATTCACCCAACCAATAAATATCCACCCCACCACAATTACCGCCTCTCTCTCTTGATATTTAACTCACACATGTCCCCACTCTTTCTCCTCCGAACACCACATTACTCTATACCCCCCCCCCCAACCGACCTCTCATCCCCATCTCATTCCTCACTGAGAGTAAAAATCATGTCCCCTTTATTGTGTTGTTTCCGCTGTTTCACAACACTAACTCTCGCAATGGTCTTTGAACATTTGTTACACAAAAAGCCACAAACAGAAGGCCCACACCGACACAGAAACTGCCCCAACGCCTACACTTGTTGTTCCAACCGCCGTGCGGACCCGAGGAATGTCAACTGACTGTGTAGGACGAAGGCCACGTATCGTGGAAATCCCATGCGGCCGCCATGGCCGGCAGGCTCATCCTGGAGGCATGACTCCGTTGTGGCCCTTGGTGGAGGTCCGTGCGCTAAGGTTTCGGGTAGTGCGTACAATGCTCCGTAAGAAACTACGGCGCAGGAGGTTTAACGGAAGAACCCGGCCTCATATCTGCGAGGCTGTGAGAGACCCCGATCTTATTCCGCAGGATCCCGGCTGATGGAGCTGACAAGAGGGCACGTTGTACTGTGGCAGACTCGCCTCGGCCGAGGAGACGGTCACGAATTTCCCAGGCGAAAAATGCCCCGGAGTCACGCTGCCTGTAGTCCCTATGTGTTTGACCACAGTTGGCGTCGTGACGCGGGGCTTGCTCCCGCTCAATTGGCCTGGGAGGATGGAAGCCCGTTTCGTTGTAACGAGCCAGGATCTTGGACACGCACCCGTGTGAGACCCCAGTGTCGACTGATATCGCAAGGACGGATCCCAACTGCGCCAACTCGACAAATCCGAAGGCGTATGGGGTTTGGGCACGGTCGTCACGTATAACGACACCCCTACCGAGCTGTTCACTTCTCCGAAAGCTTGTCTGCGGAATGGGAAAGATAGGGCAAGAGTCGTTAGCCAGGTCTGGTGCCCGGTTTCGTTGCGCGATGATACTCGTGTGTTACCCGTTGTGCCATCACTTTTGATGGTGAATCCACATGCTTAATGTGCCATGGAGAATATCGGGTCATCCCTGCCCGGGTCACAAACTCACGGACCGTTACCAATGTCCGTATTAATGGTTAAATCCGGAATCTGACACACAACGAAATTAGAGTACGTGCGATAGTTTGCACACAAGGTGGGGTTTCGGAATCGAAATCTAGGGTGCAATCCCGCGTTGCCCTTGCGTCGCTACATGTCGTCAGCATTCTTCCGAATTGCTGGCAAGCCACATTCATGAAGCGGAGACAAAGTCCCGCTGCGGCCCTCCAAGCCGTGTTTAAATTGGTTTGATTGCGCTCCCTGTTACAGGGATAAAAAAAGTGTGCAAGGATGAACGCGGGGATTGAGCGGTAATCTCTCTCTCTCTCTCTCTCTCTCTCTCTTCTCTCTCTCTCTCTCTCTCTCATCCTCTCTCTCACTCTCTCTGTCGAGTGCAGCCGTGTGCTGCTGTTGCTCATCGGTTGGGACGCAGCTATGCCACTATGCAGTGTCCCCAGTTACCAGTAACACCTGGTGCTGCATTTTGCCGACCTCGGAGTATGACAGGCCTGAAGTCAACCTCCTGTGAATTTTTTATTTCAGCGGTCAACGCGGGCTGAATTCAGGGACCCCTAGAATCCCAGCCGCCACACTAAACCATAAGCCAACACCAGGCTGAATTGAGCGGTATCACACCGGCATCATCTCCTGGTGGAGTTACCCCACTTTGCGCACTCACCCGTTGGTTTCGAATCCACCACGTGCGCAGTTGTGCCCAGACCCACGGTTTGATTCGCACGGGGTGGACGTTGCCGCACTCACCCATGGTTCCAAATCCAAATCTCTGCCCTGGCGCTCACCGCAAGCACTATGCCGTGTTCAAATCCCCATGTGACGGTCGCTCCACACTACCCGTGGTTCGAACCGAGTCCCCCCTCCCCCCCGATCCCCCTCGCGGCACGTGTCCCCGCACTCCCCAATTGGTTCCAATCCCCCACGCGCACTCGCCGTGCACTCACCCATGGTACAAACCAAGTTCCGCGCGGCCCACGCGACCACCTTCGCCGCGCTCGATAATCCAAAAGTCGCACCGCTAAATGGATTCACGAACTCTGTAATGCCGATAATAGCCGGAAATACCGGGCGGCTTTGTGACCGGTAGTCGGAGAGGGATACCCGGGAGATAAAACTTGCGACGATAATCCGATCTGTTGGAGGCAATGCCCGTCGGGATGGGAGGCGGGAGGCCCGAGCCGCGCAATCGAAACGGGCCCGCTTTGACGCGGTTCAACACGTCAGAGATCTGTCCAGTGTTCCCCCTCCCCGACGTCCTCCCCGTTAGCCCCGAGGCCGCTTCTCAGAGCAACTCTTCCGGCTGCAGTAGCAGGTAGCGGAACAGTCAGAAATCGGTATCGCTCGCTCCGACTCCATCGACGTGAACGGCAACACACCTGGAACAAAGTACAAATGATAAATATCGAAACACTGCACTCGGTAAACACACTGATCGGATTCGGGGGGAAACACAACTGTGCGGTTAATTTTCCTGAACGCCAGGTCACAATTTGCAATCTCGTTTCAACATGTCGTTTTCCTCCGAAACAATAACCGCGTCATCAGGAGAAGCAACACGTCAACGCCGGGGAGTTTGAAGCTTCGGACAGCTCGTGTGTCACGGCCCGACTTCGCTATTCCTCCATGGCTGTACCGTTTATGATGCATTATTACGTATCATACTCGCTACATCGGCTGCTTACCTCACTCTCACTCCACTCTTCACTCTCACTCCTACTCCTACTTCTCCACTCCCTCACCCACTCATCTCTCACATCTCCTCACTTCTCTCACCTCTCACTCTCTCACACTTCTCTCAACTCTGGGATCCTTCGAAGGAATGCAAATAGTCCGAACAAACAAGGTGAACACCTTGTAAATGAAACTGTCGATGAGTGTGTCCGTTTATGCTTTTTCAAGTTGATACATTATAAAATGTGGTTTTTGTTTTTATTCATCTGAATTTAAGTATGATTTTGATATTGCCGCTAATAATTGTCACTTTACATCCAAAACTACTGATAATAGCGTCATTATAGACGAATATCACGTAACAAACACTGTGTATGATGTAATATTCGTGTCCTTAGTGTTCCGCCCGAAGGCACGTTCAGTGCTGCACCCGAAGTTTCTTGACTATGTTACCAGCTAGGGGTTGTCATTTCCTTGCAGTCGTAGTAAGAGCGCGGAATTTGTAATTGTCCAGGGTGCTGGTAATATCGCTCACCGCTACTTTCACGAGGAACGCAAACTTTTAATAACTCCACCGACTAATGCTGGCAAGAAGGAATCCGATTTAAACGGTCCATGCCGAGGGACGAACCGACGTCTTTGATGGATACGCCTGCCTGGAAAACCAGGACGACATTTATAGCTGGGTCTGGATTGGAACCTAGGCTAGACGCTTTCGAAGGTGAATTGTGCGGTACTCGAAGGCTTCGCTCTCAGGCCATCCTCCGTCACCCTATAACAGAGTGTCGATAGAGTCTTGTGCAACTTTTACTCCTTGTAACTTTTGATGAACATACGATAGAAGCAAAACAATCAATGGTGCATGAAGCATAAGTATCAATTTTTTAATTGAATACAGTTCAATTTTTTTAGCTCAAACGTCCCGCCATCCTCGTACACACATGATCGCTCAACTCCGATTTTCCACTGTTTGAAGACATATACGTCCAGTTTGCTGCTCAGGATGATTCATCGATTGGCATTGGATACATCCTGAAGTTCAAAACCGACATGTAGTTTGGAAAATTATACAAAAACG
>CM068960.1:13876085-13886831 GCA_035128595.1 Eptatretus atami
AAGAGTAGGAGATTTCGTAAGATAGTACAATATTACAGTTAAATGGTTAGTGTGTTCAGTAAGATATACAATGTACATTAATATCGTGTTAGTAAGGTGTACTTGCAAGCAAAACTTCATGAATGGAACTGTTAGGGAGATGTACAGAGAATAGCATTCTACTGTGTTCGTAGATGTGGCAGTGCTGCAACGGTTAACAGTGGAGCTGTGTTCAGGGTTCGGGGTCTGTGTGAGCAGGAACTGAAATTATATGGCGTGTTAAGGAAGATGTACTAAACTGACGATTAGATTAGCTGGTGTAAGTAATGTACAGCTCACATGTAACTGATGACTGTGTAGTACACGGAAAGAGCGACGTGTAAAATTACTGTGGTGATACCAGGAAAGATTAAGGTGCGATGAACGGATGGCGGGTAAGTATGTAGCTGAGTACAGTGTGCTTCAGGGGAGATGTAGTAAGGCGAACGATGGGAACGTAGGATAGTGACGTAGTGTTAGGGAAGAACTGGTACAGAAACCAAGATCAATGATATATTCAGTGGGACGATGGTAAATTTAGGTGATAAATTACTAGTCTGAGGGTGTGTACAGTAGATAGAGGTTACTAGGAAAGTATGTAGCTTAAATGATCAATATATCACCGTAGATAACGCCCAGGTGTTGTAAGCAAAAGAATTAGAAGATTAGCTGTGTTAGTAAGGTGTTCTAGAGCCAGTGACTTAAATTAACTGTGGTTCGAGTAAGATGTAGCATGCTACAATTAATGTATGCTGTTAAGAGCAGTGATGTAGCGAATGCTACATGTAAAAGTATACTCGATATGTAAGTAACGTACAAGATAGGCAATTAAATATGCTGTGAGACTCGTAGAGAGAGACGTGACAACTGCTCGTAAATGGAATACTGTGTTAGGGAAGATGTAGCGAAGAACTACAGTTCAATTACTATTCAGAGAGGTGTACAGACTAACACTTTTACTGTTGATTCTGAGATGTTTAAGAACTAGCAGTAGTGATGGGCAGATGTGAATTAAGCGTGTATGTAGACAAACAACATTAAATGTAACTGGTGTAAGAGTAAAGATGTTGTACACGAAAATTAATGATACTGTGTTAGCGTAAGATGTATAAAATCATTAAAGTATCTGTGTTAAGTAGGGGTAGGTATTCCTGACAGTTAGATAGTGGCAAAGTAAGATGCGACAATGTACAATTAGAATAGTAATGTATGAGTGAGGCAAAGACGTGATTCGCGTATACTGTGTTGAGCAAAGATGATACAACAACTACTTGAATATTACTGTGTTAAGTAAGGAATGTAGTAAACATCAAGTTAAATATCTGTGTTAAGTGAGGTGGGTGTATTCTACATTAAATATACTGTGGCCAAGTAAGATGCACATTTGCTACATTAAATGTATGTTGAGGAGATGTGCAAAGACTAATTAATATAGGGGCTGGGGTGTGTCAGCGAAGATGTACAACGTCGTTGAAGATAGTAATGTTTTGGGAAGATGTAAAATAAGCATTAAAGGTATAGCTGTCTTCCAGCAATGATGTACAAATACAATTAATGTAATGTGTCGTGAAGGATGTAGATTGGTAACAGCCGACGCTGTAAATATAGCTGCTTCGTCAAAAGAGTGTAGATGCTACGTTAATAATACGTGGTTGCTTCAAGTGGGAGGTGACAGAGTGTGACAGTAAATATGCTGGTGGGGGGTTGCTGGCGCGAAACTGACATAAAGTATACTAGTGTTCAGTAAGACTCAAAACACTTAAGATACTGTGGTTAAGTAAAGCGTAGACCAGGAACTGACTATATAGCGTTGTGTACAAGATGTACAACCAGCATTAGAATAGTAATGTGGGTTCAGCTAGATGGAGCATGTGTACATGTGACATAAGTAGGTACCTGGTGTTTAATAAGGATGTAACATGTACAGTTAATATGCAGTGTGTAGTAAGACGTCAAAACTCATTAAATATACTGTGTTAAGTAAGGATGTACACTACTTTAAATATATGTGTTAAGTAAGACGTAAAGACGACATTAAAAGTACTGTGTTAAGTAAGACGTACAAACGTAATTAATATACGTGCAAAGTAAGTGCCATCAACATTAATAGTATGTTGAGGGAAGGAGTGTAAAAACTACATTATATGCTGGTGTTCGCAAGATGGTGAAAAACTACCTTAATATTGTGGTTAAGTAAAATGTGTAGAAACTACATTGAAATAATGACTGGTGTTAGTAAGTGTGGTGTACTTCCTAAGTTAAATATGCTGTGCAAAGTAAGATGCATCAATGCTACATTAAATATAATGTTGAAGAAGATGTAGCAAACGAACATTAAATTACTGTGTTCGCAAAGATGTACAAAACTAACATTAATATAATGTGTTCAGTAAGATGTCATTGTACAAATGCTGAATTAAATATACTGGTGGTTGAGAATAGATGTACATGCTACATTAAATATACTGGTGTTTAGAGTGTAATGATAATTAAATATGCTGGTGTTAGTAGACGTACAACTACATTAAATTCGTGTTAAGTAAGATGGTAAAGACTACTTAAAATATACTGTGTTAGTAAGGATGTACAAACGTACATTTAAATATGACGGTGTTAAGTTAGACGTATAAATACATTAAATATACTGTGTTAAGTAAACGTACAGCTACATTAAAATTACTGTGTGAGTAAGACGTACAGTAATGAATTAAATATACTGTGTTAAGGTAGATGTCAAACTTATTAAATTATACTGTGTTAAGTAACCGTACAAAACTAATTATTTGTGTTAGAGGAACATGTAAAGACTAATTCTTATACTGTGTTCAGTAAGATGTGTAAATGTACTTAAGATATATGATGTTAAGTAAGATGTATAAAATTTATAAATATACTTGTTAGTGAGATGTTTAAAACTACATTTAAATATCAATGTAGTAGGTGTGTGTAGCAGAACTAGTTAAATGAGGTTACTGTGGTTAAGTATGTAAATTAATTAATATACTGTGATTAGTAAAATGTATAAATCGTCATTAAATATAACTTGTGTTAGTAAGGTGGTGTACTTCCACATTAATATACTGAGTTTACTAAATGTATAAATCTACATTATATAAGTGCTAGTAAGGTGGTGTACTGTCTAACTTATAATATACTGTGCAATAGTAGATTCCAAAACTACATTAAAATATTTGTTAAATAAGATGTATTAACACTACATTAATAAATACTGTGTTAAATATGTTATATACATTACTACTCTGTATTAATAAAAGGAGAGTGTCTGTCTGTCTGTCTGTTTGTTTGTTTGTTTTGTTTGTTGTTTATACTTGAGAAGGTTAAGCGGATTTCATAAGTTGATCCATGGTGGATCAAGGAATCCGGGAAGGCTTGTGATGAAAAATTTTTTTATATTTTTTATTTGTTTTTCTTCATGGGTACATGGACAGACTGGCAAAAGTAACGTAAGTTGCAATGCTGGTTACCTCTCATTCCCAGGAATTCCTTTTTTCTTCTTGATATTGATTAGCCATGCACGCGAAGGTTGGTATTTCGTAAGCTGAGAGCGAAGGGTCTTTATTCTAGTACTGGTTAATAAGAGTTATAAAACACATTAAATATAATGTGGTTAGTAGAATACAAAAATAAGATTAATACGCTCTGTTAATAAGATGTTAAAATTACGTAAATTATATTGTGTTAAATTAGATGTGTAAACTGCATTGTAATACTGTGTTAAATTATATATACTCTTGATCTATTACATTGACTGACTGACTGACTTGACTGAAACTCACTGAATATTAATGTTCGGTACTTCAGGATGAGTAGAAACTGAATGTCGTGTTGCTCATGGACATTAGGCGATATGACCAGAAAAAAAGTCACAGAACGTTCGGAAAGGCATCCGTAAATGAATATATAATATATGAGAAAGTAATGCAGGTGAGTGAACCCAAGACGACGGGGAAGCAGGTTATTTGCGTCTGATGGCTAAAGCCGATAGAGGGGAAAAAACAAAGTAACCATTCATTGGAAGAATAAAAAATTAAATATAAATAATGAAAAAATTAATGCAGGTGAGTGACGCTCATGTAATTTACGCTAATCGCCATTATGCTTCATGGGAAGCGGTTCGTCTATTGCTTAATGTGTAAGATACTCGCTAGTAAGATATATGACTGCAGTAAATAATACTGGTGTTAATAGATGTTTAACTGCAGTAAGTATACTGTAGGGGTAGAACGCATTGAAGAACGTTTTCCAGGATTTTCCTGGACAAAAGTTATTATCCCAGGATATTTGAACAAAGTTTTATGCACAATTGCTATTGGCCTATAGCTAAAATAAGATGAACTTGTTTGTTTTCTGTTTTCAGTGACTATTTAGTAAAAGAACAGCCCGTTTCTTTGAGAAACCACTGGGGGTGATAGTGGGGCAAATATATTTTGCCGGCGCATGGCTAATGTCCCTGTTTTGGCAAGGGGTCAGTTAAGCTTACATATGTGACATGTGCAGGCGAAATTTGTAAGTCGTCAAGGGGGAGGGGTGAGGGGGTTGTGACCATGATTGACTGGGTAATTACGAACACATAGCAAAATCTGGTGGAGATTGGCAGCCTGTTTTTTCTATGATTTTTCCAACAGCACACAGCACACACACCACACTACACAACACTTGTCTTTTTAAATTATCATCAGGGGTACCGGATTTGCTGGTGTATTCTGTATTCGTCTGTTTGCATTTTGAAGAATAAAAAAATCCATTTTTTTTTGGGGGGGGGGGGGGAAAACATTTCCTCACACACTGGAATGGGGTCATGGATATTTTAGATTACCCTGTTCATTGTATCGAAAGGACTTTGGCACCACAAGAGCTATAAAAGAATGTAAAATAAAAAACAAAATGTTTTTTTTTCAAATTTCTGAAAATCGTTTTTCCTAAAACCTCCAGTACTCTTGTGCTTCTGAAGTTTGGACGAAGACATTCTTCGTCTTTGAGAATGGCGACATGGTCAGCAGCACACAGATAGGATAGACAGACAGTCACACAAACAGCTTTTATAGTTATATCGTAGGATATAAATGTATACTAAGGAAAATATAACTCATTTAGCATATTTATGAATAAGAGACATCCAAGTTGTATTTTGCAGCATGTAATACCGAGACTCTGTAAATGATTGCTGAATGCTATGATGACTAAAGGTAAGAATTTGTTGTCTGTTCTATGTCTGTCGTCTTTTTTTATTGTATATCATTTCGGATCATTATTATGATTTTCACCAACGTGCCATTAATAACATAATATTAAGTGTCAGATTAAGCGTTTACTGGACTAATATTCCCTCTTCAAAGGGATTTTTTCCTCCTTGGTCAAACCTGTGTTAACGGTGGTATAAATGGCTGATCATAGTGGGAAAACCGACCGGAGGTAAAAAATTATGAACAAACACTAGGTGATTGCCTTTTTAGAAACAGTCGATGTGGCTGTTTTTAAGCAGAACTGAAAGAAATCCTGTAGGAATTCAGAATCCTTGAAAGTTGAAGCATTCTATTGCTGATCAATGTACACACAGAATAACGGGCCCGAGACTAATCTACTATATCTTATACCCGGAGGTAATAACATGGCCGTCCTGTCTGATCCCATAGGGAGTGGGTGCAATGTAGAGTACAATGCATTGATATTATCCTTATTTTATAAAATTTGAGTCCAAAATTTCTCTCCACATATGAGGGATATTCGGACTACAGTAACTCTTGTTTTATAGGGATGATACGTTTCCTCTCACTATCAGCTCTTGTGTCATGTACTGGAGCAGTTTACTGGGATAACTCACTCACGGTGCAAAACGAGAGTTCACAAGTCTCCTTTGTGTTTTCTGTGCATCGATTTACTTGGCAGATAGTCATCTGCCAATTGTAACGCATAATGTCTTCATGCAGTGATGCCGAGCACCTGTTTGACAACTCCAGTTCCTGTATCAAAGACATTCATTTTCTCGCGTTTTTTGCACTTATTTCACAGGTACTGATTAGGTGATACCTGAACCTAATTTATTTAACAAGGAAGTAAGAAAAAACACATGCTGTGGTCATCACAATCTCTTGCAATAGGACCAGCTGGATGGCAATAAACAAGTGCTATAGTTACCTGTATCAAAAGTATTGGCTAAAAAATATACTATTGAAGCCATGCCAACAGAGTTGAAAAGCAGTTTTTGAGTGAGGAAAAAGAAGGGTAAATTCTGGCTGTTTACTGGCAGAGGGATTACAGTGAGCCGTCACGTTGCTGTCCACCTTAAATGGTCAAAGACGGCGGTTCATAAGAACAAGGTAAGCACAGACATTGGGGAGAACAAAGCTAAGACTGGCAGAGGGCGAAAACGACTTTTCCACTGACCGGATGACCGCCAACTCATTCGAATGTCATCAACAACCACAGGATGATCAGTGCCCTACAAAAAGAATGGCAACAGATCGCTGGGGTGAGTGACGGCGACCGACGGTGTCAAAACAGGCTCTAGGGGCGGGTGCAGTCGTGCAAAGCTAGAAAAAGCCTTCATCAATGAGAAGCAAGGAGCCAGGCTGAGGTTTGCCAATAAGACCATAGGATTGACGTAGAGGAGGAGTAAGGTATTTCTCTGATGATCAGATTTTAGCTTTGCCAACACCTGTCATCTAGACGGAGACCTGGAGAGTCCTGCAAGCCAGTGTCTCGCCCCACTGTGAAATTTGGTGGAGGATCGGTGATGAGGGGTGCGTTCAGCAAGGCTGGAATCGGGCAGATTTGTTCTTTGTGAAGGACTCATGATCAACCACGTCAAGGTTGTTCCTGGAAGACACTTGCTTCCTTTGATCTGACAATCTTCCCAACGTCTGAAGGATGGTTTTTTCCAGCAGATAATGCTCCATGCACACAGCCGGTCAATAAGGTGTGGATGGAGGCATCAGATCAGACCACTGTCAATGCCAGCCAATCTTCAGACCGGAACCCTGAAACTCTGGGAAATGTGTCAGAGGAAGATGGATTGGTCAAAGCCTCAACAAAGCGAGCTGCTAGAATTTTTTTCACCAGGAGTGGGCATATAGTCACCCAAGCAGCATGTGGAAAGACTGGTGGAGAGCCATGCAAGATGCATGAAAGCTGTGATTGAAATCAGGGGTTATTCACACAAAATATTGATTTCTGACTCTCCCTAAATAAACATTAGTAAATTCGTGTTGTTTAAAAATGAATATGAACTTGTTTTGTTTGGTATTATTTGAGGTTGAAAACACTGAATATTTGTGTTATTTTAAGTTGTCATGTTTCTGCAAATAACATGCTGCAAACGACATATTTTTTTCGAATTTGGGAAGAAATATTGTAGAGTTATGAATAAAAAGCAAAATGTTATTTTACTCAAAACATACTATAGAGATGTAAAACAGAAAACTGATATTTTGCAGTGGTCTCAGATTTTTTTCCAGAGTTGTAAATATGTAATATATATACATACATTATTTCTGCTAAGTTGCGTTGTAGTGTTGACGTAATCCCTTCCAAAACTGCAGGACGGATTGTCGCGACTTTTCGGCATGTCGGGTGCTCTGTGTCTAATGATACGCATGGGCTATGTGAAATCGCGCCAGAAAGAACAGTTTGGATATTTTGGGCGTTTTCTATTTTTACGTATTGTTTGCATGGTGAAGTGTGACTCACCAGCTGAAAGCGTAAATTCCGTCATGAATCATCGTCATGATGACGTATAAATCTGTCATGACAGACGTCACCACCGAGAGGCGTAATGCAACCTCCGTAGAAAACAGGCGTCTGCATGTAAAACCCTCTTCTGCACATGCTGGTACCTCAAAGGTGAAATTTGACACAAAAAATGTAACAAGAAACTTGTATTTAAAGTAAGGTTTGTTTCAAAAAATATTATTTCTGTTTTACTGTCTGCGCGTAATTTGACTTTCTCTCACCGCCATCGTTACCTGTGTTGTGTCTTGCGTTGTGACTTTCAAATTAAAAGGCGTCCAGGGTGTTCGATCGTCGGATGTGCGCCAAAAGTGCGTTCATTGAAGTTTGCATTCTGAATTCTCGGTCACGCCTCCACTGTGCCTGTTCGTCTAGGGCTAAGGCCTATATATGTTAACTTTGGCTCCAATCAGACGCCAACCTTCCAGTCACACTGCAGAGGATGCAATTCCAGTGAAACTCATATTCGATGACATAAACAATCCAGGGTCAAACATTTGACAAACTCGGAATATCCTCCATCCCTGTGTTCTCCATGGCCAACTATACGTTGCATTTTCACGTGCAAGAGGTTACTCATTATATATAATATTATATATATATATATAATATAATATATGATAATATATATATTGTCAAAGTGGACAATAATTCCTCACAATGAACTATTCAGCAAAAAGACTCACCCAAAAGTCAATCTACAGGGGAGGTCCTTTAGAAATAAAGGAAAGGTAACCATAGTGCATCACAATCCCTAATGACACCCTCCCAGCTTCCAAAACTCAACTATTATGCTCACACCTTTTGCCACCATTCAACTTGCGTGCAGAGCACGGGTATGCTAGTGTATATATATATATATATATATATTGTCCAATCCACATCCGACTACCCCCAAACCTACCATCACGTCAGGAATTAGTAATTACCTGATTAAATTCAGTTGCCTCAGTATATGACCCAGATGAATTACCCATTAACTCATTACTGAAGGATATAATATACAATGGATTCCTAGCGTGTGGTAAATTACGTGGAATTAAATAAATTTCTTTTCTTTTCTGAAAATTATGTCCTGCCAAACTCCCAATAAAACTCGAAGATTGGCGGCTACTTCGTGATCATTGACGCTAAAACATCATCGAGTGAGATAAACAACAGCTGCTCCTGCTCATAAGCATGGGAATATTAAATAAACTCATATATCGTGTACGAAAAAAAAATGAGGCTGCAAAAAAAAATAGTAGATATACCAGAATTAAAAAATAATAAAGAAATCTAAAAAAGCAGTGGATACCCCATGAACAAATCAAAGAAAGAGTGTTACAATGTTTAGATACGAGTACATGGACTGGTATGAATATAAAACCTTTGATGGACTCGGCTGCACCTGGAACAGTGGAACATGTGACATCAAGACGTACTCGGAAGTAAGTAGTTGGTTTTAAACTTTTAACCCTCAGCATGTCATGGCTCATCAGGTCCGTACAAGCAATCGCGGTTTTTTCTTGCCCTCGTGGCTGGTTTAAAGCAAATTGGTTATTATATGATCAGATGTGCTTTAGAAGTCTTGTGAGAGTCAGTAATCGGCGACCCCAGAATAAAGGTGACACTCGTATGAAGGTGACACGATATGAAGGCGACACCGATATGAGGGAACACCAGTATGAAGGCAACACCCGAATGAAGGCCACTGACGTATGAAGGCGACACCGATATGAAGGCGACACCGATATGAAGGCGACACGATGAAGGCGACACTCGTATGAAGGTGAGACCGATATGAAGGCGATAGGTGTGATCAATACCGGTATAAAGCGTCCAACAATAGTCACTGGTACGACGATAGCGATGATTCCAACCTGTGCCGATTACATATTGACCATTGCTTGAACAAAAATCTTTTTCAAGAAGGTTGAAAGTTGGAAAGTAAGATAATCGTTCTCATCATGGGGGGGGGGGGGGGGGGGGGGGGGGGGGGGGGTGGGGAGGGGGGAAGCACCGTGTGGGAATACTTTAAATTTATTTTATTTTACTGTCAATGATGTGTATGTCATGGATGATACGTGATAGACCATTGCGTATTTTTGGAACCTGAGTAAAAATATTTAATTCATTAATTATTTTAAATAATACTGATACACGGGATGCCAGTATGACCACACCACACCGGTATATCGATATCAAAAAAAAATTGATACCGCCGGAGCCTACTTAAGTAACGTGTACTAAACTACATTATATATATATATATACTGTCTTAAGTAAAATGTACAAAACTACATTCGGTATACTGTATAAAATGACATTAAATATACTGTGTTAAGCAACCCGTTATACAAAACTGCATTAAACATACTGTGTTGAGTAAGATTATTTTCAAAACTGCATTACATATATTGTTAACATGTCATTTAAATGTAGAGTTCAGTTACATGTTATACAAAACTATATTAAATATACTGCATAGCAAAACAATGACTATATATATTGTTACGGATCTGGAAACCATTTGCATTCAAACATACAGATGTCCCAAAAGTCAGTTATCCCGTTAAGTATATGTGAGACAGGTCCCTTCCTTTTGTCTAGCGGGAGAATCAAAGGCGTGCATTGTGATTTATTTTCGGTAGGTTATATTTTCAAACCACATATCTTCCAACGCCACATCCAGCGGACCATCCAGCCTGCTACTTTGCGAGCGCTTCGCTCGCCCAACCCAAAACCACGCCCAGGAAGGGCAAGCCGTGGACCCCTGTCCAACCGAGGCGGACGGTGACGTGTGCTTCACCGAAACCCTGCCCAGGAAGAGCATGCCATGGAACCCTGTCCAATCAAGGCGGACAGTGGCATGTGCTTCACGGAGCTCTGCCCCGTACAAAGGCGCTTTTGTCTCCTTTCGTGGGTATTTAAGAGAGGGGCGCATCTGAAGAAAAGAAAAAAGTGCGAGAGCTGTGTGGATCCAACGAGAGTGAGAGGAGA
>CM068960.1:13895363-13914878 GCA_035128595.1 Eptatretus atami
TACAAAACTACATGATATATACTTTATTAACGAAGATGTTATTCAAAACTACATGAAATATACTGCATTAAGGAAGATGTTATTCAAAACTACATTCAATATACTGTGATAAGGAACACGTTATACAAAACTTCATTAAATATACTGTGTTAAGGAAGACGTACAAAGCTATATTAAATATATGTGTTAAGGAACATGTTATACAAAACTACATTACATATACTGTTTTAAGTTACACGTTATACAAAACTACATTCTATATACTGTATTAAGGAAGATATTATTCAAAACTACATTAAATATACTGTATTTCGGAAGATGTTATTCAAAACTACATTCAGTATACTGTGTTAAGGAACATGTTATATAAAACTACATTCAATATACTGTGTTAAGGAACATGTTATATGAAACAACATTAAATATGCTGTATTAAGGAAGATGTTAAATGAAACTATATTAAATATACTGTATTAAGGAAGATGTTATATAAAACTACATTCAATATACTGTGTTAAGGAACATGTAATATGAAACTACATTAAATATAATGTATTAAGGAAGATGTTAAATTAAACTATGTTAAATATACTGTGTTCAGGAAGATGTATAAAACTACATTAAATATACTGTGTTAAGGAACATGTTATATAAAACTACATTACATATACTGTGTTAAGTTGCACGTTATACAAAACGACATAATATATACTGTATTAAGGAATATGTTATTCAAAACTACATTAAATATATTGTATTAAGGAACGTTATACAAAATTACATTAAATGTACTGTGTTAAGGAACATGTTATTCAAAACTACACTATACATACTGTGTTAAGGAACATTTTTTTTTTTAAACTACATGAAATATACTGTGTTAAGGAAAACATTATACAAAATTACATTAAACATACTGTGTTAAGCAACATGTTATATAAAACGACATTAAATATACTGTATTATGGAACATGTTATGCAAAACTACATTAAGGAACATGTTATACAAAACTACATTATATATATTGTATTAAGGAAGATTTTATTCAAAACCACATTAAATATACTGTGTTAAGGAAAACGTTATACAAAATTACATTAAACATACTGTGTTAAGCAACATGTTCTATAAAACAACATTAAATATACTGTATTAAGGAACATGTTATGCAAAACTACATTAAATAAACTGTATTAAGGAACATGTTATACAAAACTACATTATATGTATTGTATTAAGGAAGATGTTATTCAAAACAACATTAAATATACTGTGTTACAGAACATGTTATTCAAAACTACATTAAATATCCTGTGTTGAACATGTTATACAAAACTACATTATATATAGTGTTAAGGAACATGCTTTACAAAACTACATTATATATACTGTGTTCAGGAACATATTATTCAAAACGACATTATACATACTGTGTTAATAAACATGTTATACAAAACTACATTAAATATACTGTATTAAGGAACATGTTATTCAAAACTACATTAAATATTCTGTGTTAAGGAACATGTTATACAAAACTACATTATATATACTGTGTTAAGGAACATGTTGTACAAAACTACTTTATATATACTGTGTTAAGGAACATGTTCTATAAAACGACATTAAATATCCTGTATTAAGGAACATGTTACACAAAATTACATTATATATATTGTATCAAGGAAGATGTTATTCAAAACTACATTAAATATACTGTGTTACAGAACATGTTATTCAAAACTACATTTATTATACTGTATTAAGGAACATGTTATACAAAACTACATTAAATATATTGTATTAAGGAAGATGTTATTCAAAACTACATTAAATATACTGTGTTAAGGAACATGTTATACAAAACTACATTAAATATACTGTGTTGAGGAACATGTTATACAAAACTACATTATATAGTGTTAAGGAACATGTTATACAAAACTACATTTTATATATACTGTGTTCACGAACATGTTATTCAAAACTGCATTATACATTCTGTGTTAAGGAACATGTTGTACAAAACTACATGAAATATACTGTGTTAAGGAACATGTCATACAAAATTACATTAAATATACTGTGTTAAGGAATATGTTATTGAAAACTACATTATATATACTGTGTTAAGTAAAGTGTTACAGAAATTGCAGTACATTCATTTACTGTGTTGTGTCAGGTGTTATACAAACTGCATTAAATATACTGTGTTGAGAAAGGTGTTAGCGAAATCAGTTAATGTTGTGATTAGTACTGTGTTCTATAAAACTGTGTTTAATATGTGTTATATAAAACTGTTTCATATATTATGATATGTACAGTATTCTCAGAGCATTGAATATACTAACATGTCCAGTTATCTAGTTCCATCAAATCGTGTCCGACTTCTGGTGACATTCATGTTCAGATTTATCCAAACATCCGTCTCCTGTACTGCTTCCCGAAGCTCTGGCGGAGACGGCTTGGTTGTCGCCTTTACCAAATCCATCCAGTACAAACATGGTATGCCTCTTCCTCTTCTCCCCTCTACCGTACCCAGCATACTAGCATGTACAATGGTTAAAATGATGACGTGGTAAAAGAGGTTTGTTGAATTATATGGCAACATTTGATATGTAGTGTAAAATATGGTGGCATGGTGAAAGCTTTCAAGAAAGGGTGTAGATATGGTGTGATTTGCAAACAGTTAAATATATGGTGATGGTAAACCATGTGAAATCTATCAAATGTATATGCTATTAATACTGGAACAGTCGGCATTAAAGGAATATTAAACAGTGTTAAAATAGTTCAACAAGATCACAATAAATATACATTGTTAAATACGCCAACCAGTCAAATGTGGTGTTAAATATAGTATGGTAATCAGTTTTAAAGTTATATTGTTAAATTCCAAGGAATGATAAATATTATAGAATATATGTTGTCATGTAGGCACTATAGTAAGTAAATTGTGCTAAATATGTGGTTAAAATTATATGTTTGGTAAATAACGATAATTACAGAGTTACCGACAGGTCCATGTTGAGTGCCAAAGACAGGCTCGGCTGTGGCAGAGACAGCAAGAGAAGCACCACAACCACCTAGATCCACAACACTATACGTGAACAGCAACATGTCGTCTAAAATATCACATGGCTTTAGGGAATCAGGTTCGGATAAATCAACAGAGGATGCGTGTAGTTATCTGGGATCATATTTAACAAGCTCTTCACGGTAACACACACACACACACACACACACACACACACACACACACACACACACACACACACACACACACACACACCACTTTCCTTCCCCTTTCTAATATTCCCTTCTCAAAAATTTACTCCTCCCTAAATCTACCCACCCCTACCATGCCTTTCCAATTCACCCCAACCATAATATCCACCCCACCACAATTACCCCTCCTCTCTCTTGATATTCAACTCACACATGTCCCCCCTTTTCCTCCGAACACCCATTACTCATATCCCCCCCCACCGACCTCTCCATCCCCATCCATTCCTCACTGAGAGTAAAATCATGTCCCCTTTATTGTGTTGTTCCGCTGTTTCACACACACTAACTCTCCAATGTGCTTTGAACATTTGTTACCACAAAAGCCACAAACAGAAGGCCCACACCGACACAGAAACTGCCCCACGCCTACCTTGTTGTTCCACCGCCGTGCGGAACCCGAGGATGTCACTGACTGTGTAGGACGAAGGCCACGATCGTGGAAATCCATGCGGCCCGGCCATGGCCGGCAGGGCCATCCCTGGAGGCATGACTCCGTTGTGGCCCTTGGTGGTAGGTCCGTGCGCTAGAGGGTTCGGGTAGGCGTACAATGCTCCGTAAGAAACTACGGGCGCAGGAGGTTTAACGGAAGACCCGGCCTCATACTGCGAAGGCTGTGAGAGACCCCCGATCTTATTCCGCAGGATCCGGCTGATGGAGCTGACAGAGGGCACGTTGTACTTGTCGCAGACTGCCTCGGCGAGGAGACGGTCACGAATTTCCCAGGCGAAAATGCCCGGGTCACGCTGCTTGTAGTCCCTGATGTGTTTGACCACAGTTGGCGTCGTGACGCGGGGCTTGCTCCCGCCAATGGCCCCTGGGAGGATGGAGCCCGTTTCGTTGTAACGAGCCAGGATCTTGGACACGCACCCGTGTGAGACCCGCAGTTGTCGACTGATATCGCAAGGACGGATCCCCAACTGCGCCAACTCGACAATCCGAAGGCGTATGGGGTTGGGCAGCGGTCGTCCGTTAACGAACACCCCTCCGAGCTGGTTCACTTCTCCGAAAGCTTGCTCTGCGGATGGGAAAGATAGGGCAAGGTCGTTAGCAGGTCATGGTCTCGGTTTCGTTGCGCGATGATACTCGTGGTGTTACCGTTGTGCACCATCACTTTTGGATGGTGATCCACATGCTAATGTGCCATGGAGATATCGGGTCATCCTGCGGGTCACAAACTCACGGACCGTTACCAATGTCCGTATTAATGGTTAAATCCGGAACTGACACACAACGAAATTAGAGTACGTGCCGGATAGTTTGCATCACAAGGTGGGTTTCGGATCGAAATCTAGGTGCAATCCCGCGTTGCCTTGCGGTCGCTACATCGGTCAGGCATTCATTCCGAATTGCTGGGCAAAGCCACATTCATGAAGCGGAGACAAAGTACCCGCTGCGGCCTCCAAGCCGTGTTTAATTGGTTTGATTGCGCTCCCTGTTACAGGGATAAAAAAAAGTGTGCAAGGATGAACGCGGGGATTGAGCGGCTCTCTCTCTCTCTCTCTCTCTCTCTCTCTCTCTCTCTCTCTCTCTCTCTCTCTCTCTCTCTCACTCTCTGTCGAGTGCAGCCTGTGGCTGCTGGTTGCATCATCGGTTGGGACGCAGCTATGCCACTGATGCAGTGTCCCCTTACCAGTACACTGGTGCTCATTTTGCCGACTCGGAGGATGACAGGCTGAGTCAACCTCCTGGTGAATTTTTTATTTCAGCGGTCAACGGGGCTTGAATTCAGGACCCTAGGATCCCAAGCCGCCACCCTAACCACTAAGCCAACACCAGGCTGATTGAGCGGTATCACCGCATCATCTCCTGGTGGGAGTTACCCCACTTTGCGCACTCACCCGTGGTTCGAATCCACACGTGGCGCAAGTTGTGCCCAGACCCACGGTTTGAATTTCCCACGGGGTGCACGTTGCGCATCACCCATGGTTCCAATCCAAATTCTGCCTGGCGCTCACCGCACACTCATCCGTGGTTCAAATCCCCATGTGACGGTCGCTCCACACTCACCCGTGGTTCGAATCCGAGTCCTCCCCTCCCCCCCGATCCCTCGCGGCACGTGTCCGCACCATGGTTCCAATCCCCACGCGGCACTCGCCCTGCACTCACCCATGGTACAAATCCAAGTTCCCGCGCGGCGCGACCACCTTCGCCGCGCTCGAACTAATCCAAAGTCGCACCGCTAAATGGATTCACGAACTCGTATCCGACTAAATACGGATACCGGGCGGCTTTGGTGACCGGTAGTCGGAGAGGGATACCCGGGACTAAACTTGCGACGATAATCCGATCTGTTGGAGGCAATGCCCGTCGTGGATGGGAGGCGGGAGGCGACCGAGCCGCGCAATCGGCAAACCGGGCCCGCTTTGACGCGGTTCCACGTCAGAGATTCTGTCCAGTGTTCCCCCTCCCCGACGTCCCTCCCCCGTTAGCCCCGAGGCCGCTTCTCAGAGCACGTCTCTCCGGCTGCAGGTAGCAGGTAGCGGGACAGTCAGAATCGGTATCGCTCGCTCCGACTCCATCGGACGTGAACGGAACACACCTGGAACAAAGTACAATGATAAATATCGAACCTGCACTCGGTAAACACCTGATCGGATCGGGGGGAAACAAACTTGGTGCGGTTAAATTTTCCTGAACGCAGGTCACAAATTTACAATCTCGTTCAACATGTCGTTTTTCTCCGAAACAATAACGCGTCATCAGGAGAAGCAACACGTCACGCCGGGAGTTTGAGTTCGGACAGCTCGTGTCGTCACGGCCCGACTTCGCTATTCCTCCATGTTACCTTGTGATCGATCACTCGCTCAGCATCGGCTGCTTACTCTCACTCTCACTCTCACTCTCACTCTCACTCCTACTCCTACTCTCTCACTCCCTCACTCCCTCACTCTCTCACTCTCTCACTCTCTCACTCTCTCACTCTCTCACTCTCTCACTCTGGGATCCTGTCGAAGGAAGCAAATAGTCCGAACAAACAAAGGTGAACACCTTGTAATAATGACTCGATGAGTGTGTCCGTTAGTGCTTTATTCAAGTTGATAATTATAAATTGGTTTTTGGTTTTTATTCATTGAATTTAATATGATTTTGATATTGCGCTAATATTGTCACTTTACATCCAAACTACTATAATACGTCATTATTATGACGACTATAACACGTAACAACACTGTGTATGATGTAATATTCGTGTCCTTGTGTTCCGCCCGAAGGCACGTTCAGTGCTGCCGAAGAAGTTTCTTGACTAGTGTTACACTAGGTGGTTTGTCATTTCCTTGCCAGTCGTAGTAAGAGCGGGAATTTGTAATTTGTCCAGGGTGCTGGTAATCGCTCACCTACTCTTCACGAGGAACGCGAAACTTTTATAACGTCCACCGACTAATGCTGGCAAGAAGGAACTTCCGATTTAACGTCCATCCGAGGGACGACACACGCTTTGATGGATCACCCTGCCTGTGAAATACCAGGACGACAGTTTATAGCTGGGTCTGGATTGGAACCTAGGCTAGACAGCTTCGAGGTGATTGTGCGTACCTCGAAGGCTTCGCTCTCAGGCCATCCCGTCACCCTATACAGAGTGTCGATAGAGTTCTTGTGCAACTTTTAACTCTTGTAACTTTTGATGAACATACGATAGAAGCAAACAATCAATGGTGCATGGAAGCATAAGTCATCAATTTTTTAATTGATACAGTTCAATTTTTTTTAGTCTTCAACGTCACCGCCATCCTTCGTCACACATGATCGTTCAATCCGATTTTCCAACTTGTTGAAGACATATCGTCCAGTTTGCTGCTCAGGAATTTCATCGATTGCATTTGTGATCACAGTCCCTAAGTTCAACCGAACAATGTAGTTTTGATGAGTAAACAACGGTTTTACATAACTCCATAAAATGTAGTCCAACGAGGACAGGTCAGGTGAATGAGGTGACCAAGCAATTGGTCCACATCTGTCGATCCACTTGTCTGGGAAGTCCTCATTCAAGAACCGTCGTGCGCGCCTTCGAAGCAATCGGTGTCAGGTACCATAACCAGTGTTGCCGGTGCAAGGTGATACGTGAAAGATTTAATCGTCGTAGTTTGGGAACCAAATGCGGTGTCATAATCGTGGTGGTTGACTTTACCACTAATGTAGAAGTTGCCTCATCAGAAAATGTGAACTCATCAATAAATCGATAGGAATTATGAATTTAACAACATTAGCAATAACAACATTAACAACAACAAAACTTGATGAGTTATGATTTCATATGCCATTTGTAGTTTATTTCTATCTTGTGTACATCAAAAGTTGTAAAAGTTCAAATCTACACAATGACTTTATGGACACCCTCTACTATAACAACTATTCTACTGTAATAATAACTGCTACAACTACAACGGAAATCGGTAGAGCACATACCACCACGAAGCTGAACAGTTTACATTTTGTATCCCACGGATAGGGCGGATCTGGATTCGGACCTGAAGCAAAATCGAATCGGCTTGTTATTGTCACATACCCAACTCATCCATGCAGACAGACAGACAGGGGTGAGAACATCACCTCCGTCCACCTTCGATGGCAGAGGTAATAATTTAATTATTTTCCCGTTTTGTGGAACTGCCTTCCTGAGGCTGTCCAATCGCATGCTATTCCTTCCACGACCATCTCATGTAATCCCCCCATCCATACCGGTGATCTTTTCTACCCCCGTTAACCCTCACTAACCCAACCCAACCCTCTTACTTTCAGATTGTTTTTCTCCCTTCCCACTCTTTTTCTGTTCGCTCAGTCCCCTCTTTATTCAATCCAACTTGATGTTGCCCTTCTATTAGTTGTTCACATCCTCCGTCACCTCGCCCTTCCATGAGCCTCGACAAGTGTACGCACCGAGCGTTGGAAGTCGTTTTGACTGTGATAATGCGTACCCCGGTGACCGTGTTGGAAATCCTCACTCGGGTACACGTTGATCACGCCACGTCAGTTAATCATTCCCAATTGATATAAACCGATGAAAACTAGCGATGAAAAGAGGAGGCACAAGCAGGACCATGTATTGTCTACAAAGCGTGTCCGCGCGTGCCCTGACTCGGACCCTGAACGTGCACTCCTCGTCTGCGTACAAGCAATGACGTCACAATACGTTCAATTGTCCAACACGTATGATCCTCACGTGCATCTCCATTCCACCGGTGCGCTTTACATCGTGTATTTATTTACTGTTCATTTTGAAATGGAACGTGATGACCTCCCCACCGACGCTGCACGAAGGTAATTTGTTTTCACCCCTGTCTGACTGTGAGCAGGATGTCTCAAAAACGTTGTGGACGGATTCGGACGCAACTTGGTGGTGGACGGGTTGGGTGCGTGACAAGGACGAATTAATTCGATTTTATTGAAGATCTGGATCCAGATCCTGGAATTATTTAATTCTCAAGTGGTTCTTCAGCATTTAGAGATGAGTTCAAAAACGGTATGTAGCATGATGTCTAAAAAGGTTGTGGACGGATTGTGACAAAACTTTATGAATGAGTTGGTTAGGTGACAAAAACAAGCCGATTCGATTTTGCTTCAGGTCCGAATCCAGATCCAGCCTATCATGGGGGTCCAAAACGTAAAGTCATAAAGTGTTCAACCTGGCAGAGGTGTGCGCTCTACCGAGTGGCGTTCTGGTTTCTTTGTTGTTTTTTCCGCGCGTTTCACGTTTACACTCCCCTGATGTAAATTATATAACTCGTGGCTTTACATTCAGTCGATGTAAACGGTCTGAGGACTTTACACTCGTATCGGGACGGATAGTTTAAGTGACTGTACTCAGGCATTGACTGCGTTACGGTTCAAGATCAAAGATCAAACATAAACGTTGAACAAACTTTTCGTTTTTGCAAAAATAATTATTTTTCATTTAAAACTTTAGACTTTCCGTCACATATTTAGATATTTAAAAAATCTCTTTGGGTTACAGTTTGGGTTGGTTTAATTGTTCGAGGATTTGGGCCTTTTTATTGCTTGAATCACTTGTTTCAGACCCCCTCCGCTCCCCTCACTTACCCCAAGTATTAAAGAAACGCCATTATTAGTTCGACATCCACCAATTGTGCGTAAACTACAGAAGGTCGCTTGTAAATTTCGGACAAAGGTGCGTTCTCATATCTACTTTGTTATAATGATTAATCAACAAGTTACTTAGCAGGAGGGTGAATGTAAATTAATTAAACCCATTGCTTAACTTACCTGAATATATACATATGTATGAAGATGATCAATGAAGTTAAGCAATGCGATAAAATTATTAAGTTAATTTAATTAATCGGAATGATTATGTCTGAACTCGATCTTAATGTAATCAATTATGTTATGATTAATTAAGTTCAGCAATCTTTGATCATACATCGTAACACAGAAAGTCCATGAGCACCGTCACTTCAACTGTCCGTCCCGATACGAGTGTGAAGTCCTCATATGGTTTATACATCAACCAAGTGAAAGAGCTTCATGGGCTGTCGCCACGTTGGCGATGAGGTCCTTGGGTTCGAGGCTCGTGTTGAGCCAGGAATCATTCCCACGAGCCCCTCGGTGTCATAACGGTTTGGGCGTCTGCTCTGAGTCTGAGAAGTCGGCAGTTGAAACCCGTTTCAGTCAAACCAAAAACATTAAATACAGTACTGGCTGCTTCCTTGCTCGACGTGCGGCATTTAAAAGGAGAGATCACAAACAAACAATGCTGGGAAGGCAAGGGCAAACCACCCAGTATAGCTTTTGCCAAGAAACTGCTTCGGCAGGAGCAATACTCCAAGTGACGGTCCATCAAAAATCATATCACATATGATTGCATATATATATATAATATATATATTATTATATTATATATATATATATATATAATAATATATATATATATATTCATGTTTATATGTATATGAATGTGTATGTAACATATATATATACATGTTATATATGTATGCGTATGTATATACATATATTATATATATATATATATGTACATGTATATACGTATATATATATATATATATATATATATATATATATATATATATATATATATATATTATAAATAAGTATGTCTATATATGTTCATGTATATGCATGTATGTATATATATATATATATATGTGAATGTATATGTATATATATATATATATGTGTATGTATATATGCATATATATGTATATTGTATGAATGTATGTATATAATATATATATATAATGTATGTATGTATTGTATTATAGTATGAATGTATGTATATATAATATATATATGTATGAATGTATATATATACATATATGTATGACATAATATATATATTATGGAAGTATATATATACATATATATGTATAATATATACACATACATACATATATGAATTATATATATACACACATTCATACATATACATAATATAAATATATACATTCATACATATATAATTATTACATACATTTATATATACACATTCAATATATATTATAATATATATATTATAATATATATTATATATATAACATACATTCATACATAATAATATATTATATATATACATTCATACATGTATAATACATATATATATACATTCATGCATATATATACATTCATCATATATATATACATAATATATATACATTCATATATTATATGCATTCATACATATATATATATATAATAATATACATATATATTATATATACATATATAATTCTATATATAATATGTATGTATATGTATGTATATATATACATACATAGATATATATATGTATATATGTACATACATATACATACATATATATATATATCATATACATACATATTCATACATACATTTTCCTACGTATATATATATATATACACGTATGTAAATGGATGTATGAAAATGGATGTATATGGATTATATATCGATATGTATGTATATGTATGTATGTTTATATATACATATATGTATGTGATGTATATGTATGTATATGTATATGTATGTGGATGTATATGTGTATGTATGTATGTATATTATATATATAATATATATATATATATGTATGTGTATGTTTGTGTATGTATATATATATATATGTATGTTATGTTTGTGTATGTATATATATATATGTATGTGTATGTTTGTGTAGTATATATATATATGTATGTATGTTTGTGTATGTATATATATATATGTATGTGTATGTTTTGTATGTATATATATATATATGTATGTAGTTTGTGTATGTAATATATATAGTATGTGTATGTTTGTGTATGTATATATATATATATATATATATATATATGTATGTTTTGGGATGAACCCCTGACTAACTAGGCATAGACCAGAGGGTATTGCATGGTGCTGCAAAATGTTCTGGTCGCCCTTTTGGTTCATGAGCCAGTCACTCTGTGCAAGTCGTCGACTCGGATCTAGCAAAGAGAGCCCAGAACATCATGCTTACTCCTCCATGTTTAACAGTTGGTATCACACACTGAGAACCATCGTTTCTCCTACTCAACAGCGTACAAAAACCCTGCGTGATGAACCGAAGATTTCAAATTTTGATTCATCGGTCCATAAGACCTTTTCCAGTTTTCAGTAGTCCGCTGGTGGTGCTTCATGGCTCAGGCAAGCCTCTTTTCTTATTTTGTCATCTTAGCAATGGCTTTCTTACTGCCACTCGACCTGTCAAACCTGCAGCTCGAAGTTTTCTCTTCACTATTGAAACTGAGACTTACTACTTCGACCAGTGTTAAGCTGTGCTTGAAGCTGCTGTCCTGTGAGCCACCCTATCACGCAAGCTGTTGACTCTCCAGAAACTTGTCTTCTGATATTGTTGTAGCTTTGGGTCTGCCAGACCTCTTCCTGTTAGAGTGTTCCTCCAGTTTCCAATGGCCACTTGATGGTGTAGGAAACTGTACTCACTGACACCTTGGCTTCCTTTGCAATTTTCTCTAAAGGAAAGACCTACACTTTTAAGGGTTATAATGGTCTGTCTGTCTTCGTTTGTTAATTGTCTTTTTCTCGCCATTATGATAGCAATATACTACTTCCTCCAGTGCAATATTGTCCAAATAATGCTTCAGAGGGTGTAGCAACACAGTCTGTTCCAACACTGCTTTTAGACAGACAGGGTTTGAAACTAATCAACAAAAGTTGGTACACCTGTAGGAATTATTTGCATCAACTTTCAAGGCTTAATTTACTTCCATTGCTGCAGAACAGCTGCAGTTGCTAACCCATTACTGTTTCCCTGAAAAGGGCCTTTCTTAACAATTCTAAAATTTACATTATTTTTCAGTTTTGGTAACCTAAACTTTTTTCTTTTTTTTTAACCTCTGGCAGTTTACGCTTAGCTTTGTACCATTTTAGGTTATTCACTGGACTTGAACTATTTAAATTTCAGTAAACACTGGAAAAATGGGGGTGTCTAAAACTATTGACCAGTAGGGTATGTATGTGTTGTATATATATGCATATATATGTATGTATATGTATGTATATGTATTGTATATGTATTATGTATGTATATGTGTATAGGTCTACATATATATTTTGTCAGGTCAGGTAAGATCTGTGACCTGCTACGGGACCATGTAAACCTGTACTAACCTGTTCCATGGCCGCGTTGTCGCGACTAAACCGTTCCCCCACCAGGTTTTCTGGTGAGGAGGGGTTTGGATATGGACACCCAGCAGGATTAAAAACAAAACCTGTCAAAGGGCGGAGGAGCTCCTTGTGACCAACGGCCATCCATATCTAGTGCCCAACTGTGTCTGCGGACGTCCTCCTGCAGTGGGCTACTTTTTATTAGGAGGTTGGTGGCAGGATTTGCACTCCGGCCACCGTAAAACCCTTCATTCCGCAAAACACAAAAAACGCAAAAAGATCTGAAAACCCACTCCGTGGGAGTACCTCCTGTGCAGCTTCCTTCGCAGGGCAGCTCACCGGATGACGGATTGGGGCAAAGCCTTCGGGACCCCCAATCTTTGATGATAGGAGGGAAACCACGGGTAACATCCCTGGGTCAGATTGCGGGGAGTGTGTCGGAGTGTGCTGAGGTGTCGTCCACCAGACGGCGGTCTCCTTGGGTTAACTGAGGCGGTCCCTTCGGTGGGTGCCTGATGTCCTATCCCTAAGAGAGGATGATCACCTGTCTCTTTTATCATCCGAGCTCAAGCGTTTGGACATCGGATTGCAGCTCTCTCTGAGGTTCGGAGACCGGATTGCGGCGAGATAATGTGGGGTGGTTACACCTACTATTGGTCTGGTCGCTCTGATGGTTACCATACCCAGGAGTTGCTGTAGCTGTGTCCAATAAGCTGACCCCAATGATAATTAGAGTAACACGGTCAACGAGCGTATTATGAGATTAAGGATTCGTCACTCCTTAGGTGTCATTTCCCTGTCTCTGTTTATGCTCCGACTGAGGCGAGTGATCTCACCGTGAAGGATGCATTCTACGCCACGCTCGAGTCTGTGGTTGATCAGTGCCCCAGACGAGATACACTTCTAGTCTTGGGGATTTCAATGCATCGACTGGAACTGATAGGTGGTTATGAGGTGTGTGGTTGTCCGCCATGGTCAGGAACTATGAACCAGAATAGCACTAAGTTCCTTGACTTTGCAAGAAGTCATGGACTAGGGTGGCTGGTTCATGGTTTCAGCGCCCACAAGCTCATCGCTGACTTGGTATCCAACGCTGCGGTGTGGCAAAAGAGATTGACCATGTCTCATTGACGGTCGTTGGAGGATGATCCAGAACTGCAGGGTCTACCGAGGTGCTCAGTTCCTCAATACTGACACAGGCTTGTTTGTAGCAACTCTAAAGCTGCACCTTAATCCTTGGAGAATGGTACCATCCAGCCTACGCTGGATTTGCAAGCTCAGGAGAGAGAGAAGCTGAGGAGTTTGCGAACAGGCTGAGTGGACACTTGGGGGTCTGGGAGCTTTGGGGGGTCCTGAAGAGTTGTGGAGTGCCTTCAAGACCACCGTCCTTGATGTTGCGGTGGATGTCTTGAAACTCACCGCAGGGCAAAGAAGAATTTTGTCTCTCAAGGGACACTGGATACCATTGACCAGAGTCGCAGGGCCAGGCTGAATGCAGAGCTGAGCTGTTCAGGGAGCTGAGGCGTAAAACTGTACGTGCACTGAGGGTGGACAAGGAGGCCTATGTGCGAGGAATCTGTGAGGGGGTAGAGCATCACCTGTGACAGGTGATTCTCGTCCGCTTACAGGGGAATTCGCGCATTTCGTTCATCCAAGCCCATCCCTCGGAGCACTGCAGTAGAGCAGAGAGTGGTAGGCTCTTGACAGAGGAGTCTGAAGTGAAGGCCCGCTGGGCCGGTTACTTTGAGCGGTTGTACCAGGTGATCCCCCAGCTGTCGAGTGGACGTCAAGGGTGTTACAATCCCTGTTGCTGACCCTCGAATCAACTGTGGTCCACCTTCGCTTGTGGAAACACGGGCTGCGGTGAACCAGTTGAAACGGGGCAAAGCTCCAGGATCTGTGGCATCCATGGTAACTCTCAAGGCTGGTGGAAATGCTGCACTCGTGTCGTTGCATGCAGTTTTGTGCTCTGCCTGACACAGGCATCATCCAACTGATTGAAGAGGGGCCTTGTTGTTCTCTCTGGAAAGGGAAGGGTGATCGCCAAGACTGCACAACTACCGAGGGGTGACGCTGCTCTCAGTGCCGGCAAGGTCTTTGCTCGATATTCTTGATAGGGTTCGCCACCATCTGCTTGAGCACACGTCCAGAGCAATCAGCTTTACACAAAGGTCACGATTGACCGTATCCTTGTCTTCGTGTCCTCACCAACGCAACGAAGTTTCGGCAGGGGCTGCTTGCAGCCTATGTTGATCTCTGGAAGCGTTCGATTCAGTGATCGGGATGTCCTGAGGATCCTTGGTCTTCGTGGGGTGCACCAAACTGATCGATCTGATGTCTGAACTCTACTCTGGTACTGAGAGTGCTGTGAAGTGTGGTGGTACCACTCTGACTTATTCCAGTGTTACTGGGTCATCAGGGTGTGTACTGGCCCCACACTTTTCAGCACTTGTATGGACTGATTTTAGGGAGGATGTCGGAGAGATCAACTGCGCTGCATCGTTTGGGAATGTCAGATGTCGACCTTGATTTTGCAGTGATGCAGTCATCTTTGCGGAGACTTTAGATATCCTTTTGGGGGCCCTCGAGGTGCTGAATGAGGAGTCGGAGCTGCTGGATTACGGGTTCTGAGTCAAAACTAAGATCCAGGCTTCGGTGACATCTTGGATGCTGCTGTCCTGTCTGTGTCTTTGTGGTGGGATGTTGAGTGTAGAGAGTCTTTTCTCATGATTGATTTTTTTATTTTGTATTTTATTAAATTATTTTTTTTTTTTATTTCGTTCATATTTTTTTTTTTTTAATATTTTAATTTTCTTTATAATTTTTGTTAATTTTGTTTTTTTGTTTCTTATTATTTTTTTATATATTTTTTTCCTTTTTTTTTTATTTAATCTTATTTTTTAATTTGACTTATTTTAGATATATATTTTAACTTTATTATCTTTTCCTTTTAGATCATTTTTCTTTTTTTATTTTTTTATTTTTTTCTTTTTTTTTTTTTACTTTTACTTCCTGGCAGTGATATTCATGTCTCTGCTGGCTGTGAGTCAGAGGTCAATAGACATCTGGGTCGGGCCTGGGGAGTCATGGATTCACTGGATCATGGGGTGTGGCGCTGCCGGTACCTGTGCGGGAGGCGAAAGTCCGAGTCTTCAGGTCCTTTGGTGCTTCCAGTCTTGCTCTATGGATGCGAGACTTGACTCTAACCAAGGATCTGAGCGGAGACTTAATTCCTTTGGTACCAGGTCTCTCGGAGAATCCTTGGCTATCGCTGGTCGGATTTTGTGTCCAACGAGCGGTTGTGAGAGAGGACTCGGATAAGATTTGTTACCTGCATAGTCCGTGAGCGTCAGTTCGGCTGTATGGACATGTGGCTCTTTTCCTGACGCTGATCCTGCTCACCAGATTCTCTCAGCGAGGGAGTCTCATGAGTGGAGGAGACCAGTGGGCCGACCACGTGCCTCGTGGTTGCAGCAGGTTGACCATCATCTCAAGGAGATGGGGATGGGCCGATCTGCTGGGGATGGCCAGACGGAGGCCCCTGGAGTACGGCGGAAAGTGGACGCCAGCGACGCGCTGTTTGGCACATGCTCCCATACCTGACCTGACCTGACATATATATTTATATATGGTAGTGTATATATATGTATATATGTATGTGATATATATATATATGTATATATATATATATCTTTATGTTGAGTATATGTGTATATGTATATGTGTTTATGTATATATATTTATATGTATATATATGTATATATCGATACTATATATTAATACAATATATTGTGTATATAATACATATATATGTATATATACGTGTATGTTCTAACCGAGTACATGTGCGTGCATATATATATATATAATATATATATTATATATATATATAATGTATATGTGTATATTGTTACGGGTCCGGGGGTCGACCCTGAGCACGACCGCTCTGATGGAGCCGCGAGCCAGCTCGATCGATCGCCCGGAATGTAAAGGTCGTCGCACCGGTAAGTCGTGAGTGGACGGTCCTGACTCGACCGAAGTTCACAATGGATAGACCACGTGGGGTAGGGTCGATTGCAACTTTTCAATAACCTAAGTACCCACGTGGTTCGACTACCGGGAAGTCACCCTCGGCCGACTTTGCCGAATCGAGTCGCTATCGCCGGCTCGGATCCGGCGTAATCGAGCGGAATTACCAAAGTCGGGCCGGACCAAATGAACAAGTTACAACACTAATCCTCAAACACGCGTCATGTCGAGCCAATGAAAGAACACAGAACGAGCTGTTACATTCGACAATGGGGATATTTATTAATAATACGGGGAACTAGGGAACACGTAAGAGCAGATTTAAACCGACTATACGAAATGCAATGCAATCATTTACAGAACACAAAGCACTTAACAGTTCTCTACTTGTTAGACGGGCCCACGGACACACGTACGCACACACACACCCCAGAAATGGTGGCTGATGCCTTTAATACAGACTCAGCTCGGAGGGACAGATGAGCTGAAGCCCAGGACCTATCTGGGACCTTTCACCTCGTGTGGTCTCCGAGTTGTTCGGACCGGCACCACGAGGGCGAACTGGATCAATCACCGCGAGCCGCGATCCTTTCGAACTCCAGCGGATCCCCTCGCGCTCCGGACCACTTGCTGGTGAGACGAGGCACCAACCTTCCCGACCGATGCGTCGCTTCCCGAGAACCACCGACCAAGATGAGGCCAAGGAGTCGCACCAAGCTGGGAACCAAGCAGAGACAACAAAGAGCTCCACGAACCAAAAAGAGCCAGCCGAACCAGACACGAAGCAGAGCAACAACCACCCGAAGAACAACCCCCGACAAGAACCAACTTGAGCCAAGCAAAGGGTCCCTTTCTTATTCCTCTTCACCCGCCTCGCTTCGCTTCGGCGTGACTATGCGCCATTGTGCGCCGCCCCCCGCAACCGCGGGTGGGGGCTGTTTACCTTGCTGAATCTCGTGACAACCCGTCCCAACCCCCGTCCCAACCGTCATTCCCGTTTATGCTGCTGAGTCAGGTGTTGAACCACGGAACGGTGTTGAATGTTGAATCACGGACGGGAGGGTTCTTCTTTGTGGTTCTGACCTAACTATTAAAATAAATCACAGCGCATTTACACAGATTTGCCCATTAAACAATGGAGAAGGCGAGCTATCTATGAACATGTACTTACCGAGATAACTGAGCTGAAGACCTGAATGATGAGTGCGATAATGGTTTCCAGATTCGCAACAATATGTATGTATATATATATATATATATATATATATATATATATATATATATTATTATATTATATATATACATATATACATATATACATCTATATACATCCATTGGACACCCACTCTGTGCAGAGCATTGGCGCTGCCTAAGCAGCCTCCTTGGCTCTTGGGCACAATCCTGGACGGGTCGCCACTCCCACACAGTATCCAGCATGCTGCCCTCATTTTGCGACCTCGGAAGGATGACAGGTCAAGTTAACCCACCTGTATTAATTCTACAGCTGACCGGGATTTGAACTCAGACCCTGGACCCAAGCCCACAACCCTAACGATTAAGCCAGGCATATATATATATTATATATATATATATATATATATATATTATATATATATATATATATATATATATAATATATATTGTTACAGTTGTGAAATTCACAGATCACCATTCAGGTTCCCCGAAGATCAGTTATGTCACTAAGTGTGTGTTCCAGATTAGATTTCCCACCAATGTCTAAAGGGAATTATTCGTGTGCCGGGCTGTGCATTTCGAGTTAGCCGTTATTCTTTTGCTATCTTTATTTTAAAACGAACGTCTCCTCCCCTTCATCTCCACAAACGCCGCCATATTTTCGCCAACCGCATCCACAAACGAACAACATCTCCGCCGCCAACACGACGACTTCCTCGTTGGAGCAAAGCGGTGATTCCTACCACGTCCGCGTTTGACGGGCAAGCGGATCAGAATGACAAAAGGGCGGAGCCAGCGGGGTGAAGGGTCGAGGGTTAAAAGACCAACACTTCCGCACGCGGCGGGGATAAAAACGGACTGAAGGGTCTACAGAGGGATTCAATTTTTCTCAGAAATGATACACACAATTCTGGTGAAACTTCACTGCAATCCTTCATCACCAGGACTTATCAAAGTTTTTTCATGACAGAAAAATCGATCTTAAGGGGTTGCCTCCCCCCCCCCAAATATGCATTGATTTGTTATTAAAAAAATTGGCGTCTCAGGGGTATCGGGGGGGGGGGGGGGAGGTTGCTCAAAATATGTATTTGCTTTCTTGCTGAAACCACACACACATTTCGATGAAACTTGACCACAACCTTTATCACCCGTGATGTACCAAGTTTATTCATGGCATTAAAAAAAATCCATAGGTATTTACTTTCTTCTCTATTATATTATTTTGTGGATTATCCATGCCTACCTGTGGTTGCCGTATACTTATCCAGGCCACTACCAGGTGAGCGCCCAGGATATTGCCCCGTATGTTTAATATCTCTGTGAGGTTCTTTGTCATCATTCCTGTAGGTCCAGTTATCACTGGTACAACTTTGGCATTCTTCAGCTTCCAGGATCTTACTTCATTCTTGAGGTCT
>CM068960.1:13923298-13938037 GCA_035128595.1 Eptatretus atami
TTATTACCCTATTACTGTTTTGTATGCCTGCTAGTTATTTACGACATTGTAGTTGTTTTTCCCATGGTGGCTGCCTCCATTCCCACCACCCATGGTAGTTTCCCCCCATGGTATTTTTGCCCCATGTTGGTTCCCCTCGCCTGGTAGTTACGGTAGTTATTTCTTTCATGATAGTTATTTCCCCTCTGGTAGTTATTACCCTATTACTGTTTTGTATGCCTGCTAGTTATTTACGACATTGTAGTTGTTTCCCATGGTGGCTGCCTCCATTCCCACCACCCATGGTAGTTTCCCTCATGGTTTTTGCCCCATGGTAGTTTTCCCCACGTTGGTTCCCCTCTGACCTGGTAGTTACGGTAGTTATTTCCTTTCATGATAGTTATTTCCCCATGGTAGTTATTACCCTATTACTGTTTTGTATGCCTGCTAGTTATTTACGACATTGTAGTTGTTTTCCCATGGTGGCTGCCTCCATTCCCACCACCCATGGTAGTTTCCCCCATGGTATTTTTGCCCCATGTTGGTTCCCCTCTGCCCTGGTAGTTACGGTAGTTATTTCCTTCATGATAGTTATTTCCCCTTGGTAGTGATTACCCTATTACTGTTTTGTATGCCTGCTAGTTATTTACGACATTGTAGTTGTTTTTCCCATGGTGGGCTGCCTCCATTCCCACCACCCATTGTAGTTTTCCCCCATGGTATTTTTGTCTCCAGTGGTAGTTATTTCCACAGGTATTATAGTTTATTCCCCATGGTAATTATTTCCACTAGTACTGAATTTCAAGTTCGTGCTACCACTCTACAAAATTGAAGGACAAATCCGGAGTTTTTAGTTAATTTGAAATTTAAATTCCAAATAGGGTATTGTCATTGTGCACCGTCCATCAGTCCCCGATTCCAACTTCTCCAGCCAAACCGCTGCACTGATCCAGATGAAATTTGGCAGCAATGTTCCTCTCTTGACTCGCAACAGGAATTGCAAAGCTTGTGATTTTAAGTCACGTGATTTTAAGTCGGTCAAAATGGCCGGCTTAATAAAGTTCTTTTTTCTTCCAAAATCTTCTTCTCTAGACCCACCAGTCAGAATGCTACCAAATTTGGACAACATTAGGCCAGGGTAAGGATGTTAATTATGTTGCAGAAGTCATGCTAATCACGTGACCAGAAGTGTCAAAATGGCCAACTTAATCAACTTTTCGGAAAATCGCATTAATTCCTTTAAAAATCTTCTCCAGACGCACCAGTCAGAATGCTGCCAAATTTGGGTTTCAGCATTAGGATAGGGCTTTTTCCTGATGCTGATCCTGCTCACCAGATTCTCTCAGCGAGGGAGTCTCATGAGTGGAAGGAGGCCAGTGGCCGACCACGTGCCTTGTGGTTGCAGCAGGTTGACCATCATCTCAAGGAGATGGGGATGGGCCTGGCATCTGCCTGGGGATGGCCAGACGGAGGCCCCTTGGAGTACCGGCGGAAAGTGGACGCAGCGACGTGCTGTTCTGGCACATGCTCCCATACCTGACCTGACCTGATAGGGCTGTGATGTTAAATTGCGGAGGTTATGCCAATCACTTCACCGGAAGTATGTCAAAATGTCAGACTTCGTAAATGTTTGGGAAAATCACGTAAATTCTTTTAAAAACCTTCCTCTCCAGACCCACCAGTCAGAATGCTACTAAATTTGTGTTACAACATTATGCGAGGGTCCAGATAAGCTACAAGTCAAGTGGTCCTATTTAGCCCCCGTTGGACTTAGTCTGAAACGGGAGCTTATGGATTTGGTCTCGATTGGTTTGGTTATTGGCTAAGATTGGTTATTCTGACAAGTTCATCAATATCCTTAAGCTGCTTCATGACAATATGACAGCCACTGTGCTGTCAAATAATGGATCTCAAAATGAGTCCTTTCGTGTAAGAACAGGTGTCAAACAAGGATGTGTCATCGCCTCAACACTCTTCTCGATCTTCATCTCTTTGATCCTCCATCTCGATAAGGGCAAGTTTCCCCATGGCATCGAAATCATCCAGAGAATGAATGGAAAGCTATTTTGATTAAGTCGACTCAAGGCAAAAAGTAAGATTTCAACCACGTCGGTTATGCCGATGACGATGTTGTGTCCACCCACACTGAAGAATATCTTCAATCCATCCTCAGTGCCTTCGCTGAAGCATATGAAAGCCTTGGTCTCACCGTGGATATCAAGAAGATGAAAGTGCTCACCAAACTTCCCTAAAGGAGACTGTACAATCGCCATGCATTAAAATCAACAGAGTAGCTTCAGAAAACATCAAGCGCTTTCCCTTTCTCGGTAGCCACCAAGGCTGATATCGATGCAGAGATGCAACACAGACTCAGCTGCGCTTGTGCTACTTTTGCTCGCCTCTCAGAAGAAGACTCTTTGAGGATAAAGAAGTGTGCTCAGAGACAAAGCTTCTGGTATACAGGGCCGTTGTATTACCCACAATGTTGTATGTAAGTGAAACTTGGACCACAAACAGATGACACCTCAAAATCCTGGAGAGATACCATCAATGTTGTCTTTGGAAGATCCTTAGAATAAGCTGGGAAGACTTCTGTAAGTAATAAACTTCAATGTCCCTCTGCCTCCTCTCTTATTACTCTCCACTGTGCCTCATCCCATCACCACCGAGCCTTTTGTCGTCCTCCTCCTCATTCGGCCCTCTCCCCTAGTTCTTCTGCAATCTCCCACACACTGTCAACAACTCTACCTCCCTCCCCCTCCTCCCTTGCACCAAAAGCCTCCTCCCCTCCCTATTCCTTAACAGTGTGGACCTCAAACATCCAGGGCCTTTGCTCTAACCTGACTGATCTCTCCAGAGAGGTTGCCACTGACAAACCAGACATAATCTGCTTGACAGAAACTTTCCTCCATCAAGACGTCTCTGATTCCTTAGTTTCTCTTCCTAGTTACTCCCTCCTCCGGAATGACAGACCTGAGCCTTGTCTTGGTGGCGGAGTTGCTCTCTTCATCAAAAACTCCATTCCTCACTCTCCATGCACTGCCCTCACTCCCAAATACCCTCAGGAATACCTTTGGTTAGGGGTTTCACTCTACTCCCACCTCAAGGTTAAATGTGTTCCATACCATTCACCAAAGTGATGACTCCATTTACATCTCGCTCTCCAAAAACATGGACCAACTTCTATCCTCACATCCGAACTCTCTCTTCCTCATATGTGGTGACTTCAATTGTCATCATGCCAGTTGGCTGGGTGTGGGTACCTCCCTCACCTGCCATGGTACTTCAGAAAAGGACTTCTCGACTCATTGGGACTGACTCAATCGGTCAACTTCCAGACCTGGATCTCCACCAATGGTACTCCATCTCTTCTGGATCTGATTTTGACCAATTTCCCTGAAAATATCTGTTGCTCTTCCTCTGCTCCAATCAGTTAATTTGACCACGTGCTTGTCAAAGTAGACATCTCTCTGGCTGTTATCAGAGATCCACCTCAGCGCCGTCAAGTCTTGCATTTCACTCAGGCCGACTGGCAGGGTCTCCAAGCAGCCATCAAACTTCTAGACTGGTCTCCCGCGTCTACTTCCCCCGACATCAACTCGTCCTGGGAATTCTTTCAAAGAAATATGCTCTCTCTCATGCACAGATTTATCCCATCTCGTCTTCAGTTGTCCTACCTTTTGTCACCACGTATCTATGTGAGATCAGGTTCTCAACCCAGGAAGCGATGAAGACGAAGGCCAGGAACCGCCTGAGAGCTGACGACGACATGCGAGTAGCGTTGTCATCAACAACTCCTCAAATCGATAAACTGATTAAGGCGAGGCAGCAACAATGTTCCCATTGATGCTCCTGTTTTTGGTGTTTTTGACATGTTTGTGGTGGTGTTGATTGATATGAGTGCAATGTATTATTTTCTTCTCTCTTTGATCACAGTTAATTATTGTTGTACAGTTCTTGGATAATAAATGCTTTGCTTTTGTCTATTTTTTTTTTTGTGCCAAAATTGCATCGGCCAGTCGATGAATTTAAATAGCTTATGTGGTGGGGGTAAGTGGCTGGTCATGTCAAGCCTAGGGGGTAAATGGTGTAAGAAAGGTAAGGAATCCCTGTTGTACATGATACCTAACCTTGTGCACTATTCCTCATACACCATACTAACTATACCTTGTACATGATACCTAACCTTGTACATTATAGCTTGTTCATGATCCCTAACCTTGTATGCTATACCTTCTACAGTCTACACAACACCTAACCTTGTGTATAATACCTTATACACTATACCTATGTAAACGGTTGGTTCTGTCGATTTGGTGAATTAAACGGTTAGTTATGTTGGTTTAATGATGTAAACATTTTCTTATATTGATTGAAAAAGCAAAGGAAAGGCAAGTAAATTTTTGAACTATGATGTCTTTTTTTTTTTTTTAGCCCATCCCCACAAAGAAAAATTGCACGGGCTTCATTCAGGACTCCTGGATGGCCACTCTATCGGTCCTCAACACCCGATCCATCTGTGTGAAAAGTGGGTACCAACAAATTACGAACTTCAATCGAGAAGTGCGGAGGGACACCATCTTGCATAAAAGTCGTTTCATCCGTGTTGTCGTTGTCCCATTGCTAATTTTTTTGGAAGAAGGAAGTTTTGAAGCATTTCCAAGTATCTCTGTCGGTTCATTGTGTCACGGATGATGTACGGTCCATTGAGTTGGGTTGAAGTCATTCCGCACCCAAGAAGCAGTTTTTTTAGCCAATTTTGGCTGCGTTCGACTATCGTTTCTGGATCTTTTCCTGACCAGTAATGGCAGTGATGCCTGTTTTCCAAACTATCAAAAACCGCCCTGTCAGAGCAGATAATGCTGCGTAACACATCTAGAGAGTCATCAATCCAAGAAGGAAATGTTCACAAAACTCCATTTTCTCGTCAAAATCATCAGGGAACAACTGCTGAACATATTGAGGGTTTCCATCCGAAGTCCTTCAAAATTACCTGAATTGCATGATAACGTATTCCACTCTCCCTCACCGCGTGTCTGATCGACCTATTTGTGCTCCTTGTGAACATGTCTCGTACCCGGTCAATGTTTCTCGGTGATCTCGCTGCGGTATATCTTCCCAGTCTTCTTACGTCCTTGGCCGAACCAGTTGTTATAAGCTTTCTGGACACTTTTAATTGTTTTTGGATCCAAAGGGACATGTCTTCCCATTTCTTGCTGCCACCATCTTTGAACTGCAATTACAGATTGCCAAACCTCATTCCGTGCACACTCTTTGAGTCACAGTTTCTCACAACTATCATCGATGAATATGAAAGCAAAGAAAAAAAATATATATTAATGGCAACAAACAACAAATTTTTTTTTTGGGAAGTTCTACCTATAATAACAACAGAGTATTTCTATACTTAATTAAAATAGTGACTTAATTATACATCACCTTGTAGGTATATAATCTTCAGTCATTTTGTTGAGTACAACTGAACATCTTTCATTTGAAATTTTCCTGCTGGACTATCAAGCAGAGAACCATGTGGTGTGGATATTTAGGGTTTGATTCTCATGTACCAAACTCTTTACGGAGCATTGTTGCTGCTGAAGAAGTTTCTTGGTGAGGGTTATCCTGGGTGGTTTGCCATTGCCTTCCCAGCGTTGTTTGTCCGTGCTCCATCGTTTTAAATTCTGAACGTTCAGCAAGGAAGCTGCATGCACCATGTTTAAGTGTTTGGTATGACTCGGCCAAAGTTTGAATCACCGACCTCCCAGACTCAGAGCGGACGCTCTAACCATGACATCACCGAGTGTGGTTATGTTTCGGATGACCGAGGGGGTTAAACCGAGGAGGGGGGGAGGAGGAGGGGGTACCTCTCCCCTCCCCTTACAAAGTGCAACTTCTCGAACTTGTTTGCAACGATATGGTGATAATAAATAAAGAACTCTATTTATTGTTTATATAATTTTATTTTTCATTCCTGTCAATCGTTAATGCCAACTCACTCATTCCATTCATCTTTTGTTTTATTCAGCAGTTTGAGAATAATAAGAAAGCTATTTGTTGGTACTTTGTTTAATAAAAACAAACTAACAATAGGAATGCAAGTAGCCCGAGGTTTCGGGTAAATAATGATGAATGAAATGCTGAGCATTATTACTTTGACTTTGCTGTTTTCAAAACGCTTTAATGACTCTCGTGTATTCGCGAAATGTTTTCACAATAACGCTTTCATTAAAAAAAAATACGATTATTGTGTGTGATGGGGCTTGTTGTAAGAGAGAAAATATTGCAGCAAATACAACACTAAGCACGTCCTTGTTTATTGTGTTCTACTCGTTTATGACGTCATACGAACTGAAAGCAGAAAAAGCATCTTGGGTTCAGAAGAAAAAACAAACATAAACATTTGAGTGATTGGAGAGTTGATTAGTAGGTCGATGGCATGACATGGCAGGTGAAAAATACATGAAACTGTTGATCGTTCGGAGAAAAGTGAAACGTCGTATTACTATTTGCTTCGTTTTGGGAGCGCAGCTGTGCCACTGATGCAGTGCCCCCATACCTTGGACTTTCGAGAAGGGATCAGTAATTTGTTGAGGGTGCTCGCCATAGACTCACCTACTAAGGGTGAAGGGTACGGTGGGATGTTTATTTTCCACTAACTAATGCTGATGCAGGTGGCACACCCGGTTTAATGTCCATCCGAGGGACGGGGCACGCATCGATGCCTCGCCATACCTGTGAAACACGATGATGATTGTTTATAGGTAGCTGGGTCAAGATTCAAACCCAGGCTAGACAGCCCAGACGCAAGTGTGCACACATCTAAGACATCCTGCCGGAGCAAAGTCGTCGTTAGACTCTTAGGGAAAATTAATTTCGTTGTTTTCAAGTGACTTTATAATATCTGGCCATGGGCTGACTATTCTAATTCCCTTTTAAAATTTTCTTCTATTATTTTACAATTGCAAAGTAGTGTGTAATTGTATTTTTTGGAAAAACTGATTGTACATAGTAAATTTACCGAATATTACTGAGAATCTTTAAAAACAATAAATAGACACGAAGGTTGGTACAATGTCCAAAACTTCAAATCCCTGGGGGTGGAGCACCATCTCAGCCAGTGATCTGCTCCCTGAAGTACTGAATATGGTTTTGGACATCCTGATGGCCTGGGTTCAAATCTTGGCCCAGCTAAAAGCTCTCATCCCAGTGTTTTACAGGTAGAGTGATTCATCAATGTGTGTCTCGTCCCTCAGATGGATGTTAAACTGGGTGTCCCGTCTGCGGGCAATAGTCGGTGGATGTTAAAGACCTCACGGTGTCCTTCGCAAAAAGTAGGCGAGCTATCACCAGCACCCTGAACAAATTCCAAATTCCTGCCCTAACTACTGCTGGGAGAGGGATGGCAAACCACCCAGTATAACCCTTGCCAAGAAACTGCTTCGGCAGTACTGAACTTGCCTCCGAGAAGAACAAAAGAATACGAATACAAGGACAGGGACATTCAAAGTTCACCACGCCAAATAAATAAATAACAAATCCTCCAGTGTGCGACATTGCCAGGGCGCTTGGCCCCACAATGCCGCCTTGCAGCACATGGACACAGAATTGGGAGTGAGCGGCGTATAATAATTGATTGATTAATTGATGAATTGCACAATTAAAATAAAAAAATAATAATCGTAAAATAATTAATTTCTTCATCAATTGGCTCATAGCATAATATCTAAACCACCACCGTTTCAACCAAATCTGTAACTTTTAAAAAAATTAAGTAATTAATCGAAAAATTAAACAGTTAATCGATTAATCAATAAACCAAAAATACCCGTTCTCGCCAAATCAGCCTCCGAGCTCAAAAGGTGCCTGAGATATTTCCAGGATAAGAAATAACATATATAAAGTCATTAATAAATCGATAATAATTAAATAATTAATCAATTCATTGATTAATGAAAAAAAATATAAAACACCTTTTTTGCCAAAGCACATCTTCACTCTTGTCCCCAAATTTCAGCTTCCGAGCTCGAAGGATGGCTGAGATGTTACCCGGACAAAGAAGAAAACAAACGGAGTAAAAACTGAGTACTCCCTTCCTTCGGTGCCGGGCCCGGCGAGGACGTGATGCATCGCCTGGATATGGAATTGGGATGGAGCAGTGTGGAAACCATCATGATGCAACTGACAAACTATATTCTTACTCGATCTTGTTCAAGTAAGCATTTAGCACCCCCTATGGGTGGCTTGGTGATGGGTGGGATGGTTGAGATGGTGATTATGGAGGCTTATTTTCGTTGGAACTCCACTACCTCCTCCTTCTAACACATGTACCGCAACTAGGCAATGAGACTACCTTACAATTTATACTTCTTTGCTCATGGTAATTCTGATTTTGATGTACCATACTCTTCACAGAGCATTGCTGCTGTCGAAGCAGTTTCTTGGCAATGGTTATACTGGGTAGTTTGCCATCCCTCTCTCAGCAGTAGTTCGGGCAGGAATTTGTTCATGGTGCTGGTGATAGCTCGCCTACTGTTTGCAAAGGACACATTGTGAACTTTAACATCCACCAAGTAATGTCGGCAGACGGGACGCCCATTGTCTATCCGATGGATGGCCCATACATTGATTAGTCATCCTGCCTGGAAACACTGTGATGACAGTTGATAGCTGAATCGGGATTCAATGCCTGGTGTTGGCTTAATGGTTAGAGTGGTGGGCTTGGGATCCTAGGATCCTGAGTTCAAATCCTGCTCTACTGTTGAATTAATACCAGGTGTGGTTGACTCTGCCTGTCATCCTTCCGAGGTCGGCAAAATGAGTGCCGGCTTGCTGGTATACTGTGTCGGAGTGGTGACCCGTCCAGGATTGTGCCCAATAGGCAAGGAGACTGCTTCGGCAGCACCAATGCTCTGCACAGAGTAATCTCCTGATGGATGGATGGGATTCAAACCCAGACTGCACCGCTTGGAAGTGAGTTTGCATACCTCGAGGCCACCCTGCCAACCTTGATGCTAATTAAGTTGTGTAAATCAGATAGATACACGTGCAGACATTTACCGGGCGTAGTGGCGTGCGCCTGCAATCCGGCTACTCGGAGGCTTGGGTTGGAGGATCGCTTGAGGACGGGTGCTCTGCACTGTAGCGCGCTATGAGAGGGTGTAGGGCAGCCTGGAATCATGGCGAAACCCAATCCTATATCTGTGTCGTAAGAGGCGACCAGGGTTGCATCAGGAAGGGCATCCGGTGTAAAACCTGTGCCAAAATCAGTATGCGGATCATAACGGATGATCAGCTGTGGCAACCCTAACGGGAGCAGCCGAAAGACGAACAACAACACGTGCAGACATTTTATCACCTATCAAAAGGGCGTCTCATTACCTTCGATAAGATGTGTATAATTAGATACCGACTTAGAAACTTGTATTTGTGCCTGTATCCAACTCCTTATTGGAGCCAGAGAACACGATGCCAGTATTGAAGAATACCAACGAATACCTGCAGTCCACCAACAGGACGGCAAGCACATTGATGAATCACCCTGCCTGTATACACGTTGGGATGACAGTTTATAGCTGGGTCTGGATTTGAACACAGGCTAGACAGCTTCGAGGCGAGTGTACTCACCTTGAAGCCATCCTGTCAAGCCAAAGATACCGGTTGACATCATGCTTACCTGCTCTGCCACTTCCCTCAATACTCTTGGATGCATATTACCTGGTCCTGGACTTTTATCTTCTCTCAATTTCCTGGAACGCCTTCCCTGGAACTCCTCCAAAAGCATAGGAATAAAATGATTGGAGTTATCTACCTTGTAATCCCTTACAACAGATAACTTTAACCATATTATTACGTTTTTATTCTGTTGTGCTGCCAACGCAGACTGCTCGTTTCGTTTTGGAATTAGCGAATACATATTTTACTTCTCGAAAAGCCCTTCCTCACATATTACATCGGTTATCTGAGTAATACAGATATTTCCCTTGACTGTTCTTGTTTTAAAGATTGCAGCAAAAGGACTAATTAATTAGCCTGCATCTCATTTTCATCATTAAACAAATTGCTATCCTAACCCTAATAGCTATCACTCAGTGGGCCCACGCCTGTCCTAACCTACTCTTACCTCCTATGAACTTCAGAAATGCCTTGTTGTTATGTTTAATGTTCCTGTTTAATAATCCTTGGCATAATGGATTTTGGCTTGCCTAGTTATTTTCTTCACTAGCCTAAGGTAGACACTTACCTGTCTTGTGTGGTTGAAGCAACTTAATCACCAGCACAGCAAGTTCATCACCAGTAACAATCACCTCGGTGCCCCAGCCAGGCACTTCATTGAAAACCTGTTGATACTATGTGAATGACATTTTGATTCCACTTCTGGTTGACACAGGTGCCAAAGTCTCACTTCAAAATAAGGTAACTCATGACAATTTTTTTCACACATTATCCTGAAACACTTCAGTGTCCCTCTCAGGTTGTGAAAACACCCAAATTACCGTGCTGGGCACTGTCTGCCTATCAGTGTGATACAAAAACCACACTGCTGCCCCTTCAGCTTTCTACATTAGCACAACTGATGCCAATCTGATATGGCTGGACTTCTTCCACAGTCTTCACTTTCGGCTGGCTGATTCTTGTGACATGAAAGTCTTGTATGTCATGACCGCCTGGTACTAAACGTTTCCTGCACAGTTTACAGGCCTGGGGTGCATCACTGACTTTGTAGACCATCTTACAGTCGACCCTGCTGTGACACCGGTCATCCAACCCCTGCAGAGGGTGCCTCTGTCATTCCGGGACCAGGTCAGGGATGAACTGGACCGCCTCCTTGGCTCTGACATCATCAAATCCATCAATACATTGCCTTGGATTTCGAACATGGATGTTGCGTGGAAAAAGATCTGGGGAGGTGTACTTGTGTATGGACCTCTGTGCAGTCAACCAGGCCATCATTCTTGATAAATATCATCTACCCACCACAGAAGCACTCATCACATATTTTCATGACTCCACCGTTTTCAGCAAACTGGATTGGGTTGGCAAGATGGCCTGGAGGTACACACACTCACCTCAAAGCTGTCCACTCTGCATTTGGATCTCAGCCCAGCTATAAACTGTCATCCCGATGTTTCACAGGCAGGGTGATTCTCAGATGGATGTAAATCTGGACATCCTGTCTTCCGTCATTAGTTGGTGGACGTTAAAAATCCCACAGTGTTCTTTGCGAAGAGTATGTGAGCTATCGCCGGCAAGCTATCCAGATTCCAAATTATTGTACTAAGCTACAGAGGGCATTACATCAGTGGCATAGCTACATCCTCAGCCAATGATCCAACTGTACTCGCTTGTTGATGTCATCTATAACTTTCCTGAGCCACAGACAGTATCCTAACTGGCATATTTCCTGGGCATGGCCACATATAACTTTTGCTTCCTCCCACAGTTTTACTCTACTATAGCCCCACCATACCACCTCCTAAAAAAGGACATACCTTGGGGGTGGACCACAGCTCGTAGTCACGCTGTACAGACAAATAAGCACCAGCTCACTTCTTTCCCACGTTGGCACACTTCAGCCTCACAGCATCCACGATGGCTACCTGTGGTGCTTCTGCAATTGTGCTGGGTGCTACACTGTCGCAGTTTCATGATGGTGTAGAGAAACCAGTTGCATTTGCTTCCTGCTCCCTCACTCCAGTTGAACAAACATACTCGGTGGGGGAGAGGAAAGAGTCGGAATGCATTTGAGTGTGTGAATACTGGCATCTCTACCTCTATGACAGAGCCTTCTCAATGTGAGTCACCCACCAAGCTCTCATGGCTCAGGACATAATCCATGACTACTCAGGTGGGCAGACTGCTTAAATTAGTGCAATTTTACTTTAGAATTCGCATTGGGCTGGCAGAAAACAGTTGTTGACCTTCTTTCAAGAGCGGTTGCTCCACCATCAATGGTCGAGCAGGTAACAGACACTGAACCTGATCTACTGCAACTGCTTCAAGCAACCCTGTCTATTGTTTTTTCCATGGAACTGCTGTGTAAAGAGAACAAGGATGATGTTCTGTTTACCATGCTACACACCTACATCAGAGAGGGGTGGACATCCAATGTAGAAGGGGAGCTGTTATCCTATTACAATGTGAGGGTAGAGTTATCCTGCTGGGAGGATGTCTGTGTTGGCAGGAGTCAACACACCCTGCTTTCAGTGGCTCTCAGAGCACAGTTCTTGAGAATGGCACATGAAGGACACCTTGGAATAGGTAAATTAAACAGCACTTCAGGGACATTGTCTGGTGGCCCACCATTGATCAATACATCAATCTGATGGTCAAGGATTGCATTGTATGTGTCCTCAGTGGCAAATCCTCTCCACCAACTCCTGCCGATCTGTGTCCTGTGCAGTGGCCATCTGCACCTTGAAACATCACCAGTGAATCTCTGTGGAGAACAGCATGGTGCATCAGCCCAGGCCCGTGACCTCCATTTTTTTTGTATACATTGTTGAGGCTCGTATGAGAGCTAAAGGGGCTGTCACACCTTGACGATTTAGCGAACGTATGCCGTTTTTTTACAATTCCAAACGCTGGCAACGTCGCAATACATTTTGGTAAGTTTTTATACGTTGAATACCCTGAAAAACACTGCCATAAGTCGTTGTACGCTGCTTTAATAGTTGACTTTTGTGCTTTCTTTTTTCGAATGCTTAAAATTTTACGACGTACTCGGCGTTTGGCTCACACGTTCCGCTACGCCGGCCATAAGGTTTAGGCACGTTATGCGATCGTTGACACACGTTAATTGTATGTTACTCATAAGTCGAAACACGTAGGGTAACATTCGCGTACCCGAAACTTATTTTCACTATGAGTAACGTTTTTAAGCACGCTACACGAACGTTGTTCACACTTCGCAACACGCTACTTGAAAGTTCCTCATACGTCGAAACACATCAAAGTAATGTTTAGGTACCCGTGACTATTTTATAACCTATGAATAACGTGCTTGGAATTATTACGCTATGCATACGCTGGACTATCGTTAGGCATAGGTTGTGGACACCTAAACACGATAAACAATCGTTGTATAACTTATGTATAAGTTATCGAAGCGTTCTGTGTTCATTACTAGTACATTATGCATTTGTCAAAGTCGTTTTTAATACTTAAAAAGTAAAACAAAGAAATATTTCATCGTGGGAATGAGGAAAAAAAATTAGCCGAAAAAAACATCGAACAATGGTGCAAAGTTAGTCTCCTATTCGTGGACGATAAGGATCCATCATCACCCACCCTCCCCATCACGCTCACCTACTACTACTACATGGACTACTACTACTACCAATACTACTACTACAACTACTACTACTATACAACTAGACAATACTACTACTACTACTACTACTACTACATAGACATACCACTACTACTACTGATGTAGACATTCTACTACTACCAATGCTACTACTACAACTACTACTACTATTACTACTGTCACGACACACCAACTACTGCTAATAGTATTACTACTCTGATACTACTGGCATTGACATCTAATCAAGCGAGTCTGAACAATGATGGGTTCCTCTTGTGAAGCACATTTGTATGTACCAATTCCCCTAAACGCTGCCAATACGTCAGTACACGGTAGATGTAAGTTAGAAACACTTTCAGTAATTCTGTGGTTGTCCGAAGACGTCAATTTAATTCTCTACATCGACAATGTGCGTAACTACGTACAAATAGGTTCATAGCATGTTATTCAATGTTAGATGCACGTTTTACTTAGGTTCAAAACATGCTACACATAGTTTAACGCACTTACTCTTACGTTCATAGCACGGTAGCCATTGGTTCAAGGCCAGTTATACATAGTTTCAATGCACGTATTATCATACTTTCCAAGCACGTTAAACATAGGCTAAGCTGACGTTACTTCATTTGTTCAAAGCACGTTACTCAACGGTTATAAATTGGGTTTCAAGTATGGTTGCCATTAACTTGACGTGCTTCGACTTATGAGTAACCTACAAGAACGTGTGTTCGCCGTGTTTAAACGATCGCGGAACGTGCAAGAACAGATGCCAACGCATGCGAAACGTGTGAGCCTTACGTCGAGTACGTCTATAAATTTTCAGCAGCTTGAAATTTCACGACGTATCGAACGGACTAGGTAATATGCCAGCGTACTTCAATGATTTCGAGCATATCTTAACGTATATCAACTTTCCTAAGCGTATTTGACGTGTGCGCTAGCGTGTAAACCCATTTTTCATAGAATGGCATACGCTGCAAATCGTCAAGGTGTGACTGCAATGTTGACAATTCAAAATCTCGGGCAGTTTTGATTTCAATCGGCGTCCGGCAATTCTCAACAGGCTACGCACAGTTCGCCGGCGATACGTATAGCGCGCAAAGGGTAAGTTGAACTATCGCTTGTCTTAGGTTTTGAACGCCGATACAAAGGTAAGCATTCGTTGGTAAAGTTATGTATAACACAACAAACGTCTGTGCCCGTTACTAATATGTATATGCAACGACCAACACGTTTTGAATACGCCAAAAACCAAAAAAAACATCAAAATTTCAGCGTACGTCAACGTTTAGATCAATTTTACGCGGTTGCCTTGCTGGCTTAAACGTCAAGGTGTGACAGGGCCCTAACACACATCATACAGCAAGGGGTGAATGAGACAAGAGGGGCGGCAGTGGGAAGGACAAAACAGTGGTGAACAGAGACATTAGGAGATCTGTGGAAGGGAGAGG
>CM068960.1:13943044-13956669 GCA_035128595.1 Eptatretus atami
CCTCCCCACCCCCCCAGGAGAAGGCTGGAGGCCCTGCTCGATAAGAAGTTCAAGTCCCCAAGGGGGAGAACGAATAAGTGTTACAAATGTTTGTGGCGTTATCTCTTTGGATTTCTGTTTGTTCATTGTGCTCGCTGGAAGTTTGCTTGTTGTGAAACTGTTGCATCGTTATTGTGTGGAGGTGTTACGGATTCGTAAATCCTATAGCTTTGTTTTAATGAGTTACCTCTTTGGATGGATTTGTGAATCCTATGTGATTGGAAATGTTTCATTTTGCGTTAAGGACATAAGTTGGATGTTCCAACCTGGAGGGATAAATTGAGCTGAAGAACTAAAGCGCGACATTTATTGTCTTTTTAGCACAAGATGAAAGAACTGTATTTGTTTGAGTCATAAGTTGAAAGGATAGAATTCTTGCATGTTTGTGTTTATATCTGATTTGTATGCGCACTGATTTGCATTGATCTGCATGTAGTACTAAGTGAGTGTTGAAATGGAGCGTGTGTGAGTCCAGTAGATTTCACTGGAATAAAACATGCTCTGTTGTGTATTGTGAACTGTGAAGCTTATGGGAATTAATAAGTACAGAAAGTGGAGATAAGGATTGGTCGTCACCGTACACTGTGAAAATTCTGAATGAGACAAAAAGTGCACATGCCAATTCCAGAGAAAAAAACGATGACGACAGATTCCTCACACGTCGTTGCATCTTTATATATGTATCTCACACACCATTCAACAACTGGGTATACGTCAGCTTGTATTGAAAGACAGAGCCCTGGCATTGTGGTGCGGAATATTTGGAGTGAAGGGCAGGTGCCGTTGAGAGTGCTTTAAGACCAGATAGAAAGGTGGTAAGTGATGTGTGAATTCGATCTTGGTGAACATCTGAATTAGAAGGGATTGTGAGCTCGATAAGTAACTGAAGATTACTGTACGATGTCATACATGAACGTCTTGTTGGAAGTGGTATTACAACAACTAAAGCATGATGCGTACATGCGTCTCGGAGCAGTTTTAAATTAATCACATTATGCCTTGAGAATGGCTGGATGATGCAAGAATGGAATATTGTGTATGTTCCGTGTGCGAATTCCCTCACTCGTGCTGTGGTTAAACCGTGGGAGTCAAATTGGATTAAAGCTCGGGCTTTCTCACTCTTTGAAAACCTTGTATGCTATTTTGGCTTTGAACACTGTACATTGCATACATAATAAATGGATGGTCTCCGAAGAGTATCATTGAATTCCTGTTGGAGAATAATAATAATAATAATATAATGCATACATTATCGTCTTGGAGAACATGTTAAGTCAAGAGGCCACTTTGGCTTGTGACCACTTTGGCTTGGTGCTGATAAACGCCAATGTCATGTATTCTTTCCCTGCACGGGCCAACAATGTGTTTTGTAGGCAGGAAAGGACATAAATGTGATTTGGATCGACGCTGAAGCAAGTGTCGAAGCTTTGTTTAAGAGCCAAAGGGATCTTGGAAACACCAGAGAGCCTTGGTTTGTAAATAGAAATGCTGATAAATTGTGAAACGACAATTGTGAATGCTAAATATATTCTGAGCAGGGGTCCATTTAGTACACTGGCTATCGCCAGCATTATGAGACTAAATTAATTAAATAGCACTTTGTTCAGGATTTTAAAATGATGAAAAGTAGGAAATTGCCTCCAATTACTCAGCCCAGCAAGCTGAGGTCTTAATTTGGAGAAACACGAGCCTCCTTGCAATCTTTTTAAGAATTGCTCCTCCTCTTGACAATATTCTTGCTCCACAAGCAGCTGTTGGTACTGCTGGAAGAGATTTATGGCTACTGAAACCCCCCATTCAATTCATATGCGGATCCAAGGGGTTTCGGGGCTACCGTGTTGAAATGCGCATGTCGTGCTCCGGGACGTCAGAGAAATGTTTCCAAAATTTTTATTTCATTTGTAACCATTGTACTTAAAATGTAATCGAAATGTAGAAATGTGATTGGGAATGATTTTAAAGTGATTTGTAAAGTAGTTGGGTATGATTTTAGTACTTTGTGATGAACGAGGATTTATACCACACAGTTGATTCTCAGATAAATGTGAAGTTTAAAGTTACAACCATCTCCCAAACTCCCTAATGACGTTTAGCACGTATGGTGATTCAGAGATGACGCATGATCCCTCGGATGGACGTTAAACTAAGCATGCTGTCTTCATTAGTCTGTGAATGTTAAAGTTAATGGATGACATTAGTTGATGGATGTTAAAGACAAATTCCTGCCCAAACTACTGCTGCGAAGGCAATGGCAAACCACCCAGTGTAACCCATTGATCGACTCAGGCAGGCAAAATTCCTTGCATATATGAATGAAATAATGTTACCTCTTATAATAATTGATCTGTGAACCAAGTACATCAAGTGGTGAGGAAAATTGTGTTAAAATACAGGACAAAGACATGTAGCAAGCTACACACAGCAAAAATAAAAATGCTTTTGACAGGCGGGGCTGGTGCTTCTCGGACCCACAGCCTCTGCATGTTTATCATAACAACATTCTGCAGGCTTGAAGCCAAGGTCACCTGCCGGCACAAATATCAGAAAGCAAAAACATCTCTGGTGTCTTTATATGGGCCTCTATTTGTCAGGTTAATTCATGAATCAAGTTTAATTGGATGACAATTTTGTTTTTATCGTCACACTGATAGACCATGAAGCTGCTTAAGTGAAATTGGATAAATAATCCACTCCAAAGGTGGATTTTGAACCTATCGGCCATCTGATTTAGCCAATCAGGGGAAGAGGGACCAGTTGGGTGCTAACAGCAGGTTCAAATCCTGCCATGCTTCCCCCACAGCGAGGTTAAATATTATTTAGGGAAAGGATGGTGGGGGTTCTACCGAAATAGCTCATGCATGGACGGAGTGTTTTGAGCTGCAATTTGGAGTGCCATTCGCCTGGTGACTCATCTTTGACAAATGACTCGACAATTTTTGTACACCTGTTTAAAATCAGAGGTTTAAAGTGTATTTATTTGTTTTGATAAAGGAATGGATTTGTATTTAAAAGGTCAGAGCAAGTGCATAGATGGCTAGAGTAAGTGTGATGGGATATTGCAGCATTTTGCTGTATAAGTGAGATAGAAGTGGAGAAAAGAAATGGACAATGTCAGAGATTTAAAATGTTGATGGAATTCTGAATAGTGATGCGAAAGATTGGTTACAGATTATTTTTCGAGATTTTTCAGCTCCATTGACCATAAAAGAAATGGATGCTCATTAGATCGATGAAACAACGTAAGCATTTGGTATTGTTTAAACTGTTTGGAGAAATTTTGTTTCTCTTAACCATGTTGACAAACTTTTTGTTCCCAAATATTTCCAAATGGACACTCTGCAGCCAAAGTATGGTCTGGGAGCTATCTCAAGTTATGCAGCTCGACAACTCGCACTGCTGTAAAATGTCAAGGCCAAGCGGTATGGACCTCACTATGGGTGAGTTAGCAAAGCTGAGAGCCCGAGAAGGACTCCCAAAGGATCGCCCTGTGACTACAATGATAGCCATGCTACTTTTGTTTAATTACTCTAATTACTCCTGTTAATTGATGTAATTATAACAATATAGCTTTGAATTACCAGTGTGCTTTGACCTGTATAGTAGTGATGGAGATACTCTTATGGTCAATAGGACCAACAAGTGATACTCGTGATAATGTTTGCATGTGTTATTTTCACACACCTGTTTACCGGGTTTGTTGACATATACATAAACATGGGGAACAGTTGGTAACTAATGGAAGTTGTGTACGGTAACTTAGTTAATTACTTTCAAACTCAGCTCATAAAAGAGAAAAAAGAACACATTGAGAACACTGGAGGCCCAAGATTTTTGTGTTCATTGTGTCTTTTTCTCCATTACAATTCATAATGGTATTCGAACCATCATGTTTCTTTTGCTTATAATATTAATCTCACGTTTTGTTTTGGAATTACAAATTGAGAAACCTTTATCATATAAGTCTCGTAGTGTCCGCATTTTTGGAACAGCAGTATAATTTAAAACCAGTAACTTGGGACACATGTAAATGATTGGTTATATCACAGTAAGGTATGCCGTTGGTTATTGATAACTTGTATTGATTGATATATTATCAATCACTGCAGTGATGGACCTCGTTAATCTATTAATTAAGGGTAAAAAAAAGTTACGAAGAATTGAATCGAGATAATATATTAAGTTGAGGTGCTTACATAATATTGAAGGAGGGTCTATGTTATTAAATTGATCGAAATGTTAAAAAACCTGTGGTGTGTTTCATGAAATATCCTGTAAGTCCAAAGTATCCTGATGGCAATGGGTGGAATGAGTCTCCATTGGACTAACGGCTATCTCCTGCATGCATGAACGTGTCGTAAAGGGAAAAAAGGCCATCCCATAAGAAAGGGAATCTGTTTTATACCCTTCTCTTACGCATCAAAGAGTTATAATCCCACCAGGCAAAGGGGATGGGTCTATTCTGGACGTGCATTTATGGAAATAACTGTCTGAGGACCTGAATGTTGTGTGCATTACTCATATCCGATTCTGAAATCTATAACACTGCCTCTTCCCCTATCCCAGACTCACCCCGAGTCGTCGAACAGCTGGACACATCGGTTAAAAGTTACATCATTGCCATTAAAAGTTAGCATTACCGTGTGACATGCAGGTGAAGTTACCCATCCCTAGTACGTTTTAACTCTACCCTTTAGTGTGTGTGACAATTTAAAGTAGATATGTCCCGGCTGATGCGTTGGGAACTACCTGACTGACACACAAACAAGCTTATAATGCACCAAAATTGCTGGAATTTTCGAAACTAAAACATATGACCGGTGGGCTTTAATATACACAACTCTATACAACTATACTGTATACAATTTCTGACCCAGGACCTACAGAAATTCAAAAGGAAAATTGTGGAGGACGCACACCTGTTGACTTCTTGCCACCTTCATGCTCTTCATGCCCTTCACCAGCACACCTAACAAAAACAAACCGGCAGGCCAGTGACCGGCATACAGGCCATAAACATTGCAGCCTTCGAAACAAAAATGATCAGAACATGAAGCAACAAGAACTGAGCCATTTCCTCCATCGAGCTGCGTTTGTGCAGTTCATGGTTGTGGCACAAGAAGTGAAGCAGAGTGGCATGAGACTGGTATGTGGCTGGTATGACGCTGCAGCAAAGGGGCAGTCCATAAGTGCAGTGGCATTCTGCTGCAGTAAATGCAGTTCAAACAAAAGAAAAGAAAACAAAACCACCATGATAATTGGAATGATATCACCTGGTATGAGGCCGCAGTGAGTGGCAGTCCACAGAACAGGTGTGGGTGGAACACAGGCCACGGAGCAAATGGTGCAGTGAAGTAAGTGATACAATGGACGCAGAGCAAGTGATCCAGCAAGGTGAGTTGATGATCCAGCAAGCAAGATCCAGCAAGGACCAATGATGGTCCTGGGGATGGCCAGACAAAGCAAAACAGCAAAGCAAGCAGCACAAAAGGAAAAAGGTAAACCAGGTAATGCCATCAAACAAATACCAGGTCCGACCAACATGTTCAGCCGGTCCCTGATGTGCACATACTTGGGGCGGTGGCGATGGTGCCGGGAGAGAGAGCTCGAGGTTGGCCCTACTCGTTCACACCTATTCAACATCTTTTCCCTCATATACACTACCCTAGCCCTCCTCTTTTTACAATTCGTTGCTATGTCTCCTATATCCCACTATCCCCATCGCTAAATTCACACCCAATCCCCTCAAGGTTCTGTGGAAAGGAAAAAGAGCAGAACTACATGTAATCTTACATTTACTTCATGACACTTCTCATTCTCAAGTCCAATAGGAGGGAAAGTCCAGCAACCAGCGATCATCCTGACAGTGGCTGGTGCGAAGGGGTCTTCATCAATCCTAACTACGCTAATATTGTTACACTTTTAAACTGTCCCCGGGGTTATACCCTGCCAAGAGGCCTTCGTTAAACTCTGGGGTTCTAAAAACCCAAATTCCTATTGCCTACGCATTGGTGCTCTTACAATTTTGGGCCTTTCCCACCAAATTTTCTTTCTGTGCTATTGCACAATTTTGTGGCTGGGTAGTGTGGCTCCACTGGCAGGTCTGCCCACCTGCATACTCACCGTTAACACCCCCGGAACGCTGGAGCTGCCTCCGAGCTTGCCTGCTCCTCACCCGAACATGAAGGATGCCCTCACTGGTATTCCCCCCCCCCCTTGATGCCCACATGGCATTTTGGCGTCCCGGGTCCTGCTGCTTGGGCACCCGGGCCCATTGAACACTACACTAAACACTACTCTGGTGCGCCAGGTCCCTCTCCTCGGGTATCTGTGCCCATTAATATACTACTGGTGCCCTGGACCTACCTACGGCCTCACTTGGCCGACGAGTTCCCAGCGCCTGGGGTGCCCGCTTCATCAGAACACTACTCTCACAAGCCACACCCCCTGCTGGTCCATTATCTCCTGCACCCTGCAAAAAAAACACAAAAAACTTTCCACAATCAGCACCAACTGCAAAACAACATCCATGTGTAAATTTGCCTAATCCTCTATCTAACTTTAAACTAAGCCCCGGGTTTCCTTAGGTGGGATACACTCCTCTCATTCAATCCTTCACACCATGCATTCCGTTACTCACACTCATACCATTGCCTTGCCCTCACACTCATAATTCATCAACCACACACAAACACATTTCCACTCACCTACACAGCATCACCGAACTAATTTCCCCGAACAAACTCGTGCACCCTCGTCTTCCCTTGGACAATGTATGCTCCCATTTAACTCCACCCTCTATACCTCTCTACGTCCCCACTACATGTTCATTGTCTCTTCCTAAGCAGTCCCTATTGTCACTCTCGATTCCTAAATTTATCTTTGCCCTCCCTCATGGTCACTGCTTCGGACACACATAGAGGCTACCATCACTGGCACCCCCATGTGGGCATAACAATGCCATCCCCCTTAGGCGACGAGTGCTCCTGGGCCCCCATGGAGGTAACCATCGCTGGCACCCCCATGTGGGTGTTACAGTCGCTATCTCTTACCCCTACTATAATGAGCCCTTTGTGTTTGCGGAGGTGCTCAGCCATATGTCTGCTGCCAACCAATTTGTTTTTAAATTTTTGCCACTGGGCATTAGGGTTTTCCCACGGGGAACCAAGCCATGCTGCCACGCCCATTGGTCATACCGGGCGTACCGTGCATATTGCACTAAATCAAGCAATCGCCCATGCTTGGGCAGTTTGCGAGGCAAGGATCATGTACACTCCCGGACGTGCCGTGCAAGCGTACCTCGCGGTGCAGCGTGGATGCCAAATCCATGATGATTTTCCCACGCTCGAGACCAGAACACATTTGCGTTTTAAATTTGTTGCTCACGGAGGGCTCACTCCCATCAGTCAAGCTAACAGTTACCCCCGTCTGCGTCAGTGCCTGTCCTGCGCTCTTACACTCACTCATGTACTCCACACCTCTCGTTCCTGGCACGCACTCCATCACCCTTGCTCTCTGCACACTCAGCACACTCCATGCCTCTCCTCTCTCCAAGAAACCCTGGCTCCTTTTTTCTCCCCAACCTCGACACACCCCCAATCGCATCATGCAGGTGCCCTGACTCACCATGACTCACCTTCACGATACTCACCTCCTCTCGAATAGTCTCAAGGACCTGTATCCTCTTCGCTTGATCTTCGAGCAGTTTGCCACACTGTAAATATAACATGTTCATGCATTCCCTTGTCTCCTCCTTTACTCCACCAACTGTCTCTACCTGTTTGGCTTTAATTTCAATTATCTCGATGTTTACCTCATCTACCTCGTTTACCTTCGTTAATTCCTGATGCAAGGGCCCTCTAACGTCACCTTCGTTGTTTCTATTTGTGTCCTCATTTCCTGTTCCTTTGTCCTGATCATCTATGTCACCTCCTCTACTTTACCACCTGTTACTACCTGTTTTGCTTTGATTTCAATTGTCTCGATTTTTACCTCATCCACCTCTTTTACCTTCGTTAATTCCGATGCACCCCTTGTATTTCCCCCTCTAACGTCACCTTCATTGTTTCTATTTTTGTTCTCATTTCCCGTTCCTTTGTCCCCATCGTTTGTCACCTCTTCTACTCTCTTTGTCAGTCCCTCATGGACCATTCTACATTATTTTTAATTGCAGTCATCTCTCATGTTGTTTCCCTCTAGGCGGCTCTTAGCTCTTTTATCGCCCCTGCGTTCTTCTCCATTTGCTCCTTCAATTCATTCTGTCCTATTGTCAGTCCTGTTACCTCCTTTATTATGTTCCCAATCTCTCCCATCAGTCTGGCCTCGCTCTCCCTCATCTCTTCCCGGACACCGATCCTACACTCCCTTACCTCCTCTCGCACCGCCGCCATTTCTCTGCTCATCGCTTCACTCATCTCCATTTTTATTTCATCGCCCATCACATCCATTTTTCTGCTCATCGCGTCCATTCTGCTGTTGTTATTTTGTTCCATCATTTGTATTTCTGCCTTGATCATTCATCATAGTTATTTGTGAAATTAATTGCCTCATGAACAACATAGTGTCCTTCTCGGGCTGCACTGGTGGCGATAACCCGCCATTCCGCACTATCGGCGCTGCATTTTCCTGGGGCCGAGGGTGGGAGTTATTTTCCACCTCTCTCATTGCTTCCTCTTCACCCTCCATTGTGACTTCATGCGGGTCATGGATCAATTCCTTATCCATATTTATATCGTCTACATGGCTCAACGGGAACTGCCATTGTCCACACCAATAAATTTGAACAAAATTTAGTCTAAACAGCCCTGAATTTTGAGGTGTGTGAAGTGCACTACAGGTCCAAATATCTCGCTGCTGATCAACAATTTCTTGATCAGGATTCAAATTTCACACTCAACACCAGTTTGTTGATCAGGGGTTTTGAAAAATCCCACTCCTGACACCAGTTTGTTTTGGCCATGGGTAACAAACGGGTACAGTGACGGGGTTAATTAATATTATGATGGGGTTAATCCTCGTTTCTCCTCGGAAGAACAGGACTTGGGGCCACTGCTCACAATTAACTTTGTGGTACAGTGGGTTGCTTCACAACCACAAACGCCAATCAGTAAACCACGAGATCTTAGTGTCCACCGTCTAGTTTGCCATTTAACTAGAGGCCACATGGCTTCCTGACCAGGGAAAGTGCCCTCGGCGATGCACCAATCTTACGTTGATTCGATCTTAAGTCGGGCGGCCGAGCATTTACCGCTGGTGCACGCCGACCATGACAGGTTAATTAGTTTGGGAATTACCTCCCAGTCTATCTGGGTTTGGCCAATGCTGGATCAATGAAAGGAAAGGACAAGCACGGATAGCTTGAAACGTCAACAAGGAATTTATTAAGAAGAAAAATAAATAAACTGAAGAACTTTTTATTTCCTTGTGGTGTAAATAGATGAATTCAAATCAATAAAAATAATCTCAAACAAATGAAGACTTCAACAGGAATTGATGGAAAAATACACAAAGAGCAAATGCTTATCACTATGCCTTACTAAACAATTAAACACGAGACAATGGTACCCAGCAGATCATTCGGCTTACCAAGGCAAAAGTGGTTGTGCGTCCAATAAAATGTGTGGGCGTGCCTTGGTCTGCTGCCAGTGCCCTGCCTCGCCGTGCACTCACCATCAAACAGGCTCGCACATCAATCAACGTCACGTTGTCACCCTCCCCTGAGGGAAAGAAAAATAAATACAAAAACTACCAAAAAAAAAATAACACAAACAAACAAACAAACAAAAAAAATTCATTAATTAAAAACTTTTTTTTGCATTTTCTTCCTTGGATCTTGTGTCAATAAATCAGTATGGTGTTCACACAGGCATGATGGGCTGAATGACCTCCACCTGTGTTATATTTCCTTGTAATATGTAAAGGTCTTTCTAACCACTGACTGACCATCCATCCATTGGGAACATACTCTGTGCAGAGCGTGGGTGCTGCCTAAGCAGTCTCCTTGGCAATTGGACACAATCCTGGATGGGTCGCCACCCCGACACAGTATACCAGCATGCTGGCACTCATTTTTGCTGACCTCGGAAGGATGACAGGCAGAGTCAACCCCACCTGGTATTAATTCAACAGCCGAGTGGGATTTGAACTCAGGATCCTATTATCCCAAGCCCACCACCCTAACCATTAAGCCAACACCAGGCATACTGACTGACTCATTGACTGATATTAGAGATCGGTACCTTACGGGTGACATAGAAAGCTGGAGTTTTGCGCGCCGATGCACATCGAAGCCAGTACACTGGAAAATTTCACAGAATCGTCAAACAACATCCATAAATGAAAATATAAATAAATAATAATTAAAAAATGCAGGTGAGTGACCCGAGGCAATGGGGGAGGATGGTACTTTAGTGTGCCAATGGACATCGAAGCTGATATACCAGGAAAAATCACAGAACCGTCAGAAAGCACCCATAAATAAAAATATAACCAAATTAAAAAAACAGAAAGAAAATAAATAAATGAAAAATCAAATGCAGGTGAGCGACCCGAGACAATGGGGTAGCATGGTTCGTATGCTTACACAATGTGTAAGCCCACACCACTTGTATATATGTATATAATGATCGCCCTGATAAAGCTTCCATTACCACATGAGGACGTGGCCAAACACTCATCATCACCTGCAACCAATCTGTCGAAGTTGCTGCATTTATAGGCTTTCCAAACTTGGTTCTTTCACTTATTCTCAACAATGTGCTCTCATGTTATCATCTGTAAACTAATATTCCATGAAGAAAAATAATTATATTTGAGGTGGAAGGATGCCAGGACCTCTTTATATATTGTACTCGTTGATATCTAAGTAACAACAAAAGGTCTCATGCATGTTGATGGACGTCTGTCATTGAGAGATGCCATTGTTTTGCGTTAATGTATTAAACAACAAAACGCGACTACGGTTGTCATTTCCAGGCGATCGGATGATCTGATTGTTTGTAGTTTGAACATAGAAACAGTATACGACCATGTGCCGTCTCCCACACAATTTATTGTATATATGTCTATCCAGGTGTATTATTCTTTTAAAGACTGGGATTTTAATTATATAGGTTTGTTACCAAAGCCACCCAAGGTGGATGGAGGTTATGTTTTCACCAGTATCTGTCTGTGAGCAGGATACCTCAAAAAGTTATGGACTGACTCGTCCCGAATTTGGACAAGTTCGGTGTGTGACAATGACAAACTGATTAGATTTTGGTGAAGATCCAGATCCGGACACTGAAATTTTAAAAGCGATTCTTCAGCATTGAGAGTTGGGGCCAAGAACGATATGTAGTACGATATCTCAAAAACTTATGAACAGATTCGGACAAAACTTGGTGCACAGGTTGGTTGTGTCACAAAGCCGAATTGATTAGATTTTTGTGAAGATATGGATTCGGATCGAGATGAGAATTTTCTTCATTTTTTAAAGTCATTATTCACCATTGAGAGAGAGGGCCAAAAACTGTTTGTGTATATGTATATATATACCAAATAAAACACGATGTGTGTTTGTGTATTTGTTTGTATGATGTCTGTCCCCATTCAAAAGGACGATTTAAGAAGGGGTTTAAAGGCCAATCTTTTAACACGACTGTGTGTTCACCACGTTATATTTTTTCAGGATAAAAAACTCGAAAAACATTTTCCATTAAAAAGTAATTCTGTCTCTTCTTTTGGAAATGTATACGGTAACTTGCAACCAAGCCTCAATGGTGGTGTACAGAAGTGTTAAAAATAATAGTAACAATAAATACAGAGTGCAGGGAGGTGAAATTTGCTGCATGTGATGTGTAACGCACACAGAGTAAAACGAGTGTTCATTTACATGTGTGCGATGTCTAATAAATGAAGAAGATATAAGCACAGCTGACACTAGGCCGAGGCTTCACGCTAACGAGACTGTACCCTCGATATGTAAGGTCCCAGAAGATAAAGAAAATAGGGTAACATTTGTACATATAGTGTTTTATAATAATGCTTTTTCTTGCAACAAAACATCATATCTTCCAGTCTCTGAATATTTCAAATAAATTAATTCCAACGCATCATTTTTGATGGGCAAATAGGGATAAATTCCTGCATGGGACTAGTGTGAAAAAAATTCTGAATCAACAAAGGACCTCATCACTAAAACAGTGACAGCCCACTTAGCTGAGTGTTGAGATATCCTCAGAACTTTCTCACATTAACACTGCAGGCTTTATACATTTTACATGCTGCCAGGCAGACCGTGTGTGTGTGTGTGTGTTGTGTGTGTTGTGTGTGTGTGTGTGTGTGTGTGTGGTGTCTGTGTGTGTATGCATATATTAGAGATAAACTTCATGTAACATTAATAAACAGGAATATATTCCTGCATGGGACTCCTGTGAAAATCTGACTCAATCCAACACTGAACCCAAGGACCTCATACTGACATGGTGACAGCCCACTGAGCTGGGATAAACTTTTTTTAAAAAGTCTTTCTTCACCATTGAGAGATTGGCCAAAATAAATATGTACATATATAAACATCCATCATCCGTTGGGACCATACTCTGTGCAGGGCATTGGTGCTGCATAAGCAGTCTCCTTGGCTATTGGGCACAATCGTGATAGGTCACCACTGACACAGATACATCAAGGTGGCACTCATTTTGCCGACTCAGAAGGATGGCAGGACGAGTCAACCCACCTGGTATTAATTCAAGCTGAGTGGGATTTGAACTCAGATCCTCAGATCCCAAGCCCACACCCTAACCATGAAGCCAACACACACACACACACACACACACACACACACACACACACACACACACACACCACACACACAACACACACACACACACACGCGTGCACACACACACACACACACACACACTTATGCATGTATGTAATGTATGTATGTATGTACATTATATATATAAATATATATATATATATATATAAATAATATGTACAAACATGCATACATACACTGATGAGCCAAAACATTATGACCACTTGACAGGTGAAGTGAATAATATTGATTATCTTGTAACAATAGCACCTGTCAAGGAGTGGGATATCTTAAGCAGCAAGTGAACAGTCAGTTCTTGAAGTTGATGTGTTGGATGCAGGAGAAATGGGAGGAGTAAAGACCTGAGCGACTTTGACAAAGGTCCAAATTGTTATGGCCAACCGACTGGGTCAGAGCATCTCTGAAACGGCAAGGCTTGTGGGGTGCTCCCGGTCAGCAGTGGTGAGTATCGACAGTGGTCCGACCACAAACCGGCAACAGGGTGTTGGGCGCCCAAGGCTCATCAATGCGAGACGGCAACGAAGGCTATCCCGTCTGGTCTGCACCGACAGAATGTCTACTGTGGCACAAGTCACAGAAAATTTTCATGGTGGTCATGGGAGGAATGTCACAATCCACAGTGCATCGCACCCTAGTGCGTATGGGGCTGCGTAGCCACAGACCGGTTAGAGTGCCCATGATGACCACTGTCCACCGTCGAAAGCGCCTACAATGGGCACGCAAGTGTTGGAACTGGACCTTGGAGCAGTGGAAGAAGGTCGCCTGG
>CM068960.1:13960748-13973861 GCA_035128595.1 Eptatretus atami
CCCATTATTGTCCAAGTGTCCCTCTGTCTTAGCCTTCAACTCTGCTGTTGCTGTTTCCCCCTCTCTCTGCTGTTCCTTTGTCCTGTTTTGTCTTGATCCATTCAGTGTACTTGCATTAGCTCTTCCAAGAGCCTCGCGGATGTATACCCAAAAATACCAATAAAATACACGTGAGGAGGATTAATTAATGAACAAAATATTTATACTAGTGGAGTATGCTTACACATTGTAAGCGATAATGAACCATGCTTCATATGTAGGTACATAATAAATAGCAGCAGTGGCAGCATGACCTACCATTGTCCCTGCAGTCAGCACAAGGCTGCACCTATTTTCAGATACTTTCATTTAAGAACGCTTTCCAATGATTCTGTGATTTTTCCCGGTGTGTTGGCTTTGATGTCCATTGTCACACAAAATTTCGGCTTTCCACATCACCCGGAGGGTAATGAACATTAATATCAGTCAGTGAATGACTCAGTGAGTGGTGAGAATGATATATACAGTGCCGATATAGAAAGTCTAAACGCCCTTTCAAAATTTATAACTTTTGCTGCCTTGTTCCCCCTCTCTTGTCCCCCCTCTCCCCCAGCACCACAGAGCCTTTTCTTCTCCGCATTCGGCCCCCTCCCCTAGCCTGGAATTAAATTGCATTAAATCAGACTTTTTCCATCTGTATTTACACATCGTAACCCACAACTTCCAAGTGAAAAACAGATTCTACAAATTTCAGAAGATTAATTTAAAATACAAAACTAGAATATCTTGGTTGGATAAATGTCCACCCCCTTATCTATCTATAATTCCAGCAATCTCATTGTGGTGTGGTGGTGTCTGGTCTGTCTTGCGACCACCGTTTCTCGACGACCGCCGAGTCCATCTGATTGAACTTGCCAGGAATATTGCCGGGACCCGCAGATGTGCCTTTTCGAGTTGATGTCGATCGACAAGCGTTTCCAAGTTACGGCCATTTAACTGCTTTTTTCAAGTTGAAAAGGTTATATTGGCAGTCTGAAGTGTCGTTCCAACCTTCTCACTTAATCAGCAATTCCCAAATTATTAATAACCGGACGATCACCGGTCCGATCGGATTGAAATTGCAGGAATATTGCCGGGACCCGGGGAATTGTCCTTTTCGAGGTTTGATATTAACTCGGACAAGCATTCCCAGTTACGCCATTATATCTGTCGACCAATTATCTGTGAAAGAGGGGGAGGAGAGGGGATGACGAGTGGGGGCGAGAAGGAGGGGCAGACCTAGGGGGATAAGAGGGGGGCAAGAAGAGGGGGGAGAGAAGTGGGGGCAGAGAGAGTTAGAGATGAGGGTGTCAGAGAAGTGGGCAAGAAGAAGAGTAGGGCTGCATCATACTGGGCAATCGACTACGGCCCGCCCAGGGCCGTACTAGTAAAGCAATGTGAATTGAGCTCAGGTGTAATCAATCACCTTCAAAGATCACAGCACCAATGTATGAGCCTCCACTTGTGTTAAAGAGCAGTGATTCTGACAATTTCAGCTGTTCCTACGGGTTTCCTCTGCTGGGTACCATATTCTCCAGTGTATAAACCGCACTTTATTTATCAGAAAAGGTAAAAGTTTGGGGTGTGGCTAACACATGGGTACATTAAAAAAATCCATCTTAAAAACAATAAATGCTGAATTTCAATTGTATTCCAAATTAACACTTTTTTTAGCAGTTGGAACTGCTGTTAAGCTCAATTCTGCCATTTTAATTTTGAAAATCGGTTCAGGTTAAGAGTTTGTACAGCATTTCACTAACCGTGTGCGGAAATTAAATAAAGGCAGAGCACAGAGCACAGAGGATTTGTTCACCTTGTAATCTTCCTGCTGAAATTGACAATATCATGAATATACTTGGTGAGAATGGTTATCCTGAGCAAATAGTTAAGAGATAGGTGCACATGTTTCGAAACACAACAAAAGATCGGAAGATTGATCCGGACAAATGTCCAGTCTATATCAGGATGCCCTGGAAAGGGCAATCATCAAGAAGGTTTACAAATCAAACATCGGTACTCCAAAACGTTTCTGGCTGTGCAACCCCAGAGTAAACTTTATCCTCTCTCTCGTTTCGCTGACGTCAGTCAACAAGGATGTGCTAGGAGCCCACACTCACAAACCAGCAATGTTATTTCATGAGTTTAAGTGCGATGCGAAGCTCGGTACGTGGGCCGCCGCAACACTAGATTGGTGCTGATTGGATCAAACAACACGTCCCCTGCGGATTCGAAGAAAGATTGTGAGGATTATCACACAACCAGTGCAAGCATGAAGAAATTCCAGCAACCACGGCCATTGCTCGTCTGCTTCATCTGCTGTTGTGCAGCACCTGGTTGCCAACCCTATCTGTGCAGACCAGTACAATGCAGATTTTCAGGATATTGAGCGCAGGTCGGAGCCTCGTTTCATTTACGTATGTTGGAAGCAACTTCATCCTCACACCGATCCAATATTATGTCTTAAAAGGAATTTGTACGATCTCTGTGTCTCTTTCAGCATGGAAAGATCAAGGGAAGTACGGTAACAATGGTGAATGGACCTTAGGGGAAACCCATCCCCCTCTCTCCAGGATGCGGTTGCAAACGTCAATATCGAGAACTCTGCTCCAGCCAATGGGAGCTCGAGGTGAATATGATGAGCCGACCATTGAGCGTTAGGATTAACCGTGACATCATTACCGTTGAACCAATCAGTGTCTACCTTATTGAGACTGCGGATAAAGCACGACCTTCACCTCCTCCTTCACTTGCTGCGATTTTTACCCTGAAGAGTGCAGCACGAAAAGCTTCGGTCACTATTATGTCGTGTTTGTTTGCATCCATATTGAATTCTGTAGTACCAAACATCTGTTTATTTTGTCTGTTTATATATTATATAATATATATATATATGTATATATGTATATATATGTATATATATATATATATGTATATTGTATATATTATGTATATATATATATATATATGTATATATATAATATATATATATATATGTATATATACAGGGTGTCCCAAAAGTCACCTGGGGATTTAGAAATGAAATAACATTTCTGTTTTTTAATCATTTGTTTTTCTTTTCTTGTCAGAATTTAGATTAACATTTGGAAATTACCCATGGAAAAATTCACAACTGAAAAAAGTCCCAAAATCGTGGAATTTTATTTTAAATTTCATCGATCATTTATTCTCACACAAAGAGCATGGACACCGAATAATTTCGCGAAATTCAGAACTTTCTTGGCCATCACGTTCTCCTGATTTGACGCTTCCCGATTATATTATTCGGGTTACCTAAAGGAGTGTGTATACATCACTAAGCCCATACAATTCAGCAGCTAAGGACAACATCTGTGCAGAAATTCGAAGTCTGCAGCCAGAGTTATTATCCGTGTTGTGGAAAATGCTGTCGAAAGAGCCGTCTCTGCGAAGCCGAAAATGGAGGACATCTAAGCTGCATCATTTTTCATAAATAAGCAAATTTATCTCCATTTTGTACATTTTCTTTTGGTAAAAATAATCATAAATTATTAAAAAGCAGAAATGTTATTTCATTTCTAAATCCCTCGGTGACTTTTGGGACACTGTATCTATCTATAATTCCAGCAATCTGTGTGTGTGTGTGTGTGTGTGTGTGTGTGTGTGTGTGTGTGTGTGTGTGTGTTGTGTGTGGCTGTGTGTGTGTGTGTGTGTGTGTGTGTGTCTGCGTCTGTTTGTGTGTGTATGTGTTGTGTGTGTGTGTGTGTCTGCGTCTTTTGTGTGTGTATGTGTGTGTGTGTGTGTGTGTGTGTGTGTGTGTGTGTGTGTGTGTGTGTGTGTGTTGTGTGGCTGTGTGTGTGTGTATGTCTGCGTCTGTGTGTGTGTGTGTGTGTGTGTGTGTGACGCGTGTTTCTCGACAATCACTGGTCCGATATAATTGAAACTTGACAGGTAATTGCTGGGGACCTGAGGATGTGCCTTTTGAAGGTTTGATATTAATCGCACAAGTGCTTCCCAAGTTATGGCCATTTATTTACCAAACCAATGACAAGACACGTTGCTGCGTAGGCGTGGCCGATGGGAAAGGGCGCCATTTAGTTACCAAACCAATGACAAGACACGTTGCTGCGTAGGCGTGGCCGATGGGGAAAGGGCGCCATTTAGTTACCGTGGCGTAGGAGTGGCAATGGTCAATGGCAGCGAATGTCATGGCAAGCAAAGACAGGAGGTAAATTTGATTTTAATTTGGATTTTAATTAACTCTGTGTGTGTAAGTATCACAGCAGTTGTTACTTCAATGCAAGCAATAATTCGTGGAATGCATGTGAACATTCCGTACGAGCACGCACCACTTCCGGATAGTGTGACTTAATGTATTCTAATAATTTCTCGATTTCTTATGCGCATTTATAGATAAACACAATGCCCCAATCCAGTAGTCATTTACGAGAGCGAAGGAACGGCCTGTGTGGGTGTTTGAAAGTTTTATTTTATTTTTTGGGTTTGCACGTACGGCCACGCATGTACGGCCACACACATACAGGCACGCACGTAGGCCGCACGTACGGCACGTGAGAGCGAGGAACGGCCTGTGTGGTTGTTTCTGGCACGCGGTTTGAATTTTTTTTTAGGGTTTGCACGTACGGCCACGCACGTACGGGCACGCACGTACGGCCAAGCACGTATGGGCATGCGAGAGTGAAGGAACGGCCTGTGTGGTTGTTGTTTCTGGCTCGCGGTTTTGAACGTTTTTTTTTTTTGGTTTGCACGTACGGCCACGCACGTACGGCCACGCACGTATGGGCACGCATGTACGGCCACGCATGTAGGCACGCGAGAGTGAAGGAACGGCCTGTGTGGTGTTGTTTCTGGCTTGCGCTTTGAAAGTTTTTTATTTTTTTTTTTTTTTTTTTTGCACATACGGGCAGCACGTACGGGCACGCGAGAGCGAAGGAACAGCCTGTGTAGTTGTTGTTTCTGGCACGCGTTTGAAAGTTTTTTTTTTTGCACGTACGGCCACGCACGTACGGCATGTACTGGTATTATAATTTTATATACTGGAAGCACCGCTCCCTCCGGGAGCCATCAAGGGGGTCATGTTATTATATTTATATACCTTATATATATATATATATATATATATATATATATATATTTATGTATATGTGTATATGTATATGTATATGTTATGATATATATATATATATATATATATATATATTATATATATTTATATATATAACATTATAATTAGAAGGAGGAACTTTAACAAACACCATCACATTCAGTATAAATAAATTAAGAGGCAAAGGATAAGTCATCAAGAATTTTGGATTTGACCCTGGAATCTTAGCCCGATGAGTTTGGTGTTAAGATAGGAGTGTGAAACAGGCCAAGACGATGTGAATGCAATACGACAGGCAGTTCACAATAAAGTGGCTAAGTGGTGTCAACAGTGTTTTTATGAAAGTTAAACAGATATGCACAAAAACCCAACTGATATCTTGTGTATCAATTACACACAAAAAAACCTCTCGTGTCTTTAGGACGATCTTTTATGTTTCATAAATTTTTTAGGACTTCTGCTCGGAGTCCTTGTGGAAGGACTCGGACTTGCGTTCAAAGACAATTGGACTCTGTCTACCAATATTTGACTTCATCACTGTTATCATGTAATCGTCGATATTTGGATTCCTTCAATCCTCCGTCGATCAGATTTTAACCTTCCGTTGGCTTCACTTTTAATATAAGAAATGGATATTTAACACATCCCCACGATCTGTACAGGCATCACCTCCGTTGAAGGGCCGATTGTAGCAATAGCATGATATTGTGTGTCTGAAACTCCCATGAACGATCTCACGTCGTGGGAGTCGATAGACGTGTGGCTTGTGCGCCCTCTGGTGATCACTACCGGACTCGTTAGGCGATCACGACCTTTTATAAAAATGGTTAAAATTGCATATTTATCACATTAATATAATCCAGGTGGACGTTTATCACTGATTAAAGTGCAGCAAGTGGTATTTGCCTTGATATATTAACAATTGCTCAATGACTAATTGCAAAAGCCTGTTGTTGGGTTAACGGTTAAGGTGGCTGGCTTAAGATCTTGTTGAATGATGTTGGCTTAACGGTAACACCAGGTGGGGTTGATTCAGCTTGTCATCCTTCCCAGATCAGTGAAATGAGTACCAGCGGACTGGTAATCGAGGGCACTGCATTAGCGGCACATTCAAGCTCCCAGAAAGTGATGCAACCAGCAGTCGCAGGCTGCACAAGATAGCTAATGGCTAATTGCACAATATTTATTTGGTCCATAACATATCCAGCATGATGGAACAAGATCAGACCTTACAAGGAACATCAATACAGGAAGAGGAAATTAGGCGCCCATCAAAGCCCGTGCTGTGGATGCCAACATATGGTTGTTTTTCCACATTCTATCCCTTTAAATGTTGAGTGGCAAGCAAAGAAGCAACGCGTACAATGTAAAAAGTCTTTGGTATGACTTGGCTGGGTTTCAAACTTGCTGACCTCTCAGATTCAATACGGACACTGTCATCGTTCCATCACCGAGTCTGGTTAAAATTATGCGTGTCTATCGGATCGAACTGGGATACAAGAAGGGGAATCTTGCATGATACCACATATAACGGCACATTGCTACAATTTTAAACGACTTGCGAAATGACGTGTGAATGCTAAATGAGGGTGTGTGTGTGTGTGTTTGTGTTTGTGTTTGTTCGTGTGTGTGTGTGTGTGTGTGTGTGTGTGTGTGTGTGTGTGTGTGTGTGTGTTTTTTTTTACACTGACTCAGTTTGGACTCACTGACAATTTTTACCTGTTGTTACTATTACTAAATCTGTGATTCAAATCGCCTTATTAAACACGTATTTTTTGGCCCATCTGGCAAGCTGAGAAAGGGCTCCAAATCTTTCGTTGTACAGAGGCGCAACCCTTTCTCTCAAGCACTTTTCCAAGTATTTGCAGTTTATTTCAGAAGCTTTGCCAGGCGTATTAAGTAACAATACAGTAATATCTCAATTTACGAACAACATGCGTTCCTGAAAAGTAGTTCTTAAATCGAAAGTTCGTAAATCGGAAGTGATTTTCATATATATACGAGGTGTGTTCAAAAAGTATCCAACCTTAATTTTTCGTGCGTAAACAAATGAAGTGAGGGAGGCGTGGTTTGGTGCACGTATGTAGGCGATCCTAATCCATATGCGTGAATATTTTCCCGCCTGCAGAAGCTGTCAGTCGCCGACAGACTGCTGATGAGTGAGGAAGTGTAAGTGAGCTCCGTCGGATTTTCGTTTTTGACAAAATGACGGAAAAACTTGAACAACGCTAGTGCATCAAATTTTGTGTAAAGCTTGGCGATTCCCAAGTGGAAACGATCCGCAAGATTCAACAGGCCTTCGGGAACGAAGCAATGGGCACTCACAGATAAAAGAGTGGCACACCCGCTTCAAAGATGGTCGCACATCAGTGGAAAGTGAAGCACATTCTGGTAGGCCTCAACATCCCGAAATGAGATCGTCATTGACCAAGTGAGGACCCTGCTGATGCGGGATCGTCGAATCACGATCAGAGAACTTGCAGACGAGGCGGGCATCAGTATTGGATCCGTTCATTCCATTGTGACTGAGGATTTGGGCTTAAGGAGAATCTCAGCGAAGTTCGTGCCAAAGCTGCTAACGATCGAGCAGAAGCAACTCCGTTTGGAGATCGCACAGGACATGCTGGAGACTGTGAACAGCGATCCCAACTTCTTCAACACAGTGATCACTGGCGATGAGACCACAGTGATCCGTCATTTTGTCAAAAACGAAAATCCGACGGAGCTCACTTACACTTCCTCATTCATCGGTGGTCTGTCGGCGACTGACAGCTTCTGCAGGCGGGAAAATATTCACGCATACGGATTAGGATCGCCTACATACGTGCACCAAGCCACGCCTCCCTAGCTTCATTTGTTTATGCACGAAAAATTAAGGTTAGATACTTTTTGAACACACCTCGTATATATATATAATATATATATTATATATATATATATATATATATAATATTATATATATTATTATATATATATATATATATTATATATATATAATGTATAGCAGGGCCTGTGTTTCCCCCAAAAATAATCTCCACCCCAAAATTCAAGAATGATGGAGAAAATCTAAAAAAAATGTACAGTAATAAACACCAATGTCACTTTCAAACTTTGCAAGCTATGGTGCCTCTTAAAATGTGAAAACCACCCATCATTCACACCAAAAAGTTTTTCCAAAGTGGAAAAATGGAAAAAGTGGAAACTTTAAGTTTTCGAAAAGGTTCTTGGTCTTTTTTTTAATGACCATCGTTAGTGGGGCAACTTAGCTAAATATAGCATAACAATTGTGCATTTTGTGAGGAAAGCACCAAATTTGGCACACTAGTAGCCTCACATATTATGAACAGATTTGGATATTGGGCCATCTCAAAATTTTTGATGGCAGTGGAAAATGGCTGCCACAGCCATCAGCGGCTGAATTTGAGATGGCCCAATATCCAAATCTGTTCATAATATGTGAGGCTACTAGTGTGCCAAATTTGGTGCTTTCCTCACAAAATGCACAATTGTTATGCTAAGTTGCCCCACTACGTGTTAACTGTAACTTTTTTTTATTTTTTATTTTGGAATTTGGCTTTCAAACGAAACACTTAGCAAACACTCAATATTTTCCATTTCAGAGCTACATGTTTTGGTAATTTTCACTGCACTGGAAGGTGTCACACATCGAGCACATACCACTATCTTTTCTTTGTTGTTGCGTTTCGAAAGCAACGTTATCTTTGCAAGGCAAAAGTCATGTGCAATATCCTTAAGCTGGGAACCAGCGTGAAACCTTCTTCGAATTTGTTGTTTACTTTCTAACGACACCACTTTCCTGTTTTTCTTTCCACTCGTATCACCTCCTTGAGCACCTATCTTCCTTTTATGAGCCATAGTTATGGATGCCATAGTCGCGAGATGTGTTTATTTCAAATTACACGATCAAATTTTTTCATCAAAAGATCATGAGGTCGTATTTTGAATTCGTAATTGAAAACTTAGTTGACTGAAGTTGAGCAAAAGTTCGTAATATCGCGATTTGAGGTCATAAATCGAATTTTTGGAATCAAAATTTTTTAGTTCGTAAGATTGAAAGTTTGTAAATCGGATGATTGTAAATCGGGATATTACTGTACTTATCTCTGACACACAGTATATTTTATGATTCCCTGAATTCCAACGTTTCCTTGGGTTTCTGTGTATGTGAGCTGAGCGTTTTTGGGTGGAATAAGTCATTTGAAAATTCGTGTTACCAAACGGCACAACTGATTATATATCCATCTACCATGTTCAAATGAAAGATTCTGTAAGTGACTCGTCGATTATCTACATCCTGGTTTTAAATGAACACACCTGATGAGGTCGTTGGAAGTCGTTCATGATTCAATATGGCTGTTAATATATATTGTCAAAAGGAGCAGGCATGATGATGGGAGACAGGTCCAGAGTTCTTCGCAACCCAAAGCCTCATCCACAATTATTATATAAATCATCTCATGTTGTCTGTGGTTCACAACTTGGCATCCGTCCTGTGCTGTCACAAATAGGACAAAAAACACTGGACTGTCGTATTCGGAGCTGTCTTTCTGAAACTCCGTTTTTGCCCCTCAGCCTGAATTGGCTAAGGGGTATTGTCGTCATAGGCGTTGTCCGGGCGGGCGTCCGGGCGTCCGGGCATCCGTCCGTCTACTTTTGGTTTCCGTCAATTTCGAGGAGAACGCCTTGTCCAATTAAAATCCATTTTTGCAGGGATGTTGGGGTTTGAGTAGAGGAAAGGTTCCTTTGAAAATGGGACGCGCTGTTATTTCAATGTGGCCTCCATTGGCAGGCCATCTTGAAATTGGTTTCCGTCATTTCTAGGAGACGCCTTGTCCGATTAAATCCATTTTTGTCAGGGTGTGTTGGGGTTGAGATAGAGGAAGGTTCCTTTCGAAAATGGGCGCGCTGCGATTTTCAATGTGGCTCCATGGCAGCCATCTTGAAATTGGTTTCGGACATAAACTTGAGAACGGCTTGACAGATTGATTTTATTTTTTATTTTTATTTTGCAAAGCAAAAATAAATGTCAAATGACATCACAGATGGGGTGTTCTGCTTTCTTTTTTTTCTTCTTTTTTTGACTTGCACTGATCTGGTTGTGTGTGCGTGGTGCATGCGTGCGTGCGTGCGTGCTGCACGCTGGGCGGATTCAATATGGCCACCTCTGAAATTGGTTTGCGTCAAGGGGCTGAGGGGTTACGCCCGCTTTGCGGTGCTATTTTTAGAATAATGTGGCAGATGTTTCTAGAACTGACAGAGGGTTATACAGGAGATCGAATTGAAATTAGTTATATGCAATTCAAATTCCCAGAACATTGTTCTGGGTGGATGCCCCCTCATGCATGGCTGGGTCATTCTGGGTCATTGGGTCTTCAACTGATCATGTCAATATGCACTCTCAAAATTCTCCAATCTGACTTTTGGGGAAAATGGACAAAGGATGGACAAAACGACATTAGTCGAGCAGCCAAAAACAGGACTAACATTATATAACGACAATAAAGTAGAGAGTTCAGAGAACAGCTTAACCTGCACCATTTTGAGAAAGAAGGGAATGGGCGAGCGACAAATTTGATTGGTCATGGCGACGTAAATTGACGTTATATTTTGTCCAAGTGCCGCTAAACGGAAGGGTTTTGAAAGTGTCAAGAAGGTGATTTGTGTTCAAGTATATAAGTCAATTAAAATGAAACTAGAATGGCACTCAGTAGAGCGCATACCTCCACCAAGCATACCTGATCCACGAGAACATATCGGGCCCATTACATTTTTGAAATGTCATGCTACACATCGTTTTTGGCCCTATCACTCAATGGGGAAGAATCACTGAAAAATTAAATAATTCTCGAATTCGAATCTTCACCAAAATCGAATCAATTCATCCTTGTCACACACCCAACGTGTCTACCAAGTTTTGTCCGAATCCGTCCACAACCTTTTTGAAATATCTTGCACAGACAGACAAACAGACAGACAAATAGACAGACAGACAAATAGACGGACAGAGAAATAGACAGACAGACAAATAGACACACAAATAGACAGACAGACAGACAAATAGTCAGACAGAGCGATAGACAGATACAGACAAATAGACAGACACAGACAAATAGACAGACAAATAGACAGACACAGACAAATAGACACAGATAGAAATAGACAGACAGACAGATAGACAAATAGACAGACAGACAAAGACAGGTCAGGTGAGGTATGGGAACATAAGCCAGAGCAGCGCGTCGCTGCGTCCACTTTCCACCGGTACTCCAGGGACCTCCGTCTTGCCATCCCCCAGGCAGATGCCTGGCCTATCCCCATCTCCTTGAGATGCTGATCAACCTGCTGCAACTACAAGGCACGTGGTCGGCCCATTGGTCTCCTACACTCAGGAGGCTCCCTCGCTGAGAGAATCTGGTGAACAGGATCAGCGTCAGGAAAATGAGCCACATGTCCACACAGCAGCAGCTGACGCTCAAGGACTATGCAGGTAACAAATCTCATTTGAGTCTCTCTCAGCAACTGCTCGTTGGACATATAGTCCGACCAGTGATAGTCAAGGATTCTCCGAAGAGACCAGGTACCAAAGGAATTAAGCATCCGTCTCAGATTCCTGGTCAGAGTCCAAGTGTCACATCCGTAGAGCAAGACTGGAAGCAGCAAGGACCTGAAGACTCAGACTTTCATCCTCCCGCACAGGTACCGGCAGAGGCACACACTTCACAGAGATCAACATAGGCTGCAAGCAGCCCATGCCGAAATGCTCATCTGCGTTTTGTGAGGCCCCGAAGAGCAAGGATACGGTCAATCATTGACCTCTTTGGTGTAAAGCCAGAATGCTCTGGAGGCTGGGGCTCAAGCAAATGGTGCCGAACCCTATCAAGAATTATCCGAGCAAAGACCTTGACCGGCACTGAGAGAAGCATCACCCCTCGGTAGTTGTTGCAGTCTTGGTGATCACCCTTCCTTTTCCAGAGATTGACAACAAGGCCGCTCTTCCAGTCAGTTGGGATGATGCCTGTGTTCCAGACAGAGCACAGAACTGCATGCAACGACACGAGTGCAGCATTTCCACCAGCCTTGAGAAGTTCAGCATGGATGCCACAGATCCCAGGAGCTTTACCTCATTTCAACCGGTTCACCGCAGCCTGTGTTTCCACAAACGAAGGTGGACCACAGTTGATTGGAGGGTCAGCAATAGGGATAGTAACACCCCTGACATCCAAATCGACAGCTGGTGGATTACCTTGGTACATCCGCTCAAAGTAACTGGCCCAGTGGGCCTTCATTTCTTACTCCTCTGTCAAGAGCCTACTACCCTCTGCTCTAACTGCAGTAGACCGAGGGACGGGCTTGGAGGAACGCAATGTGCAAATTCCCCTGGAAGCAGGACGAGAATCACTTGACCACAGGTGATGCCTCTACCGCCTTACAGATTCTTCAAACATAGGCCTCCTTGTCCACACCATAAGCGCACCGTACAGTTTTACGCTCAGCTCCCTGACAGCTCAGCTCTGCCATCTCAGCCTGGCCCTGCACGCTGACAATGTATCCAGATTCCCTGATGAGACAAAATTCTTCTTCCGGCCCTCGTCTGAGTTCCAAGACATTCTCCGGGAACATCAGGATGTGGTCTTGAAGGCATCCACAACTCTGTCTGGATCCTCTCAAAGCAAACCAAGACCCCAAATCTTCCACTTCAGCTGTTTGCAGAAACCTCTCAGCTACCCTCTCAATCCTTGATTGTCCAACATCCAGCTACGGCTGGGATGGTACCATTTCTCCAGATTTATTGCTGCAACTTCAGATTTGCTACAAGCCTGGGGTCATTATTGAGGAACTGATCACTCCGGTAGACCCTGCAGTTCTGGATCATCCTCCAGTGACCATCAACAAGCACATGGCAAATCTCCTTTGCCACACCGCCAGCATTGGAATACCAAGTCCAGCGATGAGCCTGTGGGCACTGAAACCAT
>CM068960.1:13975961-13994491 GCA_035128595.1 Eptatretus atami
CCTTCTGGTAAAACTACCAAAATCACGAATCACTGCTCACCTTCACTCTTTCATTTCTCTTTTTTCCCGCGTTTGGAATAAACTCAGACATCAAATCCTTCCTCTTCTCCAATGGCTTGATTTCTGATCATCAATTTGGTTTCAGACCAGAGTACTCTCCCTGATAGCTGCTTCTGCTCTCCCAACAACGATGGAAGCCCTCAATGCCAGACAGGAAATCCGAGCCGTATCCCTGGACATATCACGTACTTTTGACACAGTCTGGCACCCTGCCTGCTCACCAAACTCTCTTCCTATGGTATCCAAGGCCATCTCCACTCATGGCTTGCAGACTTCCTCTCCTGTCGCAGTCAACTGTGGCCCTAAATGGAGTTCTTTCATCCCCTCTTCCTGTCCAGGCTGGAGTTCCTCAAGGTAGCGTTCTGGGCCCTGTTCTTTTCTGGTTTTCATCATGATCTCTCCGACTCTCTGGAAAATCCTCTATATCTCTTTGCTGATGACTCCACCTCTGCCGTACCATCGGTCATCCTCAGACCGGCAAGCAGCAGCTTCTTCGCTCACTGCTGATCTGGATAAAATCACAAACTGGTCAAACACGTGGAACATGTCTTTCAATCCGGACAAATCTCACACTCTCACTATGTCTCTTCGAAAGGACCGTTTAGAAAACCCCCCCATCCACTTTCTCAACAATCCTCTGAGAAGTCCTTCTTTCAAGCTTCTGGTCTTACTATCTGCCATGACCTTTCCTGGGAAGCCACATTCAAACCTCGCCTCCAAAGCCAGTCGCCGACTGTGAATCCTCCATCGTGCAAGGTCCTTCCTCGGCCCACCTGAGCTCCTGACCACTTACAAAGCTTTTGTCCGCAGCCTGATGGAGTACTGCTCTCCCCTCTGGGCTGGTGCTCCTGCCTCCCACCTTTCTCGGCTTCACGCTGTAGAAACCAAGGCATTTCGGATCATTGGCATCTCCCGCAATGAGACTGAGTCTTTGGGCCTCTCACTCGATCACCGCAGGTTGGTCGGTGGTCTTTCTGTCTTCTACCATCTCCTCTCCAGCCTCGCCACCCCCCTGCTCTCTCTGCGATTTGTTCCCACCACATTTCTGCAGGGCGCTCAAGGTCGCCAACAACCCCCTTCTGGTAAAACTACCAAAATCACGAATCACTGCTCACCTTCACTCTTTCATTCCTCTTTTTCCCGCCTTTGGAATAAACTCCCTCACTCTATTCATTCCCATTCTTCCTCCAGGCCTTCAAAACAGCTGTTCACACCACCTCTTATCATCCCCATCCAAATCCTCGATCTTTTCTACCCCGATAATCCACCCTCCTTCAAATTCCCTGCTTCCTTCCTGAAATCCCTGTAATGTCCATCTTCTATTCCCCATGTTCCCCTCCCATCCCTCTCCCTTCCACAGATCTCCAAATGTCTCTGTTCCCACTATTTTTCTTCCACTCCCTCCCTCCTGTCTCATGCCCCCCTTGATGTGCGTTGTGTGTTAGCTCTCATACGAGCCTCGACAAGGTATACAAAAAAAAACTCCCTCACTCTATTCTTTCCCATTCTCCCTCTAGGCCTTCAAAACAGCTGTTCACCACCACCTCTTATCATCCCCCATCCAAATCCTCGATCTTTCTCCCCCCGATAATCCACCCAAGCCCACCTCCTTCAAATTCCCTGCTTTCCTTCCTGAAAGTCCCTTTAATGTCATCTTCTATTCCCCATGTTCCCCGTCCCATCCCTCTCCCTTCCACAGATCTTCTAATGTCTCTGTTCCCCACTGTTTTGTCCTTCCCACTCCCTCCCTCTTGTCTCTATGCCCCCCTTGATGTGCGTTGTGTGTTAGCTCTCATACGAGCCTCGACAAGGTATACAAAAAACAAAAAAAACACAAAAAAAAGGTGATGCATCGAAAAAATTTTTCGAACAAAACATCATTACAGCCCCAGGGAAAAATGAGCCACAAACATTGTGGGAATAAGCTTTCCCTCGATCCTGAATGGGAAAAAAACAAAACACACATGTAGGAACATGCAGTACCCTTTATTTGAAGCACTTATGAAAGGTGGTGCATAAAAATGTTTTTTATAACAAAGTTATAGGAGAACAAAAATCAGGCCAGCTCAATATGACCCACTTCTGCATTCTAGGGGGAATTAGATTTTAAAATATTTTTCTCCGCGATCGTGAAAAATAATACACATACACAGGAATATGTATTATCCTATATTTGAAGCATCGATGAAATGTCATGAATAAAAATGTTTTCGTATTGTGAAAGAAACAATCATTCTTGGCCTGGGTCAATATGACTCACTTCTGCATTATCGGGGGATTTCACTTTAAAATAATTTTTCATGGGAAAATCGTAAAATATTTTTCGTGGGGATTAAAAGAATCGTGGGGAAAAATATTTAAAAATCGAATACCCCCTAGAATGCAGAAGTGGGTCATATTGACCCTGCCTCATTTTTGTTCTCTTACAACTTTATTAAAACATTTTTATGCATGAGCTTTCATAAGCGCTCTAAATATAGGGTAATGCATGTTTCTACGTGTGTTTTTTTTTCGCCTTTCAGGATCGAGGGAAAACTTATTCCCACAATGTTAGTGGCTCCTTTTTCTCTGGGGCGGTAATGATTTTTTGTTTTGCTACAACTATGTTCGGAATTTTTTTTCTGTGCATGACCTTTCATTTCTTCTTCAAATAAAGGGTAATATATATTCCTGTGTGTCTTTCATTTTTTTTGTTTGTTTGTTTGTTTTTCAGGATCGTGGGAAAAAATATTTAAAAATATAATACCCCCAAGAATGCAGAAGTGAGTCATGTTGACCCGGCCTGATGTTTTTTTTCTTTCGCTATTACCGTTCATGGGAAAATATTTAAATTTTGCTATCAATATTTTTCATGGGAATTTTTTTTTTTGTGTTTTGAAAGTAAATAAAATAAATGTTTTGTTCTTATCGGACAATCCTTATTTGAGTGTTGCTAAAAAATAAAAAAAGAAGAAGTTATTGCATCATAACCTTAAAATTACAGTAGGTCAAGGTCAAAAATTGTCAACGAGCATACTTTTTATTCCCATTACTGATGCAAAATTTCAAACCGAAAGTCGCACCCAGATTCAAGATACAGCTCGGACATTGACAGAAAAAAGGGAGAAAAAACTATAGGGTGGTTTAGTACTCCTAGAGGTGTGGGACCTTGACCTTTTAATCCGGAGGGGTATGATGTAAATTAAGGTTAAATTCACCTTGCTACAGGTGAATTCATCTAGCGAGGGCAATATCGTTCTGATCTTACAAACCTGAGTCAAGTTTTGGTGAAAAATGTTTAAATGTCTTTAATGGGGTCAGGGCCTTAAAAATCAAGTCAAGGTCAAAAATAAAATTCTCAGCCCCACATACTTTATACTTCCATTATTGATGAAAAATTTTATTCTGAAAGTCCTCCGCCATTGGCAGAAAAAACCTAAATGGTGGTTTAATACTCCTAGCGGTGTAAGTCTTTGACCTATAACCTGGAGGGGTATGATGTAACTGCACCTTGGTCAAGGTTATCTGGAGAGGGCAATTTTGTTCTCATCAGACAATCCCCCATTATTGATGCAAAAATATCGACAACTCAAATTTCAGTCCGAGAATATATAAAATGTCTATAACTAGGTCATGACCTTAAAAAATTAGGTCAATGCCAGAAATTATCAACCCCGCAACCTTTATATTCACATTATTGATGAAAAATTTCATTCTCAAAGTCTGAGCTGGCTCTAAGATAGTTTGTAAATTTCGAGTGTTAGGAGTGCATGAAGAATTTTTTTTTTCTTCTAAATGGTGGTTTAATGATCCAAGAAGACTAAAACTTTGTGGTACTATTAAAAATTGTGGGCACAAATCAGACAACAGCAATAAGCCTTCCCCTATCCTATAGACAACAGGACGTTGGTCAAGGTATGTTAACGTCATGGGAAGCAAGGAGAAGCTGACATTTTGCAGGTGTTAAGCCTTGGTCGGAGAAAAAAAAAGAGTGGATAGAGGAGAGGGTTAATCTTGGTTGGGATTGAGTAAAAGTGGGGATGGGAACATGTGGGGGGAGACTGGGGTGGGGGGGGGGGGAGTGAGAATGACTGATCGAATGGAATAAAATATATTTGTACATATAAATTAAATAATAATTACATAAAAATGATGATGAAAGGGGAAGAAGAGAGAAAAGAGAAAAGGAGGGCTGATGAGAGGTGAGGAGTGAAGGAGAGTGAGAGGTGAGAAAAAGAGGAGAGGTGATATAGATGAAAGTAAATAAAGTAAAATTAAAGTGGAAAGGATTGAAAAGTTGGAAGAGAAGAGAGGTGTAAGTGAATGAAAAGTGCATGTTTATCCCGTAGGGAGCCAATGCGCCAATCTTATAGTTGAGGCTTTTCTCTTTGTGCTTGCAATTTTCCATGGTGCTGAAATGGAGAGAAATATCACAGACTGCCATGTAACTGAGCGAATGTCCGAGAAGATTGAAATGTAGAGCAACCAGCTTGGACGCTGATCCTACCCACACCTGATGCTGATCCTGCTCATCAGATTCTCTCAGTGAGGGATCCTCGTGAGTGGAGGAGGCCAATGGGCCAACCACATTCCTAGTGGGTGCAGCAGGTTGATCAGCATCTCAAGGAGATGCGGATGGGCCAGGAATCCGCCTGGTGGATGGCTAGATGGAGGCCACTGGAGTACCGGTGGAAAGTGGACGCAGCAACGTGCTTCTCGGTGCATGCTCCCACACATGACCTGGCTTCGAGAGGCCTGTGGTTCATACATTGAGCAAGTGTTCACAGAAGTGATCGCTCAGATTCACTAACATAGATCTTCATGCGGAGAGTGCAAGTGATTCTGTTGATCACGTTCGTGAGACTTTACTACTGTTTTTTGGTCTTGAGATCAAGGTTGTCATCTTGATGAAAAGACAGGTGTTGTAGCCACTCTGTGAACACTTGAACGTTCCTGATGTGAAGTCAGAGGGTAATGATCTTTCAACCAGGGAATTTCGTAAATTTCTGTCCCACTTGAAGGAGATAAGTGGTTGTGGGAAAAATCGAGGCGGTTTCAGGATCGATCTGTTAAAGCTTGTAGTTCCTCTGGAGGACGATGTTGACTCGAATGTCGATGTGATGGTACATCAATGTGAAAATGTTCACAAAGTGACAGCTTAACTGCATCAGCCTCCTGGAAATGCTGACCCAAGGGGCTGCCACCACACCTTGGAACTTTCTTGTTGAAATTGAAAAAAACAGCTGTAACTTGTCAAAAGATAAACACAAGTTTCACTCAACGTCGGTTCCATGCCGAGCATCCATGATGCCTCGATGTGCAAATTAATTCCGAATAATATAAAAATAATTTCCTGTTTTTTTTTTTGGTGTGCATCATCGAGGATCATGGAAGAGGTACAGCAGAACGGAAGAGGGGAAAGGTAACACCAACAACAACGTAGAAGTGAGAATGAGATCAAGGGGAGGGGAGAAGGATCCATGGGGTGACCTCGTACATTTGTGGGTAAGAACAGGTGTGGGGTCTCTCTCATGGGGTTAAACCGCTGGACCGGCAGGGGTCGCTACTGTCACGCTGAGAGTGGACATCATTGAGCATGCAACAAATCTGCCTTTATACCTTGCTTCTTGGTTAGCCCAGTTGTTTGCTCACCATTACTTGCCACCTTGTAATCTGACTTGGGATATTGTTTCCCAAAGAATCGCATCTGAGACTACGTGGTTGACTTTTCATCCTGCTGCTCATTAATATCATGTAATTTAGCCGGCTGTGCAGTCTGCATCCCCTTAATGATAATTTTCTAACAGTAGCAGGATGAGCCTTTGGTCCTCCACCCATCTACACCGTTACTAGTTTAAAGTATCACAATAAAAGCTTCAATTTGAAGATTTAAAGCAAAGAAGATCGATTTTGAACTGTACAATGAACAAATAATCTCGTGTATATCTGCATGTAGAGTTTGTTTTTACTCTGATCGTTTTTTTTCTTTCTTTCATTTTGGGGTCAGGGTGCGATGCGGGAGAGGGGGCATTAGAGGATCCTCTCAATGCGCCTTCAGCATCCACGCTCCCAACCCTAAAGACATCCAGCTTAAGGCTTTCCTTCACAGACCTATGTGGAGCACATTTCTGTTGGCCTGTGACCGGTGGGGCTAATCCTGCACCGTTTATCAAACTCAATTACAAGATTGTGGTCTACTGGAGGGTCCATAAAATACACAACATCTGACCTTTCCAGATAACACTCGCACGTCTCACGGGATTTGAGGTGCTGGTAGGTCTCTCCAACAAACGATGCAGGTGACTGAGGTCACGGTGAAAAAGGTTTGCAAAAACAGTCTTTCCTCTTTGGTTGTGCCAAAGGCGACCTGCGGTGGTTTGTTAATTGAAAGGGCCGCTGCGGCCCATGCCTTCGTGTTCACCTAGGTTTCCTGTAGAGGATGTGCGGGTCCCAGGGTACTGACTCTGTGGGTCCCAGGGTACTGACTCTGCGGGTCCCACGGTCTAAACTTTTTCGCTTGCCACGCAATGTTCGCTCACTTTGACGAGTTGCACTGCACGTGTTGTAACACCGTATGGTTTCTTGTGGCTCCCTACGCTGTGTAACTGAACATCACGTCGTGGTGCCTCATCAAAAGGACGACTGTCAATGACTATCTGTGACGTGTAAGGCATCCGCGGGGATTAACGAGACACCTTCAGTGGGCCACATGCACGCGACTTGTCATCTACCTGGATATCATGACAAGTTTGTCAAATAGTATGTGCAGTGAGCGTATCATTAGGGACCTCGGGTAATGTGCTGCCTTCGGAACTTTTGTGCCATTTCGAGTTAGTAGGAAACGAACCATGGTCAGGATGATGTAGGTTCTGTTTGCAAGACTTCGAGAAACACAGGCCATCTATCCCATGGCAGGTATAGAAAATCTGCAGAGCAGTCCTTAATATAATAAGAGTTCTACAAATACCCTGTTCAACCTGGGACGGCATCATCATGGAGGAAAGGAAATCACCTGTAGGAATAAAGAATGAGTTAAATAACAGGTTCATCAATGACTAGCGGTATTGTCCTCCAGGAAATGGTTCACAACCAATGGCTGGAGAGGAGGAGGTGGGTAAAAAGGGTAGAGGGGGGTGGGTTAGATGGGAAGGAGTAGCTCCCACTGGGAGAGCCCTGCTTGGCCTCCCGAAGGCAAATGGATAATGGAAATCTGGAGCAGAAGCAAAGGATGGGCAGCTGGCGACAGGCAGCAGGCTGAGACCTCTGCCAGGTGGGAATTGCCTTTATAGACAATGCTCGGTGTCTTTGCGCACAACATTATCGCCCTTACAATTGGCTCCACTGAGAAAGCTTCTTTTTTTTTTGCGAAGGTTGCTAATAAAGTGAAAGTTTGGCTCTTCTCCGATAGCACGCAGATGCTTCATCTTTTACAAAGTAGTCTTGCTCCCCTTTATCCGACGGTCATTATAAAGTTGGTTAATTTCGGAACAAGGCGACCTCTAAGCAAACCAGCGGACGCTGGAACCCAAGGGAACCGTTTGTGTACGTTCCATATGTCCACTTGTATGAATACCATACAAATTCATAACACGCGTGCGCTTCACTCACCCTCTGCTGGAGCAGTCTTTCCAGCAAGGAATACAAACTGTGTGGTTTGCTGAAGTCTTCACAAAGGGAATCGAGGAAAGAATTGTGAATTTATTCAGGGTATCCAGAGCCCAATAGCATACCTTTTTTTCGAAAGGCACCGACTGTGAAATATTTTGCGTACACGAATGAGCGCAAAGGCAGATGAGACAGCCAGGAAAAAAATTATATCAGAAAAATAACAAGGTGCTCAACATTATTGTTAGGTCATCGTGCTAGTTCCAACTACCGATTCACGTTGGTGACTACTGGTCAGGAATGATGGAAATCACACTTGTATCAAGGAAATGTAACGTGAAGAAGGCAGGCACAACTCCAACAGGCCAAAGATGAAAATACAATGTGGATTTAATTCATGGTCATCAGTCGTGGCAATTAGTTCCCAACTATTGCCACGGAGTAGGAGGAAATTAAGGAAGATATGTGAATGCTGGGGGGGATAGCGAGAGAAAAAATTGACAGAGAGAGGGGAAAATAAGAAAAAAGGGGGCACACCCCATGGTGGGGTCATTTATGGTGGTGACAATGCGCTTATCACTTTGGCACTCCAGAACAGGTGGGACGAGCTTTTTTGTAGAGTTATGACTTCGATGTTCCCATCGGTGGTGCTCGAATTCGGATGTCCTCACGTGCGTTGACGTGACTTGAATATTTTAACCTGTGGTGCTGTGACTTGGATGTTCTCATGCGTGCTGCCATTACTTGGATGTTCTCACCTTTGGTGCTATTACTTGGATGTTCTCACACATGCTACCGTGACTTGGATGAACCCACCTGTGATGCCATTACTTGGATGGTTCGCAACCCTGTGGTGGCCAATTACTTGATGTTCTCCACCTGTGGTGCTATTACTTGGATGTTCTCATGCGTGCTACCATGACTTGGATGTTCCCACCTTTGGTGCCATTACTTGGATGTTCCCACCTTTGGTGCCATTACTTGGATGTTTCTCACACATGCTACCATGACTTGGATGTTCTCACACATGCTACGATGACTTGGATGAACCCACCTGTGGTGCCATGACTTGGATGTTCCCACCTGTGTGCCATTACTTGGATGTTCTCACACATGCTACCATGACTTGGATGTTCTCACACATGCTACCGTGACTTGGATGACCCACCTGTGATGCCATTACTTGAATGTTCGCACCTGTGGTGCCATTACTTTGTGTTCCCCATGTGGTGCCATTACTCTGGAATGTTCGCACCTGTGGTGCGCATTACTTTGACTGTTTTCCACCTGTGGTGCTATTACTTGGATGTTCTCATGCTGCCTACCATGCTTGGATGTTCCGCCTTTGGTGCCATTCCTTGGATGTCTCCACCTTGTGCCATGACTTGGATGTTCTCACACATGCACAGATGACTTGTGAACCCCCTGTGGTTGCCATGACTTGATGTTCCAACTGTGGTGCCATTACTCTTGGATGTTCTCACACATGCTACCATGAACTTGGATGTTCTCACACAGCTCCATGACTTGGATGTTATCACCATGCTCGTGACTTGGATGAACCGACCTGTGATGCCATTACTTGGATGTTCTCACACATGCTACCCATGACTTGGTTTTCACACATTGCTAACATGACTTGGATGTTCTCAACATGCTACGTGCACTTGGATGTTCCACTGTGGTGCCATTACTTGGATGTTCCCACCTGTGGTGCCGGTTATTTGGGATGTTCCACCGTGGTGGCCGTTACTTGGATGTTCCACCTGTGGTGCGTTATTTGGATGTTCCACACAGTGGGCCGTTACTGGATGTTCCCCTGTGGTGCCAATTACTTGGATGTTCCACCTGTGGTGCCATTACTTGGATGTTCCCACCTGTGGTCCATTATTGGATGTTCTCCCCTGTGGTGCATTACTTGGATGTTCCCACCTGTGGTGCCGTTATTTGGATGTTCCCACTGGTGCCTTACTTGGATGTTCCCAACCAGTGGTGCTTTACTTGGATGTTCCCACCTGTGGTGCCCATTAACTTGGATGTTCCCACCTGTGGTGCCATTACTTGGATGTTCCCACACTGTGGTGCTTACTTGGATGTCCCCCTGTGGTGCCAGTTACTTGGATGTTCCACCTTGGTGCCATTACTTGGATGTTCCCACCTGTGGTGCCATGTACTTGGGATGTTCTCCCCTGTGTGCCATTACTTGGATGTTCCCACCTGTGGTGCCATTACTTGGGATGTTTCCCACCTGTGTGCCATTACTTGGATGTCTCCCACTGTGTGCATTACTTGGATGTTCCCACCTGTGGTGCCGTTACTTGGATGTTCTCCCCTGTGGTGCCATTACTTGGATGTTCCTCCGTGTGGTGCCGTTACTTGGACATGTTCCACCTGTGGTGCCTTACTTGGATGTTCTCCCCTGTGGTGCCGTTACTTGGATGTTCTCCCCTGTGGTGCCTACTTGGATGTTCCCACCTGTGGTGCCGTTATTTGGATTGTTCTCCCTGGTGCCTTATTGGATGTTCCCACCTGTGGGGCCGTTATTTGGATGTTCTCCCTGTGGTGCCGTTATTGGATGTTCCACCTGTGGTGCCGTTACTTGGATGTTCCACCATGTGGTGCCGTTATTGGATGTTCCCACAGCTGGTGCCGTTTATTTGGATGTTCCCACCTGTGGTGCCGTTATTTGGATGTTCCCACCTGTGGTGCCGTTATTTGGATGTTCTCCTGTGGTGCCGTTATTTGGATGTTCCCGCTGTTGTGCCCGTTATTTGGATGTTCCCACCTGTGTGCCTTACTTTGATGTTCACACCTGTTGTGGCTATTACTTGGATGTTCCACCTGTGGTGCCATTACTTGTGATGTTTCCACCTGTGGATGCCTTACTTGGATGTTCTCATGCGTGCTACCATACTTAGATGTTCCCACCTTGGTGCCATTACTTGGATGTTCCCACCTTTGGTGCCATTGCTTGATGGTTTCAACATGCTAACCATGACTTGGATGTTCTCACACATGCTACGATGACTTGGATGAACCCACCTGTGGTGCCATGACTTGGATGTTCCCACCTGTGGTGCCATTACTTGGATGTTCTCACACATGCTACCATGTTCTTGGAATGTCTCCCATGTTACGTGACTTGATGCCCACCTGTGGTGCCGTTATTTGGATTGTTCCACTGTGTGTGCCGTTATTTGTATGATCCCACCTGTGTGCCGTTATTTGGATGTTCCCCCTGTTGCGTCGTTATTTGGATGTTCCCACCTGTGGTGCCTGTTATTTGGATGTTTGCCACCTGTTTGTGCCGTTATTTGGATGTTCCCACCTGTGGTGCCATTACTTGGATGTTCCCACCTGTGGAGCCGTTACTTGGATGTTACCACCGGTGGTGCCATTTCTTGGATGTACCCACCTGTGGTGCCAATAGTTTGATGTTCCCACGTGTGGTGCCGTTATTGGATGTTCAAATATAAAGAAGACACATTAATAAGTAATCAGACATGACAAAGCAATAAGTAAAGTTGTACATTACTCCAATGATTCTCTAAAATCCTATCGTTTTGCATTCCAGCTGCACGAGGCAACAAACAACGACATGCACTTCTTGTCAAGTCAGGTCAGATTAGATCTTTGACTTGCTTCAGGTAACATGTAAACCTGTACTAACCTATTCCATGGTCGGGTTATCGGCAACGAAACCATCTCCCCCACCAAGTTTCTTGGTGAGGAGGGTGTATGATATGGACACCCAGCAGGATGAAGAACAATACCTGTCAAAGGGCGGAGGAGCTCCTTGTGAGCCAATGGCCATCCATATTTAGTACCCAACTGTGTCTGTGGACGTCCTCCTGCAGTTGGGTTACTTTTTATTCGGAGGTTAGTGGCAGGATTTGCACTCCGGCCACCGTAAAACCCTACATTCCGCAAAACATTCCAAAAGCATTAAAAAAATCCTGAAAACGCCACTCCGTGGGAGTACCTCTGTGCAGCTTCCCCTTCGCAGGGCAGCTCACTTGATGACGGGATTAGGGCAAAACCTTCAGGACCTCCAATCTTTGATGATAGGAGGAAAACCACGGGATAACCTTCCCGGGTCAGATTGCGGGAGAGTGTGTCGGAGTGGTGCTGAGGTGTCGTCCACCAGACGGTGGTCTCCTTGGGTTAACCCGAGGCAGTCCCTTTGGGTGGGTGCTTGGAATGTCCTATCCCTAAGAGAGGATGATCACCTATCTCTGTTATCATCTGAGCTCAAGCGTTTGGACATCGGTATTGCAGCACTCTCTGAGGTTCGGAGACCGGATTGCGGCGAGATCATGGCGGGTGGTTACACCTAACATTGGTCTTGTCACTCTGATGGTTACCATGCCAAAGGAGTTGCTGTAGCTGTTTCCAATAAGCTAACTCCAGTGGTAATTGAGGCAACACCGATCAACGAGCATATTTTGAGACAGGATTTTCACTGTGAAGAATGCATTCTATGCCACGCTCGAGTCTGTGGTTTGATCAGTGCCCCAGACGAAGATACACTTCTAGTTCTTGGGGGATTTCAAGCATCGACTGGAACTGATAGGGATGGTTATGAGATGTGTGTTGGTCCCCATGGTCTGGAACTGTGAACCTGAATAGCACTAAGTTCCTTGACTTTGCAAGAAGTCATGGACTTAGGGGAGGCCGGTTCATGGTTTCAGCGCCCACAAGCTCATCGCTGGACTTGGCATTCCAATGCTGGTGGTGTGGCAAAGGAGATTGAGCCTGTGCTCGTTGATGGTCGCTGGAGGATGATCCAGAACTGCAGGGTCTACTGGAGTGCTCAGTTCCTCAATACTGACCACCAGCTTGTTGTCGCAAATCTTCAGTTGCACCTTAAATCCGGGAGAATGGTACCATCACAGCCTAGGCTGGATGTTGGCAAGCTAAAGAATGAGAGGGTAGCTGAGGAGTTTGCGAAACAGTCTGAGTGGAGATTTCGGGGGTCTGGGTGCTTTGGGGGTTCCTGAAGAGTTGTGGAGTGCCTTCAAGACCACCGTACTTGATGTTGCCAGTAGATGTCTTGGAACTCACTGGAGGGCGAAGAAGAATTTTGTCTCTCAAGGGACACTGGATAACATTGCCCAGAGTCGCAGAGCCAGGCTGAATGGCAGAGCTGAGCTGTTCAGGGAGCTGGGGCATAAAACTGTACGTGCACTAACGGTCAACAAGGAGGCCTATGTGTGAGGAATCTGTGAGGGCGTAGAGCATCACCTGTGATCACGTGATTCTCTTCCTGCTTACAAGGAAATTCACGCATTGCGTTTGTCCAAGCCCTCCCTTGGTGAACTGGAGTTAGAGCAGAGGGTGTTGGGCTATTTGCAGAGGAGTCTGAAGTGAAGGCCCGCTGGGCCAGTTACTTTGAGCGGCTGTACCAGGCTGATCCACCAGCTGTCGAGTTGGACGTCAAGGGTGTTACAATCCCTATTGCTGACCCTCCAATCAACTGTGGTCGACCTTCGCTTGTGGAAACACAGGCTACGGTGAACCTGTTGAAATGGGGTAAAGCTCTTGGGATCTGTGGCATCCATGCAGAACTTCTCAAGGCTGGTGGAAATGGTGGAAATGCTGCACTTGTGTCATTGCATGCAGTTTTCTGCTCTGCCTGGAACACAGGCATCATCCCAACTGACTGGAAGAGGGGCCTTGTTGTCCCTCTCTGGAAAGGGAAGGGTGATCGCCAAGACTGCAACAACTACCGAGGGGTGACGCTGCTCTCAGTGCCAGGCAAGGTCTTTGCTCGGATAATTATTGAAAGGGTTCGCCACCATCTGCTTGAGCATCAGCGTCCAGAGCAGTCAGGGTTTACACCAAAGAGGTCAACGATTGACCGTATCCTTGCTCTTCGTGTCCTCACCGAACGCAGACGAGAGTTTTGGCAGGGGTTCCTTGCAGCCTATGTTGATCTCTGTAAAGCGTTCGATTCAGTGAATCGGGATGCCCTCTGGAGGATTCTCAGTCTTCGTGGGGTGCCACCAAAATTGATCGATCCGATGTTTGAACTATACTCTGGTACTGAGAGTGCTGTGAAATCTGGTGGTACCATCTCTGACTTATTTCCAGTTGTTACTGGAGTTCATCAGGGGTGTGTACTTGCCCCCACACTTTTCAGCACTTGTACGGACTGGATTCGAGGGAGGACGTCGGAGAGATCAAGCTGTATGGCATCATTTGGGAATGTCAAGATCTCTGACCTTGATTTCACAGATTATGCAGTCATCTTTGCGGAGACTCTAGATAACCTTTTGGCGGCCCTCGAGGTGTTGAATGAGGAGTTGGAGCCACTGGAATTATGGGTTTTCTGGGTCAAAACTAAGATCCAGGCTTTCAATGACAACTTGCATGCTGCTATCTTGTCTGTACCTGTTTGTGGTGAGGAAATTGAGATCACAGAGATTCACTTACCTTGGCAATGATATTCAAGTCTCTGCTGGCTCTGAGCCAGTGGTCAACAGACGTCTGGGTCGGGCCTGGGGAGTCATGGATTCACTGGATCATGGGGTATGGCACTACCGTTACCAGTGCAGGAGGACGAAAGTCTGAGTCTTCAGGTCCTTTCTGCTTCTAGTCTTTCTCTATGGTTGTGAGACTTGGACTCTGACCAGGGATCTGAGATGGAGACTTAATTCCTTTGGGAACAGGTCTCTTCGTCAAATCCTTGGCTATCGCTGGTCTGATTTTGTATCCAATGAGCGGTTGCTGAAAGAGACTCAAACGAGATTTCTTACCTGCATAGTCCGTCGGCGTCAGCTGCAGCTGTTTGGACATGTGGCTCGTTTTCCTGACGCTGATCCTGCTCACCAGATTCTCTCAGCGAGGGAGTCTCATGATTGGAGTAGGCCAATGGGCCGACCACGTGCCTCGTGGTTGCAGCAGGTTGATCAGTATCTCAAGGCCAGGTGGGCCAGGTATGCCTGGGGGATGGCCAGACGGAGGCCTCTGGAGTACTGGCGGAAAGTGGACGCAGCGACGCATTGCTCTGGTGCTTGCTCCCATACCTGACCTGACCTGAAGCCAACGTCAATCCTGCTTTTCTACGTCCTCCAGAAACCGAGCCTTCATCACGAAAACCACCATCTTCTTTTTCAGGTACATCACATCACGTGATCTGTGAAGTTCGTCTTCTGCCCTTTGAGAGCGTTGTCCGAACCTTTGCTGCAATCCTTATTCATCGATATCTTTTTGTGATTTATTCTTGGTATTTTTCCATTTTGAAATAACTTACCACCATCTTTCTCCCTTTGATAAAGGTAAGTTTCTTTTCCGTCTCATTATTTCCTAACTTTTAAGTTTTTTTCGAGGTTTATCTTCGTGTGCTTTTTCCTGCATTTGTTTGACCCTGCAGGCAGGACGACCGATTTTGCTTTCGGTTTGGTCAGACTATTTTGTGTTATTCTATTTCATTTTATGTTTCCAAGCGTTTGGCTTTATGTAGGTTTATTTATTTTATCAATAAAACATCTAATCGATGTGTATTTAGTCATTGCATTGAAAATTTAGTCATTGTATTTAGTCATTGTTACTTCAGCAAATGGAATGGTTTTGGTCTCCATGTAAAGATGGTTGGTTGTATGTCGGGAAAACATCTCAAAGGTTGATATGATGCAATGTTGGCATACGTGACGTCTCACATGATCAACATGTTAGAAATTCGGGCAATGCCGGCTTAATATTATATAATTCTTTTTCCCCAGTATTTCATGTTTTTCCCCAGTATTTCATGTTTCCACCAGTATTTCATGTTTTTCCCCATATTATTTCATGTTTTCCCCCAGTATTTCATGTTTTCCCCCCAGTCATATCTGCATGTTTTTCCCCCAGTATTTCAATGTTTTCCCCAGTATTTCATGTTTTCCCCAGTATTTTTCATGTTTTCCCCCAGTATTCATGTTTTTTCCCCCAGTATTTCATGTTTTCCCCCCAGTATTTATGTTTTTCCCCAGTATTTCATGTTTTTCCCATATCCCCAGTATTTTTCCGTTTTCCCCCCATATTTCATGTTTTTCCCCCAGTATTTCATGTTTTCCCCCCAGTCATGTTTTCCCCAGTATTTATGTTTCCCCCAGTATTTCATGTTTTTCCCACAGTATTTCATGTTTTCCCCCAGTATTTCATGTTTTCCAGTATTTCATTTTTCCCCAGTATCCCAGTATTTCTTTCCCCCAGTATTCAGTTTTTCCCAGATCCCCAGTTATTTCATGTTTTCCCCAGTATTCATGTTTTTCCCCAGTATTTCATGTTTTTCACCCAGTAATTTCACATTTCCCCAGTATTTCCTGTATTTTTCCCCCAGTATTTCATGTTTTCCCCAGATTTTCCATGTTTTTCCCACCAGTATTTCATGTTTTTTCCCAGTATCTCCCCAGTATTTCATGTTTTTTTCTTCCCCCAGTAACTTCATGTTTTCCCCAGTATTTCATGTTCCCCAGTATTCCCCCAGTATTTCATGTTTTCCCCAGTATTTCATGTTTTCCCCAAGTATTCATGTTTTTCCCCCAGTTTTCAAGTTTTTCCCCAGTTAATTTCATGTTTTCCCCCCAGTATTTCAGTTTTTCCCCAGTATTCTCATGTTTTTCCCAGTATTCAGTTTTTCCGTATTCATGTTTTCCCAGTATTTCATGTTTCGTATCAGTTTTTCCCCAGTATTTCAGTTTTTGCCCCAGTATTCAATGTTTTTCCCCACAGTTATTTCATGTTTTTCCCCCAGTAATTTCATGTTTTTCCCCAGTATCTTCATGTTTCCCCAGTATTTCATGTTTTTTTTCCAGTATCCCCAGTATTTTCTAATTTGTTTCATGTCTGGTCTATTGATGGAAAGCTCACTGACGAAAAATCCCCCAAAAAAAAATCAGTGAATTGACATTTTCTGAGCAATTTATTTTATTTTATTAATACCTCCAATACCAGCTGCAACTTTGTATTGTAAAAAAAAATAACATTAAAATAAATAATAAAGAAACATTCCCTTTTTGGTTTTCTTCAAACAAGATCAAAGAAGATTTTTCATTTTTTTGCAAATATCATCTATGAACCGAAAATGTATTGAAAAGCTTAACAATAGAAATAGAAATAACAATGGGTTTGCAAGTTAACTTTGCTTTCATTCCATGTCCATTGGACCCATATTATGCAAAGTCGTCTATATTTTATCCATTAACTTGGTTTAAAGGCTATATTTACTGTTAATCATGTTGGGGGGTGGGGGGTGGGCTCGATGGGAGCTTTGACGACTGTTATAATATATGAGTGGAGCACCCTTGGGAAACCACAGGGCAAGACACGTATGACCATTTGGACCACCCTCTTCATATCTGATGCTTCACTCATGAGATGGGAGGGCGGGGGGAGAGGATCGTGAGAGGTGGGAGGTAGTGGGGTGAGGAGTGGGTGAGGGCGTTGAGTGATACTTCTGCCTGACTTAATGACTTGGGAGGATTTACTTCATGATGACTTGAGGGGGGGGGGGGGGGGAACCTGCTGACTGACATACATTAAATACACTTCCATTACAAACTTAATATTCCTTAAACACCAATGTTATTAATAAACATAGATTACATCGCTAGTCACAATATTCAATTTATTACATACAAGCCTTTTTTCAAGTATTGTTACCGTCCGCCACTGAAGGTGAAGGAATTGTTCACCCTTTCTGTCTGTTTTGTTTGTTTGTGTACAGGATATCTCAAAACGTTGTTGACGATCCGAATGAAATTTTGTGGACCGGTTCGGTATGTTCAGGAAAGTGATTAGATTTTGGTGAAGATCCGGAATCCGGATTCGACTACAAGAATTTTTAATGAATTCTCATACATGGAGAGATAGGACCAAAAACGATATATAGCACGATAGCTCAAAAAGTTGTGGACGGATTTGGATGAAACTTGGTGGACCGGATGGGTGTGTGGCAAGGAAGAATTTATTCGATTTTGGTCTGAAGATGCCGAAAACGAGAATTATTTATTTTTAATTGTTCTTCACCATTGAGAGATAGGCCAAACAATTTAGTCCTGTAAAGCATGATATTCAAAATGTATTGGGCCCGATATGTTAGCGTGGATCAGGATCTACGTGGAGGTATACGCTCTACTGAGTTTCTTTCTAGTATATATATATTATATATATAATAATATATATATATACATACATAATATACTAATATGTATGTATGTGTGTATATATATGTTATATAATATATATATATATATATATATATATATATGTATATTGTTACGAATCTGGAAGCCAATTTGCACACATACAGACAGCAGTCCTAAGCGTAGTTATTTCGATAATTATGTGCTTTATAGTTAGAATCCTTCTTCTGTCTAATGGAATTTCGTGTGTGCGTGTGAGTTTATTTTATAGCGAGGTTTTGTACGTCTATAACAACAACGACAACACAACGGCACCGTCCCTCACTCAACCCGGTCGCCATTGCCCACGTATTTTGGCTGAAGGCGTGGGCGGAGCCTCATCGCTCAGATCCGAGGCTCCACTGCCGAGGAAGGCATGGGCGTTTCCTCCAGCCAATGAGCGAAGGCGAGCATCGCACGCGCGCCTCAGCCAATGGGAGCAGTGTGCCGAAAGCTACGACGAGCCTCTTCGGGGGGCGGCCTCCGCGACGCCTCGACACACCCCGAAGACGCCTCGTCCATCAGGAGGCTGACCACCTTAGGGCGGCCCCGCCGAGCCAGATGGTTTCGCCCCTCGTCAATCGGAGGCGAGTACCTCAGAACCCGCGGAGGAGGGAAGGAGAAGAGGAGGTTGTGAGCGTCAAAAGAAAGATTCGCCTCATCGTCGAAAAATAGGAGAAAGAAAGGTCTCCCATCGTCGAAGAAAGGAGGGGAAAAAAA
>CM068960.1:13996912-14015719 GCA_035128595.1 Eptatretus atami
ACGACATTTTAATTCCGGGTATTCAGTGGGAGACGGCTCTACTGCTCCACCTCGTGGTCGTTTATCGCCATCGAACCCCGGTCCACAACAGTTTGGTTGTCAGGAATGCGATTTGAACTTCACGCCTCCACAGAAATTTACGGACACCAAATACAACAGTTTGGTGTCAGGGGCGGGTTCGAACCCCCCCGCTCCACAAAATTAAGCGGGATTTACGATCAGGGGTGCACGAGCAAACTCCCCCCCACTGTTCTCTCCAATAGAGCATTTTAAATTGTTTCTCGTCAGGACGCGACCATTGGCGGGCAGAGATGAGCTGGCTCAGGTGGGTTTCTAATTAAATTTAGATGGCCCATGCGCTCAGGATGAACGCCATGGGCAGGGTTGAACGCATCGCCGCCGCAATCGAACACCAGAGGTGGCAACTTGGAGGAGCGGCGGGCGGTGGCGGCGTATGACAACCCCCCCCTCCGCAAAGCTTCCACACCGTCCGCCGGTTCCGCACACCATCATGGCGGATCGGCTGCAACCGAGTTCCATTGACATGAGCAGTTGGGTGGCATAACTGGCCAACATGAAAAGGAATATGCGACGCGATCGAGGCAACGATGGAAAACAAAATTGGGTGCGAACTTGCGTGCAGTGCGCAGCATGGAAAACACACCTGGATGCAAATTGCACACTGAGGGGTGAAATGCAGAGCATGGGGTTGAACCAGCAGGGCGAGTATGAAGAAGGTGGCAAGGCATAATGGCGCACCACGAGGCGGAGCGACCGAACCGAGGGGGAGTGCAAAAGTGTCCGCCTCCGCAATGGGACGGGTAAGGTCGGGATGATGCAGTGACGCGACCACAATTATTCTGGGGAAACTAAAAAACTCGGACACAGGGGATGACGGAAAATTAAAGGATGGTACGGAGACGCAGAAATTAAAGAGACAGAAAAGCCAGGAATTAACGGATAAAATAAACGCAGGTGACGAGACGACTCAGAAATCAAAAGAGGGCAGGACGAATTGGCATTGATAACAAATGAGAGCACCACAACAGGAGAGGAGTATAGGGGCAGTGGGTTGAGCATGTGAATGTTTGTGATCCAGGGCGAGCTCATCAGGACCTGTCTCCTCGGAATCCGTGGGGAGACGTGTATCTCCTCGATAGGGCTGCGACCAGGTAGTTCCCAGTGAAGCCGAGCGAGGTGAGCGGGCATTGCATGCAGTGCTGAATGGGTCAGCCAGGTTTGGGGGAGGGTGGTGAATTCCGAGCCCCTTGGTAGTAACACAAATCCGCCTGATGTGGATTGTCTGAGTGTGTGGTGTCAAGGTGTGCATGATAATGTCAATGGCAGTGTGAGTGGCGCTGAGTAAATTAAACATGATCCGCCACGGGACGACAGATGGACTGTGAGACGGGCATGTGCGAGCTTTTGCGTTATGCCAAAGTAATTTCCACGCGCCAGCTGCGTCGGCGACGGGCGACTGAGTTCAGCATGCTTTGCACAGCATGCCTCGAACAGCGCTCCTGTGCAGGATAATCCGGTGCGATGAACGCTCCAATCGGGACAGACCTCAGCCGCGGACGGTAAAAGTAATGTGCGATGTGTTGTGTGAATTTGGAAATCGGACGTAGTCCACATGTGGCGCGTGTGTGAAGGCTCCCCGTGCTGCGCTCCCGCGAGTTCTGTTCGCGAAACACGCGGAGCGGGTTTCGGGACGATGCGCTCGTGCGGCCCTGCACTGGAAACAGCGCAGGATCGGTGCGCGGGTGACGTCACTGGGGGACGTCGCGCGCGAGTTAGCGGGCGAGCGGCGCGCGTTGGCTCCGCATGGCGACCCTCGAAGGCGATGCGTTGTGCGATGCGCAGGGCAACAACAAGCCCCAGGTATCGTGCCGAGAGGAAGGGATGAATGAAGCGAGCTCGGCAGACCGCCACCGCTGGCGGTGCAAAAGATAAAATAAAAAAGGCCTCGCTCCAAATACATGCCTGGCCAGGTTGGTTAAAATTCCTGCTTGGGCAAAGGATGCATTAGTTAGTGGGAAGGGTTTAGTGTTAAGATAGAACCAGCCTCATGGGGCAGGAACAGTTCCTACATGGGACGTGGAACGAGTTAGAGGGAATTTTAGGTTAGATTTAGAATGGATTTGGTAGAACATGGACAGACATGAATGTGTAGTGGGGACGTAGCTTAGTGATAGAATTAAAATGGGATGCACGAGTTAAGGGATGACGAGGGCAGAGCTTGTTAGTGGGGAACGTAGCGAGCAAGTGTGAGTGAACTTGGAAAAGTGAAAATGTACAATGAGCGAACGTGGGGCAGCGGGCACCGTCTCTCACTCCAACGGCAACTCAACGACAACAACAACGGCACCGTCCCTCACTCAACCGGGTCGCATTGCTCCACAGTGATTTTGGCTGAAGGCGTGGGCGGAGCCTCATCCGCCTCAGATCGAGATTCGCTCCGAGGAATGGGGCATGGGACTTTCTCCAGCCAATGAGCGAAGGGTGAGCATCGCAAGACGCGCCGCACCCAGTGTATCCACTCAGCCTAATGGGAGGCCCAGCATGCCGAAGGCTATACGGAGCCTCTTCGGGGGCGGGCTTCCGAGATCCCGCGACAGCACCCCCCCAGACGCCTCGTCCAATCAAGAGGCGACCACCTCAGGGGCGGCCCCGCCCAGCCAGATGGGATGTTCGCCTTGTCCATCCGGAGGCCGAGTACCTCAGAGCGTTTCCTCTCGACCCGCAGGGAGGGAAGAAAGAGGAGGTGGCGACGTCGAGAAAAAGGTTCGCACCACTTCGTCGAAGAAGAGGAGCCTCATCTTGCCTGCTGGCGTCTCGTCTGGTCCGTTCCGTGCGGCTGGCGTCGTGGTGTCATTTCCGGTCCTGGTGCCTTGGTGCTGCGTTATTGGCGGCGGGTTCGAGTCCGCACCGGACTAAGCTCGACCAGACCGCACGAAGCGGACAGGTGCAAAAAAAGACCATGAGGCCATTTCTTTTTTGGGTGTGTGTGTGTGGTGTGTGTGTGTGTGTGTGTGTGTGTCTTGTGAGGCCCAGTCTGTAAAGTAGAAACTGTCCTAAGTGCCCTGTGTTCATTGTAACATACATTTCTTTATTCAGATAACTCTGCTTCTTTGTGTGCTCCCTCCCCGATTATTGTTTATAAATAAACCCCGTGTTAATGTTCCAGTTCGTTGTTCGTGGTTCTTTCATTGGCCTAGCATGGTTAGGGCTTGAGAAATAGTTCGGCCGTTGGTGGCCGTAGTTGTCAAATGGGAACCGCACGCTCTGGTAACTCCGTCGTACGCCGGATCCGAGTCGGACCTGCACTCGGTTCCGAACAGAGTCGTGCCGAGGGTGGTGATTTCTCCCCGGTAATATTGACGACGTGGGTACTTAGGTATATTGAAAAATTTGGCACTATTGACCCTACCCACGCGTCAGAGAATTGGCGATCACGATCTTTTAGTGGCCCGTTGACTCAGGGTTATCGGTGACGACTTTTTTAATTCTGGGTGTTCGGCTGGAGATGGTCTACTTCTCCACCTCGTGGTCGTTTATCGCACTGAACACCGGCCCTATTATATAATATATTATTTATATATATATTATAATATATAGTATATATATATTTCCATACATACTGTATATATACAACCTGTGATACATATACATACTGTAATATATATATGTTATATATGTATGTAATTTTATTATATATATATGTTATTTTAATATACTATATATATGTTAATATGGTATATCTATATAAATATATATAATATATATATATATATATAGTATGTCAGCCTGGTGTTTGGGCGTCGGGTTAGGGTAGCGCTTAGGACTCACCAAAGATCCTGAGATCAAGCCCCGTTGGCGCTTGAATTCAATAACACACAGCGCACGCTCTCGCAGCATCAGCCGGTCATACCTTCCTAGGTCGGCGAGTGAGTACCAGTGTCTGGGCCCGTGTATGCCCGGTTATATAGGTTACCATATCCCTGTGTCGTAAGAGGCAACCAGGGTTGCGTCAGGAAGGGCATCGCGTAAACAACCTGTTGGGGGCCCCCAAAAAAATCATTATGCGGATCATAACGGATGATCCGCTGTGGCGACCCCTAACGGGAGCCAGCCGAAAAAAGAAGAAGAAGATATAATATATCGTATGTGTATACATCACATCCTACACATCATACTAACTACTATATAATATATATATATACCATACTACATCACTGTAATATATAATATTGTTTGATTATTGGGCCACAAGAGAACTTACACCTGTTTTTGCATCTATTTTTAAAAGTGTGTATGGCGTGCGTGTGTTTTATATCTGCCGCTCTGCTCACTGGTATAAGAGAAATGTTACGAACCGACAAATCCTTCATCCCCAAATATTTTTCGTATTCCTACATTTCCGTGATCCGATTTTAATACAGGAACAGAACATGATGGTGAACTATTTTTAAATTGCCACTCTTTGTCTAAATGTTGAAAATTACGTTAACCATTTATTTGAATCTCTGATTTAGTGCTTGTTAATGGCAGGTTAAACGTTACCATGAGTCGACCGGGTCAGTGTAACACACACAAAGCGCATGTGGGAAAGGTCTCGTTTAACTCATACGTCATTTCAAAAAGTCTCCTATTCTGCAAGACCTGTAGTTTTTTACTTGCACAGCCTTTGAGTTTGAGTTCCCAAATTAATATCATCTTGCAAAGTACATGTTGGGTGCAATCTCGATCCAAAGTTGGTTAAGAAATCAAATGGAACAATGTATTAAAGCACCGATCCTTGATGCACTCCATCATTACTGACCCAACATCAGGTCTTTCATATTTGATAATGTTCTCGTGTCTCACACAGTCTTCCAAAGTGATACCTGTCTCTGCCATCAACGCCTTTGAAAATCACTGAAAATTCATTAGTAAAGGCTTGCACTCATGCTTAGTTCTACGATGTTTCAGCTCTGAGTGTGAAGATTTTTTGTCTATGCATAAGTGTTGTGGGTGGAATTCATCCTAATTTGTTCATCCTGAAGTCGACACTATGGTGCCACTATATTTCCATTGAGGTGATCAAACGGAAATAGGTTCCGGCAGAAATTCTGTATGCCCTCCAGTTGTTACAATGTCTAAGATTTCCCTTTCTTTGATAGCTTCGCGATGTATCCTTGTTTTTTTTTTCCTCTTCCAATAGCTGGATTATTCTCCTCTCCTCCACGGAACGGTGAACAACTTTCAAACATTGGAGAGATTCTCCCTTTGCTTGCCCTCAAAACTCTGCACAATTTTATAATTTCGATCCAGCCCTAGTTTTAGACATGTTTATTGGACTTCAACTTGTTACCCGCCGCCACATGACGTGAAAAGCGGGGTTAAGCATTTGGTTCATTTGTTTTGTCTGTGTGTCTGTCTGTCTCACATAACATCAGTTTATGATCTTCAACAACGATCGGAACGAGGGGGTAATCATTTTTTTCTTACGTCTTGCCTGTTCTGGCATCAAATAATTATTTGAAATCATTCCAAACAGGAAACTTCTGCTTTTCGCAAAGTCAAAGGACACAAACAACAGGTATGAATAACTAAGGTAATGTGTTAAATTAAGGTGGTGTATAAGATACTGCATCAATCGGGGGAAAACTTCCGTTTTTTTTTTCTACAACTTTAAATCTATAATTTTTGATTGAATTGTATACTTGAACACGAGAAACACAAATCACCTTTTTTGGTACTTTCGAACCTTACGTTTAACAGGACTCGGACAAAATATTACGGCATTTACGTCATCATGACCAATCAAATTTACTGCTCCGTAGACCCCGCTTAATGTCTTGTTTTCCTGAGACCCCATGGGGAAAGGTGTTTCTCATGAACTCAGTTGTTTTATACTCGCCACATCTCCATGTTCAATAGACTACCTTTTTTTTCAAGTCTTCGATTATGCTGAAGTCGAAGTGTGATACCGGTTGGAGGTCAGTTCGAACTTCCTGCATTTGCTTTGTGTAGCATCGGTTTCTGTTCTTCACTGATTGTAAGAAGGTTGACATGTCAAGTCTTTTTATTGGGCCTCGTCTTCTCGTTGTTTTGTTTTATAGAAGAGTCTTTTGTAATCTGATGTGTGGCGGCCATCAGACATTTCACAACTGTTTGCAGAACCCCCGTAGTGCCTGTACCCTCAGGACACTTTTGGCCCGGATATCAACAGACATTTTTTGTGGGTTTATCACCTTCCTCACGGAATCTTTTCACAATTACATTTCGAGCTGTCTGTCATTTAACCTGAAATTGCTTTCTTCGATCAGCACGCAGACAAGTTCCTGCTTTGCTCATTTTCTTTGCCTTGTTTTCTTCAACATATATTGCACTTTCTCCATTCATCATTATTCTCATGAACATTGAACATGCCACAAACCTGTTCGCAATTTCCGGTCTCCGCATCGTCTCACATTGGCTTTGCTCAGGAATACCAGCCTTCCTTTGCTCACGTATACCATGTCCTTCTAATGCTGCCAAGGTCTGAACAAACTTTTTTCATGTTGAAATTCTTCCCTGTCTTTCTCTTCTTGGAAGCGTACTTTTTGAAGTTTTCAACATTATGTACACCGACCGAGTTATGTGAAACTGTGTGAGCCAATTTGATTTGCAAAACTCCTTAAAAAGCAGAGGGGATTATTATTTAATTATTAATTTTTTATCTATTCTTATTGTCAAGTTACTTCCAACATAACAAATGTTGTTGGCAATGTACTGTATTAGTTGTACGGTTAGGAAGTAATAATTTTCACATTGTTCTAATGAGTGAAATTAATTTATAGTCAGCAGACTGACCTTTAGGCTGGCAAGGAATAGCCAGAGAGGTATGCTGCTCACTCCAAAGCCGCCTAGCCAGGGTTTGAACCTCAGCCCAGCTATAAACTGTTATCCTGGGGTTTCAACAGGTAGGGTCATTATCAATGTGTGTGCATCCATCGGATGGAATTAAACTGGGCATCACACTACCAGCATTTGTTGGTGGACAATAAGATCCACGATGTCTTTTGTGAAGGTGTGGGTGAGGCTATCGGCCGGCAACCTGAACAAATTACAAAATTCCGTCTTGACTTCCTGTGGCGGAATGGCGACCCATCCAGGAATTGTAACCCCACCATAGAAACTGCTTCGGCAGAACCATCACTCTGTGTAGATGTAGAGCATAGTTAGATCTGATCTGGATGAAGTTGTTACGTCCACCACTTGAAGGTGAAGAGGAGGTGATGTTTTCACCCTCTCTGTCTGTTATTGCAACATGAAGATTTTTTTCAAGAATATTGGTTGTCGATTTTTGGTATTCTGTTCTGTCTGTCTGCTATGTCTACTGGTCACAATTTTAAACCTATCTTCACGAAACTTCATCACATGGGTAGAGTTTGTCCATAAGGAAGAAACCTTTTGTTTTGAGGTAAATGGTCACAATAGGCCAAAGGGCAACCAACTTAGGTGAGATTTCTTGAAATCCTCAATTTCAATGCCGATTGACTTGAAATTGGAAGAGGATTTTATTTTCAGTTCACTGAATTCAACTAGGCAATTATTTTTAAGGTCAACATGGACCAAAAGGTCAACATAGGCTGAAATTCTAAATTTGCCAATTTTTCATCTTGATTGACTTGAAGAAGATTCTGATTGACATCTGAAGAGATTTGCACATTTGGTCATTTATTCAACCATCATTATTTTTTAGTAAATTTGGTTTTATGATTTTGCAGTATCCGTGTCTGCACGACGTCTTTCTCTTGTCTGTCTGTCCTGTGTCGTGTGCAGGATATCTCAAAAAGTTTGTGACCATCAGATGAAACTTGGAGGTCAGGTTGGGTTGTGTGCCTGAGGATGAACTGATTAATTGGTTGGAAAAGATCGGATCCGGATCTGGGAATACGAGAATTATTTACGTGATTCGTCACCATTGAGGGACAGGGCCCAAAACGATGTGTAGGCGCGCGATATCTCAAAAAAGTGCTGGGAAGATTGGCCGAAACTTTGTGGACACGTGGGTGTGTGAAAGGAGATGATCAATTTTGGTTGAAAATCAGAATCCGTATCTGATAATTTTTAACCTTGAGAGAATAGGGCTAAACCAATATATAGCATGATAATCTCAAAGTTTGCGGATGGATTCGGTTGAAACTTGGTGGACAGGTTGGGTGCGTGTGAGGACAAATTGAGTTGATTTTGGTGAAGATCTGGATACGATAATTACTTAATTTTTGAAGTGATTCTTCACCATTGAGAGATCGGGGCAAAAACGATTAATATAGGCATGTATTCAAATGTATTGGGGCCCGATATGTTTCTTTGGATCAGGCATTGCATGCCGGAAGGTACGCGCTCTCCCGAGTGCCCTCTCGTTTTTTTAAAAATGCTATGATACAGGGCTTGAGTGGTCTGCAGGTTCGCTCGGCTGGTATACCATCTACCTCACCTTTAAGTTGTTCAATTGAGTTTGATGCTCGAACCCGCGATTCTATACTAAAACCAAAGGCTCCGCAGGTGGGGCATTCATCAACTACTGTCCTATCCCTTAGATGGGATGCTTTTTGGGTGTTCTGTCTGCTAGCTAGCTTGCGGGATTAAGATTCAACAGTCTTTTCAGAAGAGTGGTCCATTGTGTGCCAACACCCTTGACAATTCCTGAATTTCTATTTTGAATCCTCTTGTGTAGGCAATTGCAAACCACCCAGTGTGTACTTGACCATGAGACTGCATTGGAGCACCGATGCTCTGGAAATGAGTGTGGACTCGTCACACAGTGTTGGTGCATAATAATTCACCACTTTATGTATGGTAAAGTCATATTGCTAGTTTTATGCATAAAAATGACTAATATAATCCATAAATTGGTGAAACTTTTAATTCAATGCTTGGTTGAATGCACATTTTTGCAGCACGAAGAGTTGTCCACCCTATTGAAATTGAATTGAAACCTGTTTGCATCATGGACTGTTTACAGATCCCCACTCCCATGTCATAAGAGTTTTTCTTTCTTCCTCCACAATGGAAGAGATGAGCACGGTCCAGACATCGGCTTTGATGTCCCGGCGTCCAATAGTAAACCTACTTGATTGGAATTCATCTGGGCTAGGGACCCCAGGGAGGAAGTTGAAGATCTTCGTTTGCTCTTCTCCATCCTTTGTCATTCATATAGAATCATGGCATTAAGCCACCATCCTCCTGAAGAACATGGTCAATCAAATGGGTTCTTAAAACTACCCGTCAAAATATTTCTGGTAGAGGATTTGTATTGGGGAGCAAGCTCAAATGCTCATCCGCGACGTTGTAATGAAGTAAATATGAATGCAAATGTGAGGGCATGTCGTGGTTATGAATGATGATTTTGGTTGAGTCGCTATTGTGCATCCCTATTAGCTTTTTTCCATGCAGAAATCGAAGTCATGGAAGAGATAAACAACAGGAATGGAGCAGAGACTGACACAACTAACGGTGGAGCAATTGGAGGGGAAGTTGGACAAGATTTGGCTCGTGGTAACATCCTTTAATTCTGGTTGTGTTCACAGCCTTCACTATGTCCACTTTGTGATTTATCACTTCAACACCGTCCTAAAAAAAATGCAGAAGTCATCAGAGTTGACCTGATTCATATTTTGTTGAGAGATTCTCTAATGGAAGGCCAGATGTAGGTTGAGGGAGGGTAGGCGGCCTGATTCATCTTGGTTAGCAAATGCATTGCTGACTGTCCTGGTCATAGAATACGGTATAGCCAGCACGGTGGCATAAATGGTGAGAGCATCTGCTTTGAGTCTGGGCAAAGGCCAAATGTGAATCCAGTCCGAGTCAAACGAATGACTTGGAAAAAAAGTTGGGCACTACGGGTGCTTCCTTGCTTGATGCTTCAGCATTTAAAAAATGATAGAGAGGAACAATCAATCATAAGTTGGTAGGTAAACAATAGTGTAGGCTTTGGGACATTAATAAACCTCCCCTCCTAATTGAAAGTTCTTGCAAGGGAGCTCGTATTATTCTTCTCTGGAAAGTCAAAATCCGGGTAAAAATTAACCTTTTCCCTGGTGCGGTGCCTATAAGTGAAATGGGGGGCAACTTTGCATGAACCAGATTCTGTAAAGGAATCTCTTGAATCACGAATCCTGTGGGGAACGAGACTTCCACCGAATGTGAAACGCACAGTTATGCCGTAAAGAAATGCAAGCATGTCGAATCGATGAGATCAAACAATAGTTCATCTTAACCTCAAGGGAGTTAGTCCCGAGGTTTTATTGCAGATTAACAATGTGGTCTTCCAGCCTCACACAAACATGTCATCAAACCAGCTCAACCAAAACGGCATTTCCACTATTATGGCGAACCTATCAAGGCCATGTTTCTCAGAGCGCTTGAAGCTTTTTTTAAATTTTTTTTACAATTTCTGTTTCAACTTTATGCATGTGAACAACATTCCTGTGATGGGAAACATGAAAACCAATACACTGACGGAGGGAAACCTCAGCTACTGAGTTGTGATGTGCAACACCCTGCCTTATCCTAACTTCAAAAAAGGCTGCCAGAAGTTCGCACGAAGTAAGTAGCTTATTATTGAACTATAAATGCTTTTCAATTTGTATTGATTGTGTTCAATCCTGTATTTACACTTATTATTGTTTAAATACAAGGTAATTAAAAAACCTTTTAGGTAAAGGACTAGGATTTATGCAAAAACAATATAATAAATAAACAGGTAGGGATGTTCCAAGAGATCATGCCATGTGACTATCCCTCCATCTTCTATTTGAATAATGGTTGTAGCCTGTCCATCCTGGTCGTCATTTTTTAATGATTGTTATATGTTGACTGTTTCCATAATGAATTTTGACCAGTGAAAATATAAAACATTAATAGAAACACACACACACACACACACACACACAACACACACACACACACACACACACACACACACGAGTAAGATAAATGGGGTTCAGAGGCAGCCATTCAAATTAAAACGGGGGAAAATGGAAAAAACTTAACTGACTCAAGCCCCAAAGCCCAAAAATAGGAGACTGATTTTCTCCCCTCGGCCATAAAACAGCAACATGTAAAATTGAGACTTATGCATTAAGCACTTCTTCCTTTCATATTTCATTCCACTTCAAAAGAGCGAACCAATGAAATTTGTCCAGTTCTAATTTGGGGAATAACTTAATTTTCCTATTACTTCATTTCCATTGAGGTATATTCACTTTTATCTCTTCAAGCACGAAAGAAAGGGCTGTTAGGGTTAAGTTTGGTTGTAAAATGTAAATCCCTCATTCGGTTTTTGTAAAAATGGGAAGTGCTTTTAAGAGCACAGTCGTGCCGTGAAAATGAGGAAGTATCTGTGTCCTTGTCTCTCATGTATATATCGAATCATCAGAAACCAACGAATCAAGTTTAGCTAAAAACAGCTTTTAAACTAGGTTTTATCAAAATCATTCAAACTAGATGTTTCATTTTCGTGTAATGAGTCATTTGGGAAGTCAGCCAAGCTGCTCGCCCGAACCAAGCAAAAAAATTCCGGTCCATTTCCCTATGTGGGAACACACCCTGGAAAAACCATTGTTCTGTAATTCCCATTCGTCATCAGTTGCTTATTTAAACTGCTGTGTGCGAGCGTGTTTTCATTCAGAGAATGGATTGTGCAGAGGGGTACTCCAAACTTACGGATCAATCGTTTTCCTCAAGATGAGAGGTGAGATTCTCAACCAATCATTATTTGTTGTTTAAAACAGATTTAAATCACTATACGACGGAATAATTTATTGGTTTTTTTTCAAAACAGGCGGTTGTCCCTAGACAATCGTTGATAACTGATGTTGAAAATGAGTTATCTGATTACACGACAGTTGGGATAAAAATGAATGACTTTCTTGAAGACATTATTCGTTTTGGAAAAGAAATGAATGATATTATTGTTGGCTGGAAGAAGTTCTCTCACGTCCTTTTGATCTTGATGACCCGAGTCCAAGGTGAGAAATTATCGCTCTGTCTCTATCTTCCGGTGTGTGGTGTGTGCGTGTGTGTGTGTTGCGGTGCGCGTGTGTGTGTGTGTGCGCGTGTGTGTGTATGTGTGTGCGTGTGTGTTGTGTGTGTTGTGTGCGTGTGCGCGTGGTGCGGCCGTGCGTGTGCATATATTGTAAATGAATTTGGAAGCTACTGCACACAACAGCCCCAGAAAAAGGTTTTCCCCCTTTTAATGCCCCATTCCAGTTTTTTTTATCGGTAAGTGTGTGTTTCTAGTTAGGGTCCCGTTCCCTAGTCTAATGGGAATTAAATATACGTGCCTGTGGAGTTATTTTTTAATAGTTAGGATTTAAAATCATTTACAAACAATGACAACAACGCCCAATGCTCGCTCTCACAACAACAACACTCTGCCTCGGCGGCATTCCGAGCGCGGCGTGGGCGGAGTCTAACATAGGTATGGCGTCCTCTTGGCCAAGTCGACACAGGAGCGGGCGTCTCACCGCCCATTTCTGACTCAACACCATCGCATTACGCAACGTGGCCGGGCAGGTGAGGGAGGTAGGCGGAGCCAAAAGACGCCTCGGATTGCGACTCCCACCAAAGGGTGGGAGTGTGCACCGCCTACCGTGGGCGTCCTCCAATGGAAGGACGGCCAGGGAATGCGCGCGATGGGATCGCGACGCCGAAAGGAGGCGAGTGGGCCAGGAGAAGAAGCCCTCTCTCCTAAAAAGCCAGTGAGTGGGGTTTGTGTGGACGAGCGTTCGGGGAGACGGTGGTGCTCGTGGCAGGAGCGTTCGCAGACGGAGATCGTGGCGTTTGCCGAGCAGCCATGATCGTGTGTGAGACATTTCTGGTGGGAGAGACATTTTCAGTTCAGCACATTTCCCAACTGGCTCCAAGCAGTGAGTGGTTGTCAACGAGGGGCTTGCAGATTCGTGCGGTCGTGGAAACTCGAGTGTGTTCGAGTCCCACCGTGGTGATTTCGAGTTTCAGTGTGACAGCATGAAGGCGGGACAGGTACCCAGGCCGGCTCTACCGGACTGAAGACCTATAGAGGTCCATTTCCTTTTGTGCGTGTCTGTGTGTCTGGGCCCCGTCCTGTAAGTAGAATGGTATAAGTGTTTTCCTTTCCTTGTCAATTACATTTTTCCCTTTATTCAGATACTCTGCCTGTGGCTCCCTGCCTATTGTAAATATCCCCTTTTGTTTAAATGTTCGAGCTCATTTTCTTTGTGTTTCTTTCATTGGCTTGCCACGTGCATATTGGGAACTAGGAAGGCAGTTGTTGTAGTTGTACATTTGGACCGGCGCGGCTTCTGGTAATCCGCTTTGTTACGCTCGGTTCCGGGTCGTATAACCACTGCGACTTCGGATCGGACAGTCGGGCCGAGAGTGTGGTTCCCCGGTAGTTTAGCTGCGTGGGTATTTGTATATGGAAATGTAGGGCAATAACCATAACCCCACGCCGTCGAAATAATTTGGGGACCACGGTCCTTTAAGTGACTCGTCGGTCAGGAAGTTATCGGGGTGGACGACCTATAAATTCGGGTGTTTTCGGTGGAGCCGACTCTACTGCTCCATCTAGTGTCAGTGCTCGCTGCCGAAACTGGCCCCCACAACAATATGTGTGTGTGTGGTGTGTGTGTGTGTGTGAGTGTATGTGTGTGTGTGTCTTCTCTCTGTCTCTGTCTTTCTGTCTCTCTGTCTCTCTATCTGTCTCTTCTCTATCTGTCTCTCTGGTTGTCTCTGTCTCTCTCTAATTGTCTCTGTCGCTGTCTGTCTCTTTTCTGTTCTTCTTATACACAACCTTTTATTGGCAATGGTGGTAATATTTAAAAGCAATACCACAATTTGGTGTAATTTTTGACTCCTTGCTTTCTTTATTTTCAGCATTAAACTGAATCATACATGCGTGAATTTCGCAGAACCGTTGAAATGGAAGATGTTGAAATTCCACGGGGGTGATGACTAATTTTCAACTTCAGTTTAAATGCTCATCTGGATGAAAATGGAAACAAACTCGATATTCTTGGAGGTAAATGTTATATTTATTATTTTTATTAATATCATAATAAATCATCTTTATATCCAATCTGTTCTTCACTCTTTATTTTGAACAGAATTGTTGATTGAGTTTCAAAATCAACAAGACATCTGAAGCAGACTGCTGGGAAAGATCGTCCATCTCTCGCAACTGAAATATTTACCCAAAGAAAAATGTTTAATATTTTCAATCTTGATTAATTATATTTGCTTGCTTTTCAATTATTTAATTCAATAATTATAAAAAAAGAATAAAGGAAGTGCAAAGGAAGGGGGGGGGGTAGGTGCGCTCCCCAACGACCAACACCCCTCATCCCACCCCCTCCCTCCCCGTGTGTGTGGTAGGGAAGGGTGGGGTTGGGATGAGGGGGTGGGGGTCAAAGGTGGGGGCGCACGCAGGGGGGGGTGGGGGCTTGGTGTGGGTGGGTGGGGCTTTGTGTGGGTGGCTTGTTGTGGGTGGGAGCTTGGTGTGGAGTGGGGCTTGATGTGGGTGGGTGGGGCTTGTGTGGGTAGAGCTTTGTGTGTAATGGGGTTTGTGTGGATGTGGTTGTGTGGGTGGAGCAAAATTTTTTTTTAATGAAATAAACGTTTGTGTTTGGGGAACTATAAACGAATCACTAATTTATGTGGATATGATGGATGTGGAATGTGGAACTTTTATGTGGGTGATGTTTGCGTGGTTGAGCCTTGTGTGGGGTTTTGGGGATTGTGTGGATTGTGGCATTTTTTGTGGGTGGGGGCTTGTGTGCATTGGTTTGTGTGGGTGGGGCTTGTGTGGGTGGGGTTTGTGTGGGCGTATCAAAAAGGGGCGGAGTTAAAAAAGGGGTGGGAGTCAAGAAAAATTTTTTGTCATTTATCTTTGTCTTTTGTAATTCCTGTGAATAAAATGAACTAAAAATCTCTTCCCTTTAAATCACATATTTGTAAGTCCAAGGTTTTTTTTTCAATTTATCTTGTTTTGTAATTCCGTGTGAATAAAATGAACTAAAACTCTGGGCCCTTTCTAAAATCATATACCTTATAAGTCCCAAGGACTGTTCTATTACTAACGATTTTTTAAAAAGTTCATTTGTCCATCACTTAGTATAAACCTTTTTTCAAAAATGCCTTTCACCGTATTTCTGACTATATCACCAACTTTGACTTAGGCTTTCTGACATTATTCTCTTTTTTCATATTCTAATTTTGAAAATGTTTCTGATGGTTTAGTATTCGTTTGAGATGTTGTAAATCGTATCATTATACTTTCACAAATATCCCCTGATTAAAGATAACCATTGTTGAGAACCGATTGGGTGAATTTTTTATAAGTCCTCTCTTTTTAAGTGCGGATTGAATCGCTCAATAACAAAATGCTTTTTCCTTCATTAAAGTGCTGTATCATGTATGCTTGTTATTTTAAAGAAATTCAGAAAGTTTTTGTTTGTATAACTCTGTACCCTCATCAGTTCCTCAATTTTTTCCGGTTTTCGCTTACTTTATTAAATATCTAATGGAAGGCTAACATGAGTGTATTCCTAGTTTTGTTTTTCAAAGGGACGAACCCAGCTCATCTTTAGTGCAAGGGGCATATTTTTGCATGTTGGCAAATTTTTAATTTGTGGCACCAAAGTTTTTCTGAACTCAGAATGTTCCACTGAACAAGAAAATCTTTGGCGGCCAATTTTTTTTAGAATATTTGATATGTTTTTTTTTCAGGTATATACAGCAGACATATAATTGGTCGATTCAGCAAAATTTTTGAACATGATTTTTTTTTTTATAACTTTGATTGAACATGTCAATGTAGCACTCAAAATGATCGGTGTGGACCATGGTATACATGAAAATGTCAGAATTTATACATACCATAGTTTAATTAATGTACCGTAAATCCAAGATGGCCACCTCAAAATCATGAAATTCACTAAATTGGCATTAGTATAATATATATATGTAAATATATATATATATATAATATATATATATATTATAAGTATATATATATATGCAAATTAGTTTAAGAATAACAACACAGTCTTTTGTTGTAATAAATTACAGTTTTTTGATCAGACGAATCCATTTCAGAAGAGTTTTTAATTTGGAACTTTAAATCAACTTAGCAGATAATTAATAAATAAAAAATAAATTAATTATTATCTTACTATTTTGCTGATTATACATTTTTTATAAAAATAGACACATCGCAGTATATAACTATCTTTAATTCCTACAATAATTTTGTTGCATAAGATTCACATTGTTCCTTATCTTTCAGAGAGTGGATTGACATCTGCATTTATATTTAATAACATACTCTTGCTAATAAATCAACACAGTCATGCAAACAATCATTATGTGCATTTGCTTAACAAGTTTCCTTTTACCTTTCTTGGCTTCTGTTTATTTCAGATGTACTTTACCTATGCTGTACCAGACAATAAATCAATAAAAATTGAGGTATCCTCTGAAAATCAAATGGACAAACCTCATTCCAAGAATCGTCGTGTAACTTCAGAGACAAACTATGCAATATGTCTGAAGTGTCAAGTTCGCAGGTGGACAACTGGTTGCCAATTCCACCTTTTTCATATGACAAGTTCTGGACAGTGTTCATGAAGCGTGCACTGGTTTTACCTTGAGCAGCAGACTCCGGGATGTTGAGGCAGTCAGATTTCAATCATATGGGGCGTCCTTGGCACAGCGAGTGTTTTCAAGAGACCTGTGCTACGCTCAAATTGATCGTGCGAAGATGCGATTTCAGAAAAGTACAGCCACCAAAGATTCTGCCATTTCTGCTAATCATCTCCAGTAGGCGTCCGTCATCTTCCCAAGCATCAAATGTGATGATAACTCCCGTGTTCAGATGCCACAACAGGGACGAAGCCATTCACCCGATCATCTCAGTCTCACATAACAAGAATGCAATGTAAAATATTCTGTAGTGGAGATTGGAATCGCATAAACAATTGCATGAAGGTGTGTTATTTTGATGTTGGGAAAAAAAAATCTACGACGCTGTCCCAAATCAGTTGATAATAATGATGGAAGGTTTCATTACAAGCCATATCAAAATGACGTTGGGCTAGATGTAAAATATCATCTCCCTGCCTACATGAAACATGTACAGCTCACCACAGCAACAAACGTTGATCCTCACCAAAGTGGATCAGAACCAAAGGACTTCCTTTCGACAACAAAAGTTCTTCAATGTATTGAAAATCTATTCATCGGCAACATTGTTTCAATGAATGATGTCACCAACACCTACAATTGGCATCAGCAGAATGCATGAAGTGGTAGGAGGAAAAATTGATTCAGATAAACATGTTAAAGATCTGCATCAAGAACACACCTTGCAACGTTGAATTTCACGTCCAGTTGCGAAACAATCTGAAATGTATGCTCCAACATACGAAGATTCTGCCCATCAGAAAGGAAATTGACTCCCGAGTATGGAACAGAACATGAAAAGCATTTTTTGAAATGTGCGAATACTCTTCGAAAGGACATTCTTCATGGCAGAGAAACGCCATGGGTTTTGACGGATCACTTTTAGTGGTAGTGAGATGATAAGTCCCAGCATCCCTTGACCAGCACTGCTCCGATGGGTGGTTAGAGGACATCATGTCCTTGGTGATGAATGTGGCAAACCTCAATTGATAGAGCACCATCAACATTGCACAGAACATAATTATGAAGTGAAAACCAAAGCAAGTGCCCACATATACAACAAGAATGTGCACTCATTTGCAGAATCCGAGAATTGCCACCTAACCAAAGAGTAACTGGAACAACATCATTTTCAAGCGAGCTATTATCAGGCTATGGTGTGGTACCAATGATGAAATAGCCAAACCAAACTACAGAAACCCATCAGAAATATGGTTGGACATTAAGAGAACAACCTTACAGGCCAGTGGATCACCCATCTACCCTGCACCAAAGGCTGTGCTGGAATTGGTGAGGTGCCAAATGTGTCAAACAAATGTGCAGAACGGCATGTTGTTTCCTGCAAGCGACGCAAATGTTGTAATGTAAGAGATGTCCACTTGTGAGGCATCTGATGAAATTGTGAGAACCTCTCAACAATAGCAGCCTCTGATTCAGATTGACAGTGATTGATAAGTAATAATGAGACTCTGAAATAATATAAAATATAACACTTAAGTTGGCCAAGCGGCATGCACCAATTTTGGTTCATAATTTGCAAATACCTACATTTTCATATTTTTAAATATATAACTATTTATATAAGATAAGTAGCATGATAATTTCCTGCCAAAATTAACTCTGTACATCTCCTGGTCATTTTAAGGTGCTTTTTCTATATGATACTTATAATGAAGTTTTGAAAAAACAAATTTTTTTGTTATACACGATACGGTCATCTGTATTTTCTGGAAAAGATTCACACTAAACATCATAAAAAATTGGCACCAAGATTTTCATATCAATATACTCGTAGTCACAATCCGTACAACATAAATTAAATAGTTTGCAAACATGACCATGTACTACATATGCCCCTGCAGCTTTCTACTCTTTCAAATATAACGGTTTAAGCATACCTTGTTACCCTTAATCATAATTGAGTTCAATAAATCAGATATAATTACTCCTTGAATAAACCTTCTTTCTATGAACTTTGTGATTATTGTTTATTAATTATCAGCCTAATTGCTCTTTCAATTTTTAATTGACATCATTAAGCTATTCGTTTTCGAAATTTCAAGCCAAGTTTTCAATTAGGCACTGATCATTTTTCATGATGAACTTTTCAGC
>CM068960.1:14019537-14030541 GCA_035128595.1 Eptatretus atami
GGCAATGAAAGAAAACACGAACAACGAACTGGAACATTTAACAACGGGGGTTTATTTATAAACAATAATCGGGGAGGGGAGACACAAAGAGCAGAGTTATCTGAATAAAGAAATGTAATGTACAATGAACACAGGGCACTTAGACAGTTTCTACTTTACAGACTGGGCCAACAGACACACACACACACACACAACACACACACCCAAAAAGAAATGGACCTCATGGTCTTTTTTTGCACCTGTCGCTTCGTGCGGTCTGGTCGAGCTTGTCCGGTGGGGGACTCGAACCCGCCGCAATAACGCAGCACCAAGCACCAGGGACCGGAATGACACCACGGAGCCAGCAAGCAGGGAATTATAAATAAACCCCCGTGTTAAATGTTCCAGTTCGTTGTTCGTGTTTTCTTTCATTGGCCTCGCATGGTTAGGGCTTGAGAAATAGTTCGGCCGTTGGTGCCGTAAGTTGTCAATGGGACCGGCACGGCTCTGGTAACTCCGCTCGGTTACGCCGGATCCGAGTCGGTACCTGCAACTCGGTTCGAACAGAGTCGGCCGAGGGTGTGATTTCCCCGGTAATTTGACGACGTGGGTACTTAGGTATATTGAAATTTTGGCTATTGACCCTACCCCACGCCGTCAGAGAATTGGCGATCACGATCCTTTTAGTGGCCCGTTGACTCCAGGGTTATCCGGGGTGACGACTTTTTAATTCTGGGTGTTCGGTGGCAGATGGCTCTACCTCTCCACCTCGTGGTCGTTTATCGCCATCGACACCGGCCCATATATATATATATTATATATATATATATTATATATATATATATATAATATCATACATACTGTATATATACATACTGTTACATATACATACTGTATATATATATGTATATATATAGTATGTATATATATTTATATATATATGTAATATGTATAACTTATATATGTTTATATATAGTATTTATTATATAAATTATATTATATATATATAGTATGTACGCCTGGTGTTGGCGTCGTGGTTAGGGTAGCGGCTTGGGATCCAAAGATCCTGAGTTCAAGCCCCGTTGGCCGCTTGAATTAATACACACACAGGAGGTTGACTCAGCCGGTCATCCTTCGAGGTCGGCGAAGTGAGTACAGTGTATGGGCCGGTGTATGCCCGGTTATATAGGTGTACCATATCCCTGTGTCGTAAGAGGCAACCAGGGTTGCGTCAGGAAGGGCATCCGGCGTAAAACCTGTGCCATCATTATGCGGATCATAACGGATGATCGCTGTGGCGACCCCTAACGGGAGCAGCCGAAGAGAAGAAGAAGATATATATATCGTATGTGATATATATATAAAATCTATATATATATATATTGTTTGATTATTGGGCCACAAGAGAACTTACACTGTTTTTGCATCTATTTTTAAAAGTGTGTATGCGTGCGTGTGTTTTATATCTGCCGCCTCTGCTCACTGGTATTAAGAGAAAATGTTACGAACCCGACAAATCTCATCCCCAAATATTTTTCGTATTCCTACATTTCCGTGAGTCCGATTTTAATACAGGAACAGAACAATGATGGTGAACTATTTTTGAATTGCCACTCTTTTGTCTAAATGTTGAAAATTACGTTAAAAACATTATTTGAATCTCTGATTTAGTGCTCGTAATGGCAGGTTAAACGTACCCAGTGAGCGGAACCGGGTCAGTGTAAACACACACAAAGCGCATGTGTGAAAGGTCTCGTTTAACATTCATACGTCATTTCAAAAGTCTCCTATTCTGCAAGACCTGTAGTTTTTACTTGCACATCCTTTGAGTTTGAGTTCCACAAATTAATATCATCTGCAAAGTACATGTTGGGTGTCATCTTCGATCCAAAGTTGGTTAAGAATTCCAAAATGGAACATGTGATAAAGCACCGATCCTTGATGCACCTCCATCATTACCTTGAACCACATCCAGGTCTTTCATATTTGATAATGTCTCGTTGTCTCACAGTCTTCCAAAGTGAATACCTGTCTCTGCCATCAAACGCCTTTGAAAATCACTGAAATTCATTAGTAAAGGACTTTGCCACTCCATGCTTAGTTCTACGATGTTTCTGAGTGTGAAGATTTTGTCTATGCATAAGTGTTGTGGGTGGAATTCATCCTAATTGTTCATCCTGAAGTCGACCATCTATGGTGCCACATATTTCATTGAGGATGATCAAACGGAATAGTTGCCGGCGCAGATAATTATGTTATGCCCTCCAGTTGTTACAATCTCTAAGATTCCCTTTCTTTGATAGCTTCGCAATGATTCCTTGTTTTTTTTTCTCTTCCAATTAGCTGGATTATTCTCCTCTCTCCACGGAACGGTGAACAACTTTCATAACATTGAGAGATTCTCCCTTCTGCTTGCCATCAAAAGCTCTGCACAAATTTTATAATCTCCGATCCAGCCCTAGTTTAGACATGTTATTGGACTTTCAACTTGTTACCCCGCACACATGAAGTGAAAAGCGGGGTTAAGCAATTGGTTCACTTTGTTTGTCTGTGTGTCCTGTCTGTCTACAAACATCAGTTTATGATCTTCAACACGAATCGGGACGAGGTAATATTTTTTTCTTACGTCTGCCTGTCTGGCAATCAAATAATATTGAAAATCATTCCAAACAGGAAACTTACTGCTTTTCGCGAAGTCATAAAGGACACAAACAACAGGTATGAATAACTAAGGTAATGTGTTAAATAAGGTGGTGTATAAGATACTGCATCAACGGGGGAAAACTTCCGAATTTTTTTTTTCTACAACCTTTAAAATCTATATTTTTTTTGATTGAATTGTATACTTGAACACGAGAACACAAATCACCTTTTTGGTACTTTCGAAACCTTACGTTTAACAGGACTCGGACAAAATATTACGGCATTTTACGTCATCATGACCAATCAAATTTACTGCTCGTAGACCCCGCCTTATGTCCTTGTTTCCTGAGACCCCATGGGGAAAGGTGTTCTATGAACTCTAGTTTTATACTCGCCACACTCATGTTCATAACTACCTTTTTTCAAGTCTTCGATACTGCTGAAGTCGAAGTGTGATACCGGTTGGAGGTCAGTTCGAAACTTCCTGCATTTGCTTTGTGTAGCATCGGTTCTGTTCTTCACTGATTGTAAGAAGGTTGACATGTCAGTCTTTTTATTGGGCCTCGTCTTCTCGTTAGTTTGTTTATAGTAAGAGTCTTTTGTAATCTGATGTGTGCGGCCATCAGACATTTCACAACTGTTTGCAGAACCCCCGTACGTGCTGTACCCTCAGACACTTTTGGCAGGATATCAACACATTTTTGTTTATCACCTTCCTCACGAATCTTTTCACATTCATTTTCGAGCTGTCTGTCATTTAACCTGAATTGCTTTCTTCGATCAGCACCAGACAAGTTCCTGCTTTGCTCATTTTCTATTGCTTGTTTCTTCACATATATCTGCACTTCTCCATTCATCATTATTCTCATGAACATTGAACATGCCACAAAACCTGTTCGCAATTCCGGTCTCCGCATCGTCTCCACATTGGCTTTGCTCAGGAATAACCAGCCTTTTCCTTTGCTCATCGTATAAATGTCTTCTAATGCTGCCAAGGTCTGAACAAACTTTTTTCATGTTGAATTCTTCCCTGTCTTTCTCTTCTTGGAAGCGTACTTTTGAAGTTTTCAACCATTATGTACACCGACCGAGTTTATGTGAACACTGTGTGAGCCAATTTGATTTGCAAAAACTCCTTTAAAAAGCAGGGGGATTGATTATTTAATTATTATTTTTTATCTATCTATTGTCAAGTATACTTCCAACATAACATGTTGTTGGCATGTACTGTATGAGTTGTACGGTTAGGATAGTAAATAATTTTCATTGTCTCTAATGAAGTGAAATTAATTTATAGTCAGCGGACTGACCTTTTAGGGCTGGCAGGATAGCCAAGAGGTATGCATGCTCACCCCGAAGCCGCCTAGCCAGGGTTTGAACCTCAGCCCAGCTCTAAACTGTTATCCTGGGGTTTCACAGGTAGGGTCATTCATCAATGTGTGTGTCATCCATCGGATGGACATTAAACTGGGCATCACATCTACCAGCATTTGTTGGTGGACAATAAAGATCCCACGATGTCCTTTGTGAGGTGTGGGTGAGCTATCGCCGGCAACCTGAACAAATTACAAATTTCCGTCTTGACTTCCTGTGGCGGAATGGCGACCCATCCAGGATTGTAACCCCAGCCATAGAAACTGCTTCGGCAGAACCCACACTCTGTGTAGACTGTAGAGCATAGTTTATGATCTGATCTGGACTGAAGTTGTTACTTCCACCACTTGAAGGTGGAAGGAGGTGATGTTTTCACCCCTCTCTGTCTGTTACTTGCAAAATCGAAGATTTTTCAAGAATATTGGTTAGTCGATTTTTGGTATTCTGTGTCTGTCTGTCTGTCTATTGTCTACTGGTCACAATTTTAAACCTATCTTCACGAAACTTCGCCACATGGTAGAGTTTGTCATAAGGAAGAAACCTTTTGTTTTTGAGGTCAAATGGTCAACATAGGCCAAAGGTCAACAACTTAGGTGAGATTTCTGAAATCCTCAATTTTCATCCGATTGACTTGAAATTTGAAGAGGATTTATATTTCAGTTCACTGAATTCAACTAGGCAATTATTTTTGAGGTCAACATGGACCAAAAGGTCAACATAGGCTGAAATTCTAAAATTGCCAATTTTCATCTGATTGACTTGAAGAAGATTCTGATTGACATCTGAAGAAGATTTGCACATTTGGTCATTTAATTCAACCATCAATTATTTTTTAGCTTAAATTTGTTTTATGGATTTTGCAAGTATCGTGCTCTGCACGACGTCTTCCTCTTGTCTGTCTGTCTGTCTGTCTGTTGGTCTGTGTGCAGGATATCTCAAAAAGTTGTGAACAGATTCAGATGAAACTTGGAGGTCAGGTTGGGTGTGTGCTGAGGATGAACTGATTACAATTGGTTGAAGATCCGGATCCGGATCTGGATACGAGAATTATTTAAGTGATTCGTCACCATTGAGGGACAGGGCCAAAAACGATGTGTAGCAGCGCGATATCTCAAAAAGTGCTGGGAAGATTCGGCCGAAACTTTGTGGACACGTTGGGTGTGTGACAAGGAAGAACTGATTCAATTTTGGTGAAAATCAGAATCCGTATCTGATAATTTTTTAACCATTGAGAGATAGGGCTAAACCAATATATAGCATGATATCTCAAAGTTGCGGATGGATTCTGTTGAAACTTGGTGGACAGGTTGGGTGCGTGATGAGGACAAATTGAGTTGATTTTGGTGAAGATCTGGATACGATAATTACTTAATTTTTGAAGTGATTCTTCACCATTGAGAGATCGGGCCAAAAACGATATATAGCACGATATCTCAAAAATGTATTGGGCCCGATATGTTCTCTTGGATCAGGCATTGCATGCTGGAGGTACGCGCTCTCCCGAGTGCCCTTCTCGTTTTTTAAAAATGCTATGATACAGGGCTGAGTGGTCTGCAGGTTCGCTCGGTGGTATACCATATACTCACCTTTAAGTTGTCTAATCTGAGTTTGATGCTCGACCCCGATTCTATACTAAACCAAAGGCTCCGCAGGTGGGGCATTCCATCAACTACTGTCCTATCCCTGAGATGGGATGCTTCTTTGGGTGTTCTGTCTGCTAGCATTAGCTTGCGGGTATTAAAGATTCAACAGTCTTTCAGAAGAGTGGTCCATTGTGTGCCAACACCCTTGCCAATTCCTGAATTTCTATTTTGAATCCTGCTGTGATAGGCAACTGCAAACCACCCAGTGCGTACTTGACCATGAGACTGCGTTGGTAGCACCGATGCTCTGGAATGAGTGTGGACTCGTCACACAGTGTTGTGCCATAATAATTTCACCACTTTATGTATGTAAGTAATATATGCTAGTTTTATGCATAAAATGACTAATATAATCCAGTAAATTGGTGAAACTTTTAATTCAATGCTTGGTTGAATCACATTTTTGCAGCACGAAGAGTGTCCACCCTATTTGGAATTGAATTGAAGACCTGTTGCATCATGGACTGTTACAGATCCCCACTCCCATGTCCGTAAGAGTTTTCTTTTCTTCCTCCACAATGGAGAGATGAGCACGGTCCAGACATCGGCTGATGGTCCAGGCGCTCCAATAAGTAAACCTACTTGATTGGATTCATATCTGGGCTAAGGGACCCCAGGGAGGAAGTTGAAGATCTCGTTTGCTCTTCCTCCATCCTTGTGGTCATTCATATAAGAGTCATGGCATTAAGCACCATCCTCCTGAAGAACATGGTCATCAAATGGGTTCATTAAAACTACCCTCATAAATATATTCTGGTAGAGGAATTGTATTGGGGAGCAAGCTCAAATGCCTCATCCGAGACGTTGTAATGAAGTAAATATGATGTAAATGTGAGGGCATGTCGTGTGATGAATGATGATTTTGGTTGAGTCGCTATTGTGCATCCTATTACTTTTTTCCATGCAGAAATCGAAGTCATGGAAGAGATAAACAACAGGATGGAGCAGAGACTGACACACTAACGGTGGAGCAATTGAGGGGAAGTTGGACAAGATTTGACTCGTGTACATCCTTTAATTCTGTGTGTTCACGCCTCACTATTCCACTTGTGATTTATCAGCTTCAATACACCCGATCCCTAAAAAAATGCAGAAGTCAGTCAGAGTTGAGCCTGATTCATATTTTGTTGAGAGATCTCTATGGAAGGCCAGATGTAGGTTGAGGGAGGGTAGGGCTGATCATTTGGTAGCATGCATGTCTGAACTGTCTGGTCATAGATACGTATACCAGCCACGGTGGCATAAATGGTGAGAGCATCTGCTTTGAGTCTGGGAGGCCAATGGTTCGAACTCCAGTCGAGTCATACCAATGACTTGGAAAAAATGGCACGTACTGCTTCCTTGCTTGATGCTCAGCATTTAAAAATGATAGAGTATGGACAATCAATCATAAGTTGGTAGGTAAAACATAGTGTAGGCTTTGGGCATAATTACCTCCCCTCCTTAATTGAAGTTCTTTGCAAGGGAGCTCGTATTATTCTTCTCTGGAAAGTCAAATCCGGGTAAAATTAACCTGTTGTCCTGGTGCGGTGCCTATAGTGAAATGGTGGGCAACTTTGCATGAACCAGATTCTGTAAAGGAATCTCTTGAATCACAAATCGATGTGAACGAGACTTCCACCGAATGTAGAAACGCACAGTATATGCCGTAAGAAATGCAAGCATGTCGACTCGGATGAGATCAAACATATAGTTCATCTTAACCTCAGAGGAGTTAGTCCCGAGGTTATTGCAGATACATGTGGTCTTACAGCCTCACACAAACATGTCATTAACCAGCTCAACAAAAACGTCATTCACTAATTATGGCGAACCTTTCAAGGCCATGTTCTCAGCGCTTGAAGCTTTTTTAAAAATTTTTTTACAATTTCTGTTTCAACTTATGCATGTGAACAACATTCCCTGTGATGGGAAACATGAAAACCAATACACTGACGGAGGGAAACCTCACTACTGAGTTGTGATGTGCCAACACCTGCCTTACTCCTAACTAAAAAAGCTAACCGAAGGCGCACCGAAGTAAGTAGCTTATTATTAAAACTATAAATGCCTTTTCATTTGTATTGATGTGTTCAATCCTGTATTACATTATTATTGTTTAAATACAAGTAATTAAAAAACTTTTTAGGTCAAAGGACGTAGGATATTATGCAAAATATTAAATAAAACAGGTAGGGATGTTCAAGAGATCATCATGTGAAACTATCCCTCCATCTTTATTTGAATAATGGTGTTGCCTGTCATCCTGTCGTCCATTTTAATGATTGTATATGTTGACTGTTCCATTATGAATTTGACAGTGAAATATAAAACAGTTAATACGAACACACACACACACACACACACACACACACGAGTAGAGGATAAATGGGGTTCAGAGCAGCCATTCAAATTAACGGGGGAAAAGGAAAACTTACTGACTCAAGCCCAAAAGCCAAAATAGGAGACTGATTTTCCCCTCCCATACAAGCAAATGTAAAATTGACTTTATGATTAAAGCACTTCTTCCTTCATATTTTCATTCCATCAAAGAGCGAACCAATGAATATTTGTCCATGTTCTAATTTGGGGAATAACTTAATTTTCCTATTACATTCATTTCCATTGAGTATATTCACTTTATTCTTTCAAGCACGAAAGAAAGGGCTGTTAGGGTTAGTTTGGTTTGTAAAATGTAAATCCCTCATTCGGTTTTGTAAAATGGAAAGTGCTTTTAAGAGCACAGTCGTGCCGTGAAAATGAGGAGTATTCTGTGCCTTGTCTCTCATGGTTATATCGAAATCATCAGAACAACAACGGACAAAGTTTAGCTAAAACAGCTTTTAAACGTAGGTTTTATCAAAATCATTCAAACTAAGATGTTTCATTTTCGTGTTAAAATGAGTCATTTTGAAGTCAGCCAAGCTGCCTCGCCCGAACCAAGCCAAAAAATTCCGGTCATTTCCTATGTGGGACACACCCTTGTTGTGAATCTCCCATTATTCATCAAGTTGCTTATTTAAACTGACTTGTGTGCGAGCGTTTCATTCAGAGAATGGATTGTGCAGAGGAGTACTCCAACCTTACGGATCAATCGTTCCAAGATGAGAGGTGAGATTCTCAACCCAATTCATTATTTGTTGTTTAAACAGAATTAAATCACTATACGACGAATAATTATTGGTTTTTTCAAAACAGGTTGTCCCAATAAGAACATCGTTGATAACTGATGTTGAAAATGAGTTATCTGAATTACACGACGAGTGGATAAAAATGAATGACTTTCTTGAAGACATTTATTCGTTTGGAAAGAAATGAATGATATTATTGTTGGCTGGAAAGAAGTTCTCTCACGTCCTTTGATCTTGAATGACCCGAGTCCAAGGTGAGAAATTATCGCTCTGTCTCTGTCTCCGTGTGTGTGGTGTGCGTGTGTGTGTGTGTGTGGCGGTGGCGTGCGTGTGTGTGTGTGTGTGTGTTGTTGTGTGTTGGTGTGTGTGGTGTGTGTGTGCGTGTCGTGTGCGCGTGCGTGTGCATATATGTGATGAATTTGGAAGCTCACTGCACACAACAGCCAGAGTCCTTATAGCCTCAGTTATATCGGTAAGTGTGTGTTTCTAGTTAGGGTCCCGTCCCTAGTCTAATGGGAATTAAATATACGTGCGCTGTGGAGTTATTTTTATAGTTAGGATTTTAAAATCATTTACAACAATGACAACAACGCCCATCTTCGCTCTCACAACAACAACACTCTGCTCGCGGCATTCTTCGCGCGCTCGCCAGCGAGTGTGCGCGTGGGCGGAGTCTAACATAGGTATGGCGTCCCTCTTTGGCCAATCGACAAGGAGCGGGCGTCTCACCCGCCCCATTTCTGACTCAACACCATCGCCATTACGCACGTGGCCGGAGGTGAGGAGGTAGGCGGAGCCACAAACGCCTCGGATTGGGACTCCACCCAGAAGGGTGGGAGTTGCTCCGCCTACCGTGGGCCCATCCAATGGAGGACGGCCAGGGAATCGCGCGATGGGTCCGACCAACCAGGAGGCGAGTGGCCAGGAGAAGAAGCCCCTCCCTCCTAAAAAGCCAGTGAGTGGTTGTGTGGACGAGCGTTCGGGAGACGGTGTGCTCGTGGCAGGAGCGTTCGCCAGACGGAGATCGTGGCGTTTGCCGAGCAGCCAGTGATCGTGTGTGAGACATTTCTGGTGGGAGAGGACATTTTCAGTTCAGACATTTCCAACCTGGCATCCAAAGCCAGTGAGTGGTTGTCAACGAGGGCTCTGCAGATGGTCGTGGTCGTGGACTTCGGGTCGTGGGTTCGAGTCCCACCGTGGTGGTTCGAGTCGGTGTGACAGCATGAGGCGGGACAGGTACCCCGGGCCGGCTCTACCGACTGAAGACCTATTGAGGTCCATTTCCTTTTGTGCGTGTCTGTGTGTCCGTGGGCCCCGTCTGTAAGTAGAATGGTATAAGTGTTTTCCTTTCCTTGTAAATTACATTTTCTTTATTCATGATAACTCTGCTCTGTGGCTCCCTGCCTATTGTAAATAAATATCCCTTTTGTTAAATGGTCCAGCTCATTTCTGTATTTCTTTCATTGGCTTGCCACGGTGCATATTGGGAACTAGGAAGGCAGTTGTTGTAGTTGTACATTTGGACCGGCGCGGCTCTGGTAACTCCGCTTGGTTACGCCGGTTCCGGGTCGTTACCTGCGACTCGGATCGGACAGTCGGCCGAGAGTGTGGTTCCCCGGTAGTTAGACTGCGTGGGTATTTAGGTATATTGAAATTGCATTTAACCAACACCCACGCCGTCGAAATATTGGGCCACAGTCTTTAGTGACTCGTGGCTACGGAGTTATAGGGGTGGACCTATAAATTCCGGGTGTTCGGTGGGCGACTCTACTGCTCCATCTTAGGCAGTCGTGTCGCGCCGAACTCGGCCACAACAATATGTGTGTGTGTGTGTTTAATGTGTATGTGTGGTGTGTGTTCTCTCTGTCTCTGTCTTTTGTCTCTCTGTCTTCTATCTGTCTCTCTGTTGTCTCTGTCTATCTCTATCTGTCTTGTCGTGTCTGTCTCTTTCTGTTCTCCTTATAACAACTTGTATTTGGCATGGTGGTAATTAATTTAAAAGCATCACAACTTGTGGTGGTAATTTTTGACTCCTTGCTTTTTATTTTCAGCATTAAAACTGAATCATACATGCGTGAATTTCGCAACCTTGAATGGGAAGATGTTGAAATTCCACGGGGTGATGACTAATTTTCAACTTCCAGTTTAAATGCTCATCTGGATGAAATGGAAACAAAACTCGATATTCTGGAGGTAAATGTTATATTTATTATTTTATTAATATCATAATATAATCATCTTTATATATCCCAATT
>CM068960.1:14042647-14059456 GCA_035128595.1 Eptatretus atami
ATATTTGTCTTGACTATTAAATATACAAACCCAATGAGAATTATTATCTTCCCATTATTATCCCATTATCATTCCCATTATTATCTTCTAAGTTCATAATAATATTCTTTGTATGTTTAGGCACGTTTGTTAATTCATCGCTCTCATACAAATAAAACCACATTATGAATTTTGTAATTCTTACAAATATTGACAAGTTCTGATGATGTTGGTATTCTTTCGCGCAAATTCTTTAAACCACTCATCAATTTGCTCATTTATTTATTAGAAACATATAATCCATTACCCTTTTAGTTTAATTTTACACTCTTGCTTGGCGATAGAAGAAAGCATATCTTCCCAACTAACATCTCGGCTTTTAACAGGCAAGACTTTCAAGTTTTTTTCAGGCAAAATCTAGCAAATTACAAGCCCACTGTCCGACAAATTTGTTTTTAGTGCAGGCATTTTAGCAGAAATATTTGGTCAACCTGCAACACAAATTGCACAAAAGCAAACTCACTGATTTTGGTCCTGAATATGTCCTCAGTGACAGAAAAAAGTTCCCTAAGGGATCCTCCGGGGGAAAGTCCTGAAAATCACATGGAATCCAATATGGCCGCCACCGGCTTCGGCGAAAAATGTGAAAATTGTAAAGATTGAATATTTTAATATGTAAATATATGTTTTTTCTGCATTCTAATTGTTTCTAGTTATGGTCCAGTGATAATTGATATACAAGAAGTAATTATAAAAAAGTGAAATGTATTGAGGGGTAAAATAAAAAAAATTATAAGCTTTTTTTGTCCAAAAATGTCATATTTTTTCCCGAAAAAATATTTTTGACTTGAGAAAGTTTGTTTCATTAAGAACATATGTATCCCCAGGCATACATACATATATTTCCAGATACGGACATTAGTACTATCCTGCTGGTGAAGAATTACAACACAATATTAAATTTTATTGATTTATTTCCATTTGCCTACCCTACCCCTTAATTTTGAAATATGGTGCCGTTGTGCGTATTCGGTCCAAACAAGGATACAACGCCTGGCTATAGCTAATACAGTTAATTAAGGATTAAGACAAATTCTGATTTTTAAATACCATAGCTATATGTTTTATTTGTTATATAACATAGTCAGTTCAAACTTTAAAACAATTAATACTAATTCTGTGATTTATTTTCAGGCATGGAGGGACCTGAACGGTGTGCCATCCTGCAAACAGGATGGAGGAGGCCCCATCAGCTTCAATCTAACAGAAAAGGGGTGTTCAGCCATCAAACCAGGCCGCAGCAGGCAAGGAAAGACAGGCGCATTCACACTGTACCTAGGGAAAGGTGCACAAAGACTGTCGGCGTATATACTGCAACCGCGCATCAGTAGGCCAAGTGATACCAGGAAAGAAGAGTCCAAAGCCAGTACAAGCAGTGATAGACATGTACTTAAGGTCATCTGAGGAGGGGTTTTCTTCAACACTGATTGCCTTTTTCTGTGGTAAGACAGCCAAGTTTGGGAGGAAGCGGAAGACGCAGGATGTGGCTTGCAAGTAAAGTACAATTGAATGGAAGGACACGCTCCTGGCATATATGCCGCGAACTGAGCCGATGTTTGGTAGATGCTGTGAAAGGCACGGATTCCTGCATGTTGCATATGACTTGCACGCAGCAGATGCAGTTTTACCACGCAGACATGCAGTGTTAACTTTCGTACAAATAAACGAGATACCAATAGCGTCAGATGACGGACACGGAAAGAATCCAAGAGGACAAAGCTTGGACGGCCTCGAGGCGATGAGAAGAAGCGGCAGCATTCTCTTGCAATGTGCAAGATTCTTGAGGAATAATGAAGTGATGAGCAGATCACCATCAATGATGCTGCATTGACCTCATGACACAGAAACTGGCAGGCACTAACCACGAAGCTACAGCTACAAACCGCAGCATAGAAGGCGAGGCCTGTGGGAACACTTTGTGACAGGATAATCCAAAAACTGCGATGCAACGACAAAGCTGAACGTGGTCACCTTCTGGACAACAGCCAGGGCAGTGCTTCAGGAATATTACAACAAACGCAGCAAGCAGGAAAAAGACACGAACTAAGAGAATCAAGGCTTGGGTACCAGGCCACTGCCAAAACTCATCAGAGAAAAGACATATAAAAGCCCATTGAAACATCCCATGAAGTCTACCATGTGGTGATGAGCCTGCAATCGCAAGATGGCTGGCATTAATACTTACAGGATACTCCTGCTTGGTACTGCTTGAAGGACTGTTTGTGGGAAAGAAAGATGGCTGTTAAAGTGGCTTTCAATTGGGCAAGCCATAGTGCAAGGCAACGAGCCCGAGTCTTACTGGGCACCACTGCAGGTTGGGTTTGGGTGGTGCTAGTGGGGCGGCTTTAGCCCCAAATATTCAAAGATTTGTGCATTTTTGTGATACAAGCACGCAAATTTGGCAGAAATGTAGCATTAATATGTTGCCGAACCATTTCAGATATTTGGGCCACTTGAAAAATTCTCTCTTTATGTCGCGTCCATATTGGATTTCAAAATGTGCCGGCCACTTGAAATCTACATTTGGCTATTATCCTCTGGCGTTGCAGCTAATTGACTTGATTCTGGTATCTTTTAAATGTATGTTTTTGGGGCAAAGGGAATCCAATGGTACCATTTTTCAACTTAATATTATCTATCACAGTCTGTATATAATTTTTATTTGGAATTATCTAGGCAAAATATTGGATTCAACACAATATTGAAAAGAAATGTCTTAGATATGTAATGAACAATAAAAAAATAAACTATACTAAATCACTAGTAACAACTCAGACAAGCTTCATAATAATAATGGCAGTTCTAAAATTTATAAATTCATATCCCATTAGGAACAAGTGAGCCGCATTCATTTGTGTTTTTCATTGCATATTTTATTAAGCATTACATTCATATTGTCATGAAATACCAAACATGCATAATCCCCTTTTCCTCGAGACCCTTTTAAGCCAACTTTGTGTTTCCTAGAGTACAGAAATTTCTTGTTATAGGCTTCGCATCACTGTCTTGTTTCCTTAACAATGCTACTGTAGCATGTCTTTAACAAGTTTAACAAAACGATGACTGCCATATATGTCTTTAATTCAAGCAGCCCGACCAAATAGAGTAGAGAGCTGCATGTGTGTAGACTCCCACATCAACTGTGTGTGTGATCTGGGGATGCACGGTCCAAGACAAGTCGCCCCGTTGCCAGCACTACTATCTGATGTACCCCTGTCACTAGCAGCACAATAAGTCGCTCGCTGCCCCAGCTGATAAAGTGGCGTCATTGACCAGAGGAGACTTCAAACAGCAGACTGATGAAGAATACAATGGCTAGGCAATGCAAAGCGAGTCATGGAAGACAACACTGGTACAGTGGACAAATGACAAAACATCTGGGCTTGCAATTCAATGCCAGCCGACAGCCACCAAATGCTCGAGTCATCTGCCCCACTGGTGTCGCTGCTTCCACTCTTCCTGGAGAGTGCCCAAAGTGGCCAATGATCGCGGCAACTCAATGGACGTCGTGAGGAAATGCTGTGGAAACCTGAATCCTGGACAGACAACAGTGGGTTCACCGTTGATCAGCCACTGTTTTGCTTTTTGGCCAAGCAGATTACAGTGGAAGTGGCCAGAGAGCTAATGGTGAAGAACCAGATAGTGGTGATGTTTTGGTGGCCTCCACATAGAGATTGGCGGCACTGAAGGACTACTGGGGGACTGGCTGAAAAGGGAGTGGTTGGGTGCAAAGCACCTTGTGTAAGCCGAGATTGGCGAACAGCCAGGACAGCAGACTACATTCCTGCGAGCATCCCATGTCTTGCGCACAAGAAGAGGCACAGTCAAGTGAAGCTGCTGCAGCACTGTAACATCCTGCAAGCACCGTGCCTACACCAACTAACATCTGGGAGAAACGCGGGATGCAGAGGACCTTCCGGAGTTTTGAAGACTGGTTGTTGCCAGAGAGGAAGAAGAATACCCCAAGTTCACTACTGGGGCATACGTGCTGGAACGTAGAAAGCTTTGGGTTCTAGTGTATGTGCGTTCTTCAGGGCAGGGATCGTTAATGATGTACCTCGATGCTCGACAGAGGCTGGTCCCTGGTTCCATGCACTGGATCAACACCGCACTATGTGCGAGGTGGATACCAGTGGCACCTGAAGGAACAGTGGCCGAACTCGCGACCATCAAACACCAGATGTTAGCCAGGAAATTAGGGAAAGCCCACTTCCAACCGTTCAGAAAACACAGAGGGTGTTCTTCTTCAATCCCGAGTTGAACGCAGGCACATGAGCAGAAAATGCCTGCATCAAAGGAGACGGTTGGATGCAGTTGGGCCTCACTGACAACCCTAGTGCCTTACGTCGCTGGAATGGTTGCGGGACCAGAAAGTTGCCAGGCAGGGTGATCGAAGAAATTAACAGGATTGGAACCAACCAACTGGAGACGGCAACAGCAAGACACACGTCATGCATGATCAGAAGACGGCCAAGTGTACAGGCCTCATTTGTGAAGATGTTCGCTCTCTCGTCGGTGTCATAGAGGAGATGGGCAAACCCATTCGAGGAGGAGAGTCAGGATGTAGTCAAACTGACACAAAGGAGATCGGCAGATACTGCTGCTGTGGAGAACGCGTGAATTAATGCCAAGAGGATTGGCCAAGAGCAGTTCGAGGCTTTCCCAGAGAGTGTCCTGTTGGACAGAACAAAGGCAGTGGACGCACCCATTCCTCGTAACAAGCTGAAGGGTGTTCAGCACTTCCACTCCAAGAAGCCAGAGCATAGGTCAGCAACAGCTCGCCTCCAATCAAGACATAAACCGTGAACTCTTCGCACGCCTGCACATTTGTGCCAAAACGAGGGATGAAACCTGAGGAGTTCTTTTGTCACGGAGAATCAGGCATGTCCTTCCTCCAGCTGCTTTGTCTGATGGTGGAAGCCTCTGCACTGGTACCGAAGAGTGGATCTCCTCACATGCTTGGGAAGAAAGTCTGCCGACGCAAGACAGAGACTCTCTGTCACGACCTGTATTGTGCTTGATGGAGCAAACATCGTCCAGATGCTGAAGCCGGCTGCATCAAAGACCTTTGAAGAAAGTATGCACAACAGATCTTCATCCCATATAATTGTCCACGGAAGCCTCAAACAGTGTTCACGAGCGCTGGATCTGGTCTGGGATAACTTACCTTGCTGATTTACTGAAAGGTAGTAGCACGTGCAAAGCGGGGACAAAGGTGTGCGGAGACGTGTGGTGGCTGCCGCAGCCATCAGAAAACTTGGCAGAAACTTCCTACGAGTGGACAGCAACAAGACGCAAAGCCTGTTCAGGTTCCTATCATGCAGCTCATCATGGATGGTTTGACCAGGAGGACAAGAAACTCGTCATTACTGATAGGAGAGGCAGTGCTCAAGCAAGCCACTACTGCCAGATCTGACCTCAGTCTCGCCGCCATGTAACCATGAAGAAGCTGAACAGTCGATGTTGCTGCATGCATCAAGCTCACGCAGTCCAGCATGGACACATGCCAATACTCATCCGGACTGTAGACACGATGTTGTTGGTGCTGGCAGTGCCTGGCACTGTGGAGTTTGCCAACCAGAAAGACAAACGTGGCTGGCATTCGAATAGGCGCAGAGTTTCCGATACGTAGCAGCACACGAATAGAAGCTGGATTGGGACGAGAGAAGGCTCGTGCACTGCCAATGTTTCCCACGCTCTAACTGGATGGCGACACTGTGTCTAAGTTTTCATAGACATGGTAAAGGAAGACTGCGTGGCAGTCTGGACGGTACTGCGCAGAAACTACTGAGGCGCTGCTGCTGCTGTCCTGCTGCACCTCGTGACATACCAGACGATGCAATGCGCATCAATCGAGAGGTTCGTGATCCTGTTGTATGATCCGAACCAGCAAATGCACAGACATTGACAAGGCCAGGAGGAAACTCTTCGGCAAGGAAGAACAATGTGGCAGCTCATTCCCTCCAACGAAGGCAGCTCTGGAGTGAACATGTTCAAACGAGGCAGTGTAATCACAAAGGTGGACATGTGTGGGGTCAGATACTGCTGCCTAGCACCAGAGCTCCCCTCCACCAAACCACTGGATTGGTCAATGGCTGGAGAAGGACAGTACAAGCACCTTACTGGACCAGGGCTAACTGAGGGGCAGCTCACAGCTGAGTGAGCTGGTTTCTTGCAAGTGCAAGAAAGGTGGTCATGAGGCGCTGCAAGTGCAAAAAGGCTGCCCTTCAGTGCAGCAGCCCTCTGTGTGTGTGAGGGGACTGCAACATGACGATGAGTCAACAACATACATGTTACTTGTGGCATATGCTGAACTTGTTAACATGACACTGTTTATGTACACGTATCTTCAGTTACCGTATATACCTAGCCTCAGATACCAGTACAAAACACCGAGCTGCAAAATACTAGAACCATGTAGCATGTCAGTATTATAAACTAAGACATTTTACAGAACTATAGACATTCTTTTCAAAGTAGTATGTGTTGAATCCAATATTTGCCTTGAATAATTTCGCAATAGAAATTATATAACAGACTGTGATAGAATTAATATTAAGTTGAAAATGGTACCATTGGATTCCTTGCCCCCATAAAACATAGCATTTAGATACAGAATCAAGGTCAAATAGCTGCATTACGTGACCAGAGATAATAGCAATGTTAGAATTTCAAGTGGCGGCAATTTTGAATCCAAATATGCGGACATAAAAGAGAGAATTTCAAGTGGCCCATATCTGAATAAATGTTCGCACATATTAATGTACATTTCTGCCAAATTTGGTGCTTGTATCCAAAATGCACAACAGGTTTGCTAATGCTGCTTAGCACTATGCAGCTATTCACCACTTCGCATCACGATTTCCTCATTGGGACTCCCTTCATCCATCACGGGTTCTGCTGTTTCATATGAAGAGGTGCAATCAGTTTTGGAATGAAATGATGCTTCAGTCCACATAGAACAGACATCCTAACCTGACAACAGAGTTTGTGCAGTATGCAGCTGACAATGTGGACCAGATAACATTTCGCACACGATGGATGGCCCCATGGCAAGTATTCCGTGCTATGGGGATGATTGCCGTGCCGTCACACCCTGTGGGACAGAAATAGCCCGGCCCAATACCTCAGGGATTAAGGGTGATACCGTCCCTTTCCCCGTGATTGTCCCACAAATGGTTTTTTGGAAAGGGTGGCAGATACGCGGTTTACACAAGGAAGATAAGTCAACGGGATGACAGCAGTGACGTACCAGAACTTTCAACCTAAAATTCGCAGATCTGTTCTGAAAATCTTGAGTTCTGTGGAAAGACATATCATCTGTGTTTTGGGTCCCCAGACCTGCATGTCCAGGAATGATGCAATTCATACACAAGGGTACCATCCTGGCAAGGCGGTTATACATTTTCGATCCCATGGATAGACATGAACTCGATGAACAGCACTATGCAATATGACTCGACCCTGATGTTTTGTCCAGTGAAACATGCACGACGCCAACGTTGTTCACTCCAGTAATCACTCTTTGATCAGCCCTCTTGCTGGAAGGCCCTCCATGATCATCAACTCGGAGCCTATGGAAGTTGATCTGAAAGGGATTGTTCCCTTACGCGGGCGGCTTCCACGCAGAGATGTAGTTCCCTCCTCCGGATGTATTGGACACCTGATGGTGGTCATCCGGGCTTCAATGTAACTGAATAGACCTTGATTTCATCTTGTGTCTTCAACGTTGTCTTATTTTTTTTTGTCCGGAGCCAAATCATATCGTAAATTATTTTCTTTTTTACGGTGATCAAAATTATAGACATTTTTGGACAAAAAATAAGCTATAATTTTTTTATTTTATAACCCTCATATAACATTTGCACTTTTTTGATAATTATTCTTGGTATATGCAATTATACTTGATCGCCCTATAACGTAAGATAACCAGTTAGTATTTGGCAGAAAAACATATTAGTTTACATATAAAATATCAATCTGTACAATTTTCGCCCCCCCGCTCTTTCCCACCCGCCGGAAACCGGGTGGCGGCCATATAGGAGTTTCCATGATTCAGGACTATCCCCGGAGGATCTTAGGACTTTTTTTTTCTGTGCACTGGAGGCATCAGGAATGCGAAGAATCATGTAAGAGTTGTTTTGTGCAACTTTGTGTGGAAGGAATCATCACAGATCGTCATTTTTGCCTGTACTATATTGCGACAACTTCTTGTTTTGTCCTTGTTCAATTATTTTTGAGCCCGGAGTTGAGCCTTTGCTTTCGTTGGGAAGTCTTTAAAACACCCGCTGGCGTGAAGTACCACCCTAGGCGTCCATCAGCTCGTCAGCTCACTGCACATTAAACGCCAGCTAAATAAAAAGGAATTAAGAAAAATGGGAAAATTCCTCCACTCGTGCGTCTCTATTGAATAATTCTTCAAATCATTGGTTTTTGACATTTTTAATTTTTAAAGTGAGGCCAGATCATCGGTTCTAATCATTTTCACTCTGTTCCTCGGACGTAAGGCTGTTGTGAGCCAAAACATCAATTCTTACTTGCTCCTATTTCCTCATCTGAAATTGTAATTACGTCTAATATCAGTACAAGGCTTTTGATTTAAAGACACAAGATGAAGTAGTTTTAATGAAAGATTGATTTGATTAAAGCAATGTACCTCAGTTGTACTTTTACCGACTGCATGTTATTTAACAAAAAAGTATATGTGTAGACTAATCAATAACACGGCATTAATGCGCTGTAGTTTAATCCTGTAATTGTGTTTCTTGCCCAAAAGCAAGCAATCATGTACAACTTGCTTCACTCTCTCCTCATTTCATGTTAGGGAAGTATCCACTTCGATTAGGCTTTTATAAGTTTCGCTTTTTGAGCACTCATTCAAACGCATAGGATTGTATTACAAACAGTTTATAATGCTGATCGTAATTAGTCCAAAATAGGTTCTTTATTTCCATTACTTTTCAGCACACCTTTTGGTTTAGACTTGTAATGCTTGCCAGCATAAACATTTTTGTCCGCGAATTAAATTCCAATGCTATGCTCGCGTGGATAAAATGTTCCAAATGCTCAGAAGATACACGAAGTTTTGTTTCTCACATTAGCTATTATCACTCAATGCATTTATCTTATCAGGTAAGCAGTAATCCACATTTGGTTTTTAAAAATGATCCAAGAGGGTATATCGTGCTTTCCCTTCCGGAATACCCAAATTTCCACATGGCAATGGTTTGGGTTTCAGGTTTAACGGTTGTTTGACTCTTCTTTTGAGGTAATGATACACCCGAGTGGTGCTTTCCTTTAGTTGAGTCTTTGCTATTCAACATCTCCTTACTAGTTTTAAGATTAGGAGTAATATCCAGCTTTAATATTACCACTCATTTTCATCTTAAAAATATTATCCTGGGCTACCTCAAAAGCACTAGCAACACAAAAAAGTAATCTATTTTTGCATATCATTCCTTTGTATTGAAATCTATTCTTAAGAGCCATAACAGAGAACTTTATCAATGAATCACAAAATCCAATATACCTTAAGAGGAACTGCCAGTCCAAGTAAGTTATAAATCTCCGCCTTTTGTATCATAATTATTACGTTTTCCTTTCCTTTGTAAGTATATCCAGGGTTGTGTTTTGTTCCGCGTGACGATAATCAGTGAATAAAAAACGCTAGTCGGAGCAAGCCCCTTGTCGACGCACATATTCCATGCTTACTGAATGAATATTACTGTGTATAATTTCTATTCAATGGCGATTTCAAGTATGCAGCAGAGACATAATGCAACCACGCTGTGAAAGCTATATGTGTGTTCAGCGGATGGTATGCAAAACAAACTACTATCAAACACTTTTTCTGTAAGAAATCATTTACGAGTATGCCCGCCTTTTGTGTATATTTCCAGCCTTAGTGAAATGATAAATTTTACACATAAGCACGTCAGAATCATTTCGGACAGAATTCAAAATAAGTTTGTTGAGATTATTTATTTAATTCAAAACGTTTTTTGTTCCATTTGCATTCCCAGTCTGTTCAAGTTATTTGACATTTACCTTGGAAGTAATCTTCCTTTTTTAGTGGAGTTTGTGAAGATGGAATGGTAAATCATCCAGAATCAACTATCCAATTGCTTTCCATACTTGTATTTGATTTTTGGAAAGATGTTAAAACTTTTGAACCCTGACGGCCAAGGTATTGAATAATGTTTATGTCGTTCGTTGGGGGCACAAACCCTGAAGTTTTGCCTTCTTAGTTTCTTTTATTGCTTGTAATTTATGAGTATTTCCTTTTGGGCAATCTTTTAATACTCTTTATGAGCACCCGAATATACATTTCCCCACAGGCAGAAGCAGTTGAACCGAATTGGTCTTAGTTTTTATAAGAATTGTGACCGATAGCCCAATTAGGCTTTCAAATTTATTCCATGCTTCTCGATTGAGTGTCGCGACGAGCCCAGTTAGTCTTTTGTCTTCGTTAGAGTTTATAGTTTAATCCTCTACCAGATTACATACTCACCCTTTGTAGTATGGGAAAAAGGAACATCCCCCAATCCCCTGTAATATATTTATATTGTTACAGATTTCCGCCCGCCACGGCGTGCGGACACGACCGCGGATTTAGCCATGGCCCGGCCCCGTCCTCGCCATCGCCGAACGGAACCAATCCTAGTCGCGGACTTTTCCGGATCAAACGCGGAACCAGTCCCACGGTGTTGGTTTTTTAAGCACACCACAGCCCTAGTCCAATAATTCCACCGCGCGCGACAGGGTTCAAATCGCCGAATTTGTCGGATATAACCTTAAATATTCGCACGGGCAGACTACCGAGAGACTGTACCTCAACGGGGCCGTGGGACACGAGCCGCTTTATGGCAGCTACGCTCTGTTTTTTGGGGATAACCGAGGCAGTGTGTTATCGCGAGCCCCGTTGGAACGCCGATTCAGCTTTTACCCGGCTATTTAGAAACGCAGAGCTAATATTGCCGAGTGCAAGAAAGGTCGCAGTTCATTAGGGAAAGAGGACACAGACGAAACGGGTTAGCTTATAAAGAAGCAGCATTTAATTACCACACACAAGACATATAATGCAGTCCATAGTAGATCAATCAATGCAAAACACGCATGTGCAGTATTATGCGTTGACTGCTTAGCTAAACGCGGGTAAGGGACAAAACACGAGCAAGACAAAGAAGCCTTACGACCCTCCTTATTTATTATGTACACAACTTTAACATTCATACTATGAAGAAGATGGCGCACAACGTTTCATCGTCAAAAGCCTAAAGAAAAACCGCGCAGGACAGACGAAGGAGCAGACTGGGACCATTGGGTGACTTTAATTGACAGACGGAGCCGTATAGACCGCAGAGGCTTCCGCGAGACCGGGCCCTGGCAAACCTTCTCATACTCGCTGGGGCGACCCGCCGACGTCCCGTCTCCACCACGACGCCACGGTAAGGCAACGGCTCGGACAGGCCATAGCGCGCCTTGGGGTCCGCTGCGCTCCCGCCTTTCTCTCACTCGCTTTCCACTACACTCCACAACCTCACGACAGACATCAGAAGAGCGACCGCGAGGTGAGAGAGACCCAGGTAGAAGAAGAGCGCGACCCCACACTGAGAAGGGACACAAGGAGAGAGAACCTTCATCACTCACCAGTCGCCTCAATTTCAAATTAACCCCTGTCTTCCTCGGCGCGTTTCGTGTTTTTGATCGTGACCGCGGCCCTTTTATCGCTCCGGGGCGTTGCGCGTCCTTCCCCCTCCCCCCTATCTGCGGGCGCGGGGGTAAAACTGCCAGGTGAGGTTTTTTCGGCTTTTGCGCTTCTTTTGGGCTTGTGATAACGTGAACATTTCTTTATGTCTTGGCTCCCCGCGTCTGCTTGACGCGCACGGTGTTTTTTTCGTTGGGGGGGGAGGGTGAGCAGCCGTCCGTCGTTTCTCTCACGACGAATTCGGCCGAGGCTTTCTCGCAACCGGTGCTGAGTGGCAAACCGTGTGGTGATTAACGGTGATCCGTTTGTTAATGTGTTGCGTGGACTGCGTTTTTGGTGGTGGGTCGTGAAAGGTGGTGTGGTTTGGGGCCCGCTTTGTGGGGTTAAGGTGGTTTGTTGTGAGGGCAAGTGGTGGAGAAAGGTAGTTGGTGGTGCCGTCTTGGATGTTGTGAGGCGGCTTGATGAGAGCGATGTTTGGGTGGTGGGAGGTGGTGGTTGTGAAGCGGTGGTGGGAGAAGGTGTTGTGGTGGAAGTGTTGGTTGTGAAGCTGGCTGATCCCAAAATAACAGATAGTAACAAGAAAACGGCTAACTCAAGATTCACAGCAACTGTTTACACGAATTAATTCCCTCTTAGAGCCATCGGTGGGGGAGAATCTATCTGAACACAGACTTTATCGCAATAACTTGATCTAAGGACCTTATATGGTGCTCTGCGAATATTCCACAGCGTAAACATTTTTTCCAACATTTGTGATTTGCCTCACAATTAACCATCGAAATTTAATTTATTGTAAACCTTCATGTAAGGTTGAATTTCTGATGAATATAATTTACTCCATTAAAAGAAATCATGCGATTATCTGTTGGTCGGTTATGCTCTATAAAATTTACTCTGTGATAATGGTTTTATTCTGACAACAAGGTAAGATAAACTATGATTTTTGGGTTGTTTCCGCATATTGAATTATAACAAAGCTGGGGTTGAGTATCGTTGAAATGAAATATTGTATTTTGTATCTTATTCCATGCTAATTTATAGAGCACGCATGCTGAATCAATGCACAGCGTGAATTATAGCGGGCATTAGCGAATATTATATCGGGCTGGAGGAATATTTTGAATGACTATTATCAACTGTTAAAACATCCAGTTTTCAGCTTTTTTGAGGAAAACGCCAATAACTTCTCTAAATTTGAAATTATAAAATATGTGAAAATCATAAACCTGTAAAGATTAATAAAAGATAATTAAAAAAAAACTGCAGAAATATCAAATTAAAACAATTAATCAATTTTTTAAGTTTAATCGTTGATTTTGAAAGTAATGTTTTTTGAAATATCTCTAACATATTTTTGGTTGCCATTAGCCGCGCGTACACCCTGTTTACTTTCAAAGACGAACATTTCGGAAGATATTTGAGAAATTCATTATGTTTCGCGGAGAAACAGTGTTTATCGTTTGTATCCACTCTTTGCCCGGATTATAAACTAAACAGCTTTGTCATTTTTCGTGGTCGGTGATATTAAATATGTATTATCAGTTTTCCATGGAGCAATAATAACGCCTCAATAGTCATATTCTTTTTTGTTGCGTCAAGTTGTAGTTGGGGTAATGGGAATGAAGATGTGGTGGTCGCTTGTTGTGAAATTAAATAACTAAGGATTGTGGCTTCTCATCTTATTTTAATATGAGAATAAAATGTCTTTTGTATTGGCATTTTAAATTGAATTAATTTTTCATGTTCATCAACTGTCTAAATGGCCTGATGGCTTTCCTTCATTCCAACAATTGTTAATTCCAGCGCTTCTTACTACATACGTAAAAGCAATAACAGTTTATGAACTAATTGTGAATGGGTGGCATTTGGAAGAAACTAACACCATTGATACGCTAAAGGATACTTTAAGCCCTGAATAATGTGTTTCTCCTTCCTCATCATTTCCTACTTTTACAGCAGAAAGCTTAACCATTGATAGTTTAAGAGAGTCCAGCAGATCATATATACTCCAGTCGATATCCCCATTATTTTGCCCATAGTCGCAATATGTTTGATCTAAATCTTTGATTCATCCTCACAGTTGAACCTATGTACATTATCGTCCATAGGGCTGTTTTGTGAGAAGAAACATTAATCTCGGATGTAGTTTTAAACAGGGGATTGAGCAGAACTCAAGAAACCTTAATCTCATCATTAAATATCAAGTACTATTATTGAACAAGATGAAATATTGGCTGTTGTTCTGTGAATTGAAGTCCTGTTGGTTTTTGAATGCCGCTGAATATTCAGTGTTTTGAAGAGCCATTCACAATATAGAATCCAGGGGGTGAGATATAATGCTGTTCCAGTTGTGATAATAAAATCCTTCCATCCAATCAAAGCCTGGCCTATATGCCCCTAATTCTTCCTTACACGTCATTTGACTGAAATTTCAACGATTTGAAGATTTATTCCACGGAGTAATATATCTTATGTTGTGGGAACTGCGGGCAAACATGTAGATATTTTTGTCTGTGGAAGTATCTTAAAGTGTTTAAAAAATTTGCATCATGTTTTCTTTCAAATGCTTTTCTTCACGCCAGTTAGTTATGGTTCTGTTGTTCCTTCTTTATGTTCCTTCCTGTTTCGTTTCACTTTTGAAAAACCCAGAACCTCTTGATGTTTCCTTAATAATCTTCTGTGCTCTTTCTTTTGGCATCCATGTTTGATAATTATTGGGAAGATTAATGGCGGAATCTTAGTCAGTGAAATTGTAAAGTAGCAAGCAGGCATGTAGTTAAATTTCCTTTTTTGAAGTTTGAAGTTTTGACGTGGGGAGTTGAAAGTAAATGATTGACTAAGAATATACAATTACAAGAAGAAATGTGCGTCCGTACATGTGTGTTTATAGGCTGTCGCTGATTTAACGCGTTTTGTTACATGCTCATTAACACTAATCATACAAAGATAACGAGGTTTGCTTTTTTTGGATTTTTCCCAAATGCTTTGTGGAGAAGGTATATATCATCAGTAATTATCCACTAAGATACAAGTTATCTAAATTTTGATTTCTTTTTATATTGGCTTGCTGTGTATCTACAAATAGTTGTATATATACTTCAATAGTTGTAAGATCATTTTAGTTGTTTGAAAGTTTTTAAATAAACCTATTATATTTCTTTTGTTGAAGACCTGAGCTTAACCTTGTGGAGAGCAAGTTGATACTTCAGAGTAGAAACTCGACTTTAGTGAAATTATGAAATTATAATAATCTAAAAAGTTGGGTAGTAAAAGGAGCAATCTTTAAAAGTAAGCAGGTTTTTTTTCCACATCTTGCTTGAAGAACTATGAGATATCTTATATGAATTTGGAAGATTTTTGTATGTTGTTAAATTTTTTATCTTATTTTGCCAAATGGGTAAAAAAATATCATTCATTTGATATATTGGTGGAGAAAGCAGGTTATTTAATTTAGTTAATTGTGCATTTTTTTCGCAAAACTCTATATTTGATTCCTAAGTTCGGGTTTAATTTCAGAAGATTATCGCATTATTTTATTTCTACAATATCTTGGTTTGTTTGGATATTTTGCGCCTGAAATAAACAATCGTGAAAATATATAACAACAATGCCTATTGAACATTTCTCTAATACTGACGTTCAGTTTTCTTCGCATTATGTGAGGAAAGGTGTGTTATCACCCTCATACTTAAATTCATTTTCTCCTCTAGATGGCAATCTGTTAGGAATTAAATTCTTTGGTGTAAATTAAAAAGAGATTATTTTCACTTTAATATTTTTATGATACAGTTAATTAGAAAGAATAATGCACTAAGGAATATGACAATTGTTTTATAGGCTTTTGATCTGTGTTTTAATCCGCACTGTCTTGTGCACATGGGCTGGATTCGTCAATGTGACAAATTCGGTCAAATATTTTCATAATGGAGTAATCAGAGGAAGTCTAGGCATATTTATATTATGAAGTAAACCTACTTAAAACTGAAAATTGCATCTGCCAAGCTTTTCAGTTGGCATATTGACTGCATAATTTTATAATATTACCATTCGATATCGTATATACTTTTTTTTCATTAACCAGATTCCAACTACAAACATTTTTTATATTAAAGGAGTAAATTTAAAAATGATCTTAAACGTACTTATTTGAACGAAGATGTCTTATTCACCTGATATTAAGTTAACATCCTGTTGTTTCATGCAGTGATTTACATCTTTTAGGGTTTGTTTGAAAAAAATAAGCTAAACTTTCTCATTGCATATTACAGATGGTCTGATCTTTATTCATATGCATGCTTAAGCTTCATTGATAAGGTTTTTTATTTATTTGTTGAATGAACTTTTGCGTGTTTCATTGCGTTTTTCCTAGTTTTGAAATATATTTACCCAGAAGGAAGAGGAGAAAACTTTTTTTGTTAGAGATACATTAATTGGATGTGTTACTTCCAGGTAATAAGCTTAAATGAGTCTTGCGCTAGCTGAAAGCGAAATTGAATGATACTCATCTATAATTCCACACATAATTAGTTTTTATCAATAGTTGTTTATAATTTGATCATTTGATTTAATTTGTAGACATCGCTTGACATTACGTTTCTGATCAGTAAATCCATTTAAGCATGAGAGAATTGAATTTGAAACTTGTCTTTTGGTGTCTTGAAAATAAGTGTTATTATTAAGTGAATAAAAAGTATGAGATAAAATCAGGTTCTTTAAAGCAGCAGACTTCACCTCTATAAATTAACGAAAATTCCATCAGAAAAATTTTAGTTTAAGCAACAGTTTTATTATATAAATATGGTGAAATACAACGTACTGCGATGTCTTGTAATCAACGAATACAATATATATAAAACACCTTCAAACAAGCAACCATAAGCATTTCGAGAGGATAAGGCTATGTTCACTTCGAATGAATGGCAGTGCCTCTAGGAAGTAAGGCGAAGAAAGCAGTGGTTGGGATATCTTGCTGCAAAGATGATTTTGAGAGTCCGTTATAATAGACATTCTTACAAATCAACTAAAAATCACAAGAAAAAGAGTTTTTTAAAGTAAAGGGAGAC
>CM068960.1:14086820-14102970 GCA_035128595.1 Eptatretus atami
GGTATATTATCCATTTGTGTTACTTGTAAGGTTTTACTTTTGATTAGTGATTTTTTTTTGGTTTTATTATTGATTATTTATCGATGCTTGTGTGGTTGGATTATCGATTATCGATGTTTGTTTTGCGTTGTATTGAATTTACTGAGTACAGACATAATGCTCGTGGATACTATCGATTTATAATGGTCGATATCGTGTTGTGTTTTGATTTTTGATGACCTTAGACCGGATGTGGATACATCTACTGGATGCTTTGCTCGAGTCTAATCGATTTTATAGATCTCGGGGAAATTTGATCCCATCGGAAAGCTTGTTTCATGTGTTTTCTCTGATCGGAGAGCATCGGAGAGCATCGGAGACATCGTTTGTGACAACGACAAAGCACCCTTCGTGCAGAAATGCCTGAAGCGTTCATAATGCTCCGTAAGTCGAAAATCCTGCAAGCATGGCTTCGTTTGATTATAATTTTCTTTCCATGCTTCGTAAAGATTAATATCGTTTTAAGTCAAAATGCGGCTTTTGCCCGCACTCCTCACCCCCCTCCCCGAGCCCCGAGGCCGCTCGCATGCGGCGCCAGGCCCGATAAGCGATAATTCCGCCCGGCGGCGACGCGGCGCGAAAAGGCGCCGAGAAACGGTCGGACGTGATTTACAAACGGGCTCAATGCATTAATGGTAATACGGAGTTAATAAGAAACCGTTGCGAGAGCGCCTTGGCCTCCCCGTTCGGACTCCGTGCGCAAAGTCCAGGTGGCCTGACCCAACTTGCCAAGGGTCGTCGTCGGGGTCCCGAATGAGCGGGTCACCCTGGGTGTTACGAACGAGCGTTTAAGGTAAACTTGCCCCGATTCACAATCAAAGGGCCAACACCTTCATGCGCTGAATACTTGCCTTTTGTTTCGTCACAATGCATAATCTGACAAGCCTGCCATTGGCTGCAAGTGTACTTGAATTGGCATGGCTGGTGTTCCCATCTGAGCATGTAGCTTGCAGGTTTAAATCCCAGGCTCAAATACAATATACAGTACTCATTGTCATTGTCCATTGTCTCCTGATGTCATGGTAATTCATTTTAACATTGTGTGAATATCTGGAAAGAAAGTTTCTTACTTATTTAGAAATATGGCAGCCACACTTATTTGTCGTCATCGTGCATGTAATATATTGTGCTTTCAACGTGTGTGTGTGTGTGTGCGTGTGCTTTTGTGCTCGTCGTACGGGTCATAGTTCATTGAAGAACGATGGTGTGCCCATGGTATTAGGCGGAACACCATGTCCTGGTGGGTTATGGTCTTTTTAATTATTGAGAATGCGTAAAGGCCACCACTAGATGGCGACTTGCATGAGCTCCACGGCTAGTTTGGGTTTGATTTGCAATTAAATCAGGGTGCCGGGAATAACTCACCTACTGTTCCTCGAATTAAAGACTCCGTTAGATCTTTACCATCCAACAGATAAGGCGAGCAGACGAGTCATCCATCTATCAGAGGGACATCACCCATCTTGCAGATGCACATCATGTGAACCATCAATCCAACAGGTTACAGTCGTCTGGAATCTAACCCAAACTATAGACAGCTCAAAAGTAAGAGCACGTCCTCTGCGTTATCGTCTCAGCCAACAAAGAGTTAGTGGAAGTGATTTGTAGCAGTATATGTGCGCCACAAATATTGTGACATCTTGAAACAAACAAAGGCATTGCTATGTGGCATCTGCAAAAGGATTCTGGGCTAATGATCCATCTGGATGAGCCCCATCCAGGCAGCTTTGACACAAACACCTTTCAGGTCAAACTCTTGGCTGCACCCTCCAGGTGGTGACCATTTACAGTGGAGTGAAAGCGAAGACGTGCCTAACAAGGGAATCTATTTCCATGGAGTCGTGCGATGGTTAAGCACGCAGTGTGCACTCCTAACCAACAGGGGTCAGCGTCGGCCCAAGGCACATCCGACACTCGCTCAGCTTAGACGCGACCTCATGCTATCACCATGGTCGTTATTCCATTACCTCCCCTACCGAAGGTGGATGGAGGTTATTTTGTTTTCACCCCTCTGTCTGCATTTGTTTGTATGTTTGTGAGCAGAATATCTCAAAAAGTTGTGGACGAATTCGGAAGAATTTGGTGGGCAGGTTGGGTGTGTGACGAGGACAAATTGATTTTATTTTGGTGACGATCCGAATCCAGATCCTGATTCGAGAATTATTTAAATTCTTAAAGTGATTTTTTTTACAATTGAGAGATTGGGCCAAAAATCATATACTGGTGGATGGATTCAGACGAAACCTGGTGAATGAGTTGGGTAAGTGACAAAAACAAGCCGATTCGATTTTGGTTAAGTTCCGGATCCAGATCCGGCCTTTAGTGGGATACAAAATGTAAGCTGTTGAGCCTGGTGGTGGTATGCGCTCTACCAAGGACTGTTCTAATGTTGACTTGTAAACAGCGCTACAAACTGCAGTTGAAACAAGCCTATTGCCAGGAGACGTTGACAATGAATCAATATGTTGGCCAAGCCAATATAAACGACTCCACAAAGAGTATTGCAGGGATCGTTTGTGGAAAGGACTGTATTTTTGTGCCAATCATGGTGTTTATCCCCACCAAAGGAAATAATTATAGATTTAAAAGTTTTCTCTGCAAACGAACATGCCACATTATTTCAATACAAAAGTTGTTTGACAGCCCTTTTCTAGATGTGAGAATTATCCTCTTGCTCATCTGATTTATCAAATCTTGATTGTCATCAGCAGCAAAATGAGACAGGAAGGGGTGGATGGTCTCATTGCTCAGTTTCAGAGTACATACATGATCAGAGAGAAATTGCTCATTGGAGTTGCAGAAATGAATGATGATCAGTTGTGACCGAGTAGACACCCCAATCAGGACAATTTCAACCGGTCGTATGTCCTCAAATCAACCCGGAAAATTTTATCAGCTGGAAGACAATGGGGGTGGGCTGATCATAGATCTGACAAGCCATGGAAAATCACTCCAAGAGAGAAGAAATCCCCGGTAAAGCATTGCATGATGAAACAGACGTGATTCTTTCGTCACGTCAAAACTTGATGATTTTATGAAACAGCTCATGCAATTATTATGTCAAGCAAACACCAGTAGAATTAGTCGAGCCTTGAATTCAATGGAATACAATGGTTACAGAACAGTTGCACCGAAGTTGCACTTTTATTAATTAGTGGTCCATTCACGGTATAGTGGACAACAAGCAGGTTCATCCTACAGTCTCCAAATGTGATAAAAGGCTTTGTGGAGCAACTCATTGTTCCATTCTGATGGCAAGCTCTGTGCGGATGTCTTATGACATTATTTCAGGAATCGACAGCAATGACAACGTCTGAATGAATTATGGAGTGCATTATATGAGGAATATAGCAGAGAATCCTGTACGGTTATGGTTTCCCCATTATAAAACTGGGACCATATGTCAGATTAAAGGTCGAAGTTGTGTTGACATCAGCACCTGAGATGTTAGCTTTCTGAAAGGCAAGGGTTTCTTTTACATTGTAGGTAAAACTGCTTCTCATGAATAGTGGAAGATAGTGTATGAAGAACAAAATGGAGAAGAACAGTGGGGATTCTTCAGACTCTCTCAAAATGTGTAGTTGTATGGAGGTTCAGCATTAGAAACGCTGGTGTCATTAGAAAGGTTTCTGCCTTTAGGGGAAACCAAGTGAGGAAGAGAGAGAAATAAAGAGTAAGGGATTGAAAGAGATATGGAGATTAAGAGAGAAAAGGATTTAGACAGTAAAATGAGAGCGATAAGGAAGGAAAGGGAGAGAAAGAGAGAGAGAGAGAGAGAGCTCAATAAGTACCTGATTCAATGGCCATCTGGATCATCACCTTCAAACTGTCCATCATCGAGGTTTCGACCACTGTATCTGAGAACCTCTCCAACTGCAGGCCTACAGCCCTGGTTGTTGTCTAAAGGTCATCCCATCAGAGAGTAAGAGATAATGAGAGATATCAAAGAGGAAATAAGGTGGTGGATTGAGCACTAAGAAAGAGGTGAGAGAGAAACAGAGACAGTGGGAGAGGGATCTATAGAATTCCTTCAGCCTGTTGTCTGGCTTATTCAATGACCATCTGGATCATCAGATGAACACTGTCCATTATTCGTGTTTCGATCCTTCAATCTGAGAACATCTACAGAAAGCAGGTCCACAACCCAAGTTGTGCCCAAAAGTCATCCAAAGATACATATATATATATATATATATATATATATGTATATGTATATGTTAAAGGAGATCAAAGTGGAAAGAATATTGTGGATTGAGCATGATGAGGAAGAAGAGAGATAAAGGTAAAGGAGAGAGACAGAGACACAGAAGAATTCCTTCAGCTTATATTTGCCTGATTCAATGACCATCCAGATAATCAGATGTGCACTATCATCGATGTTACAACCCTTTTAGCTCAGAATATCTCCGAACAGTGAGTCAACCTCTTTAGTAGTTGTCATCTGAAGGTCATCCAATTCATGAGAGAGAGAGAGAGAGAGAGAGAGAGAGAGAGAGAGAGAGAGAGAGAGAGAGAGAGAAGAGAGAGGAGAGAGGAGAGAGAGAGAGAAAGAGAGGACAAAGAGAGACATGGAGAGTGAGAGGGATAGGAATCAAGCATGATATAGAGAGGGTCTCCATTCCTCCATGCTGGGTAATGAACCAAAAATTGTTATTTTCTCGAGCAGGTAATGACAGACGCGTGAGCTACCTGCAGTGAGTGCTTCTCAAAGCCGTGCAAGGATTCGATCGAATGAGAAACATGCCACAGCCACCCCACATCCCGCATTGAAGACAAGCGCCATCCATGGTGATTTATTACGAGGGAGGTACTAAATGGATGTTGCTCGATCGATTTCTCTCCTGCGTTATCAGCTAGTGATTATAGGATGACGACGCGTCTGTACATTCATGTGTCCCCATGCCCCTTTGTTGTTCTCGAACGCACCATAACTTTGTAATCTGTTCAAAATGCACTTGTATGTGTGAACTTGTTCGAAAGGTAAACGTGTGAAGGTAGATCCCAGTGATCGAACATGCGTCGCGGTTTTTAATGACTCGAGACAAAAATCCACAACCCATTATTTTAAGAGCGTGACGGAGAAACAAAAAGGGTATTTTACAACCTCTGGGCAAGAAGGTGTCCATTGAAAGTGCCTCATGGTGAGGTCGTTATAAAGAGGGCTTCGTGATGCCGATTTCACCTGAAAAGGTAGACAGGTAATTCCAAGTTGAGAGCACTTGATCTTTAGTGCTGGCTCTTTACATGGTCGCTATTTTTGTGTGATTTTTAATGATTATTACTATAATTTTTGTTTCTTCATTTTCGTCCTTTTCGTTTCCTTTCTCTAACCCCATCACACCGTCGCTCTGTATCACGCTCAATGCAAGCGATTAGGGAAAGCAACCAAGCCGTGTGTACAGGTAAACATGTTCCATGCTTATTGCATTAGAGCGCGCTCACTGCTAAAGGAGCGAAAATCACTTTTTAACTACCGCTAATTTGGCAACTGCATAAGCCCATTCTATTCTTGCAATTGACACAGTAAATGAAAACGTGTAATTATACCGAGGGTGAGAATTCATCCAAGTGGTCTCCACGTGAACCTCGTAATGCACCCATCGCATAAGGCACGACAGGAGGGTAGAAAGGGGTTTTTGGATGGGTGATAGGGTGCATGGGTGCACAACCCTTTCAGAAAGGAAAGGAAGGGGTGGGGAGGGAGGGGGGGGGGGAAGAGGTGGGATGTTTAATCATTATCCATCATCTGCAATTACATATAGATTTGGTGTCAGCATTGAGTTCATTCAACACGAAACAAGAAATTGCAACGAAAACCTTCAAATCATAGCCAATTCCGGGTTGATTAAATCCAATGATAAGTGAACATGCCATTTTCAAGTCAAAAGAATTGCACATATTGCATACGTGTGTATTTATGACATGTTTGTGTGTATGCACTTTTGTGTGTATGTTTGTATGTATGTGTGTACTATGCATTTGTATATTTTCGTGGCCTGATGAAGAGAATACAATTCATTAAACTACTCAGTTCATTGAAATATCCTCCATCATAGTTTTGAAATATTTTCAACTTTTCCGAATTCAATCCTTTTTCTGTAGAAGATAACAGATTTTCTGCTGTGTGTGATATGCATATATGTATAAATGTATATGTAGATATATATATATTTTTTTTGATGCACCATACTCTTCACAGAGTGTTGGTGTTGCCAAAGCAGTTTAGGGGCTCGGATTAAACTTGGTGGTTTGCTGTTGTTTTCCCAGTGTCGTTTGTCCTTGTTCTATCCTTTATGCTGAACGTCAAGGAAGCAGCACATACCATTTGTAATGTCTCTGTTATGACTCGTCCGGGGTTTGAACCACCAACCTCCCAGATTTTGTGCGGATGCTCTAACTATTTTACCATCGTGCTTGATGTGTGTATGTATGTATGTATGTATGTATATATAATATGTATATATATGTATATATATATGTACTAGTGGGGTATGCTTACACATTGTAAGCAATAAGGAACCGGGCTTCCCCATTGTCTCAGGTCACTCACCTTTATTTCTTTTTTTCATTTTATTTATTTTCATTATTTTTTTCATATTTATTTATATTTTCATTTAAGGATGCTTTCCAACGGTTCTGCGATTCTTCCCAGTGTAGTGGCTTCGATGTCCATTGGCACGCCAAATTACCACGCTTCCCAATTGTCTCGGGTCACTCACCTGTATTTATTATTTTAATTTATTTTTTCATTTATTTATATTTTCATTTACAGATGCTTTCCAATGGTTCTGTGATGTTTCCCGGTGTAACAGCTTCAATGTCTGTCGGCTCGTAAAATGTAAGCTTTTCCCGTCACCCGTCAGGTAGCGAACATTAATATCAGTGAGTCAGTCAGTCAGTGAGTGGTTAGAATGAGTTTTATACTCGATGTATGTATATGTATCTACATATATATTCCCATTTTGAAGATAATTAATGGTCTTATTTAATTATATCCTTCATCAGGTGCATCCTCGGTCACCTCGCTCTCGATGGGGCTTTAAGGCATATCCTGGGTCACTTTGTTGCGGTCTTAATTTACCATTTTGCTTGGCCTGCTCAACAATGTCTTGAGTTGGAACAGGCTGCAATGGTTTATTCATGATAAAGCGTTCAAAATGTTTTCTTTCACTTTCATCACTCATATCATCGAATGCCTCATCTACATACCTACAAATCGCTGTATACATTGCTTTTGTAAGTGCTCTAGTTTTAAAATGAGGAGCTTGGAGCGATTTCATACATTATATGATGCAATTTTCCATGATCTACTGTCACATACACATTCAAATATATAATAGAAATATAATTTGAGTTTGGAGGATCGGATCACGTGGATTAAATAAATAACCCAAAATCTGGAGTGAAATCTGAAAATGTTAAGAAATCGGCGAATGTTTAGTTTTTTGATGGTATGTGCCATTACCAATCAGCTTACTATCGCTTGCCAAGCCAGATGTTCCTGATCAACCAGTTAATTAAATCGCTTGCTTGAGTGCTGAAGGCACTTGCCGAGCGCCCTACAGTCGATAGTGGTACAGTTCCTGTCCCGATTGGTATGTACAGTTGGCAGTTGCTACAAGGCAGATGTACAATATTAAACACTACCAGTCAAAAGTTTTAGAACACCCCTTTTTTCAGTTTTCTTGAATTTTAAGCAGTTCAAGTCCAGTGATAACCTGAAATGGTACAAAGCTAAGCGGTAAACTGCCAGAGGTTAAAAAAAATGTTTAGGTTACCAACAATGAAAATAATGTAAATTTCAGAGTTGTTCAAAAAGGCCCTTTTCAGGGAACAAGTAATGGGTTAGCAACTACAGCTGTTCTGCAGCAATGGAAGTAAATTAAGCCTTGGAAGTTGATGCAAACATTCCTACAGGTGTCCAGCTTTTGTTGTTAGTTACAAACCCTTTGTCTGTGTAAAAGCAGTGTTGTACAGATGTGTGTTGCTACACCCTGAAGCATTATTTGGACAATATTGCACTGCAGGAAGTAGTAATATACTATAATAATGGTGAGAAAAAGACAATTAACAAAGGAAGGCAGACAGACATAATACCTTAAAAGTGTAGGTCTTTCTTTGGAGAAATTGCAAACAAGCCAAGGTGTCAGTGAGTAACAGTTTCCTACACATCAAAAGGCACTTGGATACTGGAGGAAACTCTGACAGGAAGAGGTCTGGCAGACCCAAAGCCACAACACAATCAGAAGACAGTTTCTGAGAGTCAACAACTTGCGTGATAGGCGGGTCAGCAGGAGCAGCTTCAGCAAGCTTAACTGGTCGAAGTAAGGAAGTTCAGTTTCACTGTGAAGGAAGACTTCGAGCTGCAGGTTTGACAGGTCGAGTGGCAGTAAGAAAGCCATTGCTTAGATGGCAAATAAGAAAAAAGAGGCTTGTCTGGGCCTGAAGCACGCCAGTGGACTACTGAAACTGGAAGAAGGTCTTATGGACGGATGAATCAAATTTGAAATCTCGGTTTCACGCATGGTTTTTGTCAGCCATTGAGTAGGCGAAAGGATGGTTCCTCAGTGTGTGACACCAACTGTCAAACATGAGGAGGAAGCGTGATGATGTGGGGCTTTTTGCTGGATCCATAGTACGCGCAACTTGCACAGACTGACTGGCCCTGACCAAAAGGGCTACCACAGCATTTTGCAGCGCCATGCAATACCTCTGTTCAACGCCTAGTTGGTCAGGGTTCATCTTACAGCAAGATAACGACCCAAACTCCAGGCTATGTCAGAACTACGTTAGAAGAAAATAACAAGACAGTAGGCTTCAAATCATGGAATGGCCAGCACAGTTCCAGACTTAACCCATCGAGCTGGTTTGGATGAATTGGACAGAAGGGTGAAAGCAAAGCAACCACAAGTGCAACACATTTGTGGGAACTTCTGCAACAGTGTTGGGAAGAACTTTCCGAACAATATTTGATTTCCATCGAGAAAGAATGCCACAAGTATGTTCGGTTGTTATATCTGCAAAAGGTGGCTACTTTGATGAGTCAAAAATTTAGATTAAATTTTGTTCAACAAAAGGATCCATGATTTCATTTTTATCTGCAATAGTTTATTTGTTCTATGCTAAATTTCAGAGTACATTGAAACATTGAACTGCTTAAATTTCAGTAAAAACTGGAAAAATGAGGGTTTTCTAAACTTTTGACAGTAGTGTAGGTAGATTTGGATCTAAAGGGAACCCACCATAGTGTGTGCATGCCTGCATGGTTGGTTTTGGGCACATGGTGGAAAAGTTTTATCCGTATCTTATGGTGATGATGATGGGTGGTGGAGGTTTTAAATTTTAACCTCAGCAGCATACGAGCGATCACGTATTCCTTTCCTCCTCCGATCTTCGTAAGAAATTGGTTATTTTTTGACAGTGCAATTTTACAAAGGTTATATGGTTTCTCTTTGTGAGTTTCAAAGCAAAATATATTTGATAACACCCAATTTACGAGCTGTTTGCCATATTAACGTGTTTTCTAAACTAGAGCCAATTTTTTTCCACCCGTCATATGCAGCTGTTTATAAAGATTAATGCTTATGCACATCTCCTTGAAAGGTCTATAATACAACATTGTTTTAAAAGATTTTTTATGGAAATTCCCTCAAAACAAGGGTGAAAGCAACTCAAGGTTTTTGGGTTGTATACAGTACATACTTTAGTCAGTAATTACAGACGATCCAATCTGCAGATCCTAGAAAATTGCCGATATCAGCCAAGCACAAATATTATTGTATATGTGTGTTATATATATATATATATATAATATAATATATATATATATATATATATATATATTGTGTGTGTTGTGTGTGTGTACGTGTTTTGTTCATCTCGCACAATATTTCTCTCTGTCCATCCTGTTCTGCCCATCCTAAAACAGTGCAGCACGTCTTCTCTCTTCTCTTCTCTCTCTCTCTCTCTCTTCTCCTCTCTCTCTCTCTCTCTCTCTCTCTTCTCCCTCTCTGTCTCCGGAGTGATTATGTCTGGACGATGTTTGTGTCCAGGCGGTTTTTATATCTGGACCGTGTTTGTCTCTGGACCTGTCGCGGCCATGTTTCTCTCCAGATGTTTCCAGACAGGAGGTCGTCTCTGGACATGTCTGGGTGGTGTTTATCTCTGGACGGTGTTTGTCTCCGGATGTGTCTGGGCCATGTTTGTTTGTCTCTGGACATGTCTGGGCGGTGTTTGTTTGTCTCCGGATGTGTCCGGACTGTGTTTATCTCCAGACATGTCCGGATGGTGTTTACAGTATGATGGTAGAAAATGGATTTCAAACATTATTTTATTTCAATTTTCACTGTTATTCTATGCAGAATCATTTTGACGAGACAGTATGAATCATAATTAACACTCCACCACATGTCTGCCTTTCCTGATTCTCACGTCACACTGCCTTCCCTTCCCACATCCATCCTCACTCTCCCTCCCTCCTCGCTCTCCCTCTATCCTCTCTCTTACCCACTCCACCTCTTCACTCTCCCCCACCCCTCTCGCTCCCTCTCTTCTTCTCCCCCTCCTTTAGTATTCCTGACAGCGAAGTGATGGGTGGTATTTGCTTAAAAAAAAATTATATCTTGTAGTACATCATATATATATATATATATATATATATATATATATATATATATATATATATATATATATATATATATATATATATATATATATATATATATATATATGGATACAGTTTATATATTTTTATATATATATATGTATATATCAATCAAAGGAATCCATGGTAAATTATCCAACCTTTAATTGAACAAACAATGCCTCAACGTTTTGATTAACAACATGTGACAAGCAACATGTATCTGTTAACCTTTCTCAAGAGTGATGACAATTAACACAACATCCCTCTTAATACCCAAAGGTACCTTTGGGTGTTAAGGGAGATGTGATAATTTTCATCACTTCAGAAAGTATTCACACCCCTTGACTTTTGTCACATTTTGTTGTGTTGCAGCCTGAATTTCAAATTGATTAAATTAAAAAAAATTGATCACCAATCTAGACAAAACACCGCATAATCAAAAAGTGAATACATGTTTTTCGAATTTTTTATAAAGCAATTAAATATGAAAAGATGAAATGTCTTGCGTCAAGTATTCAACCCCCTGAGTCAATATTTTGGAGAAGCGCCTTTGGCAGCGATTACAGATGTATTTTCTTGGGTATGTCTGTATCAGCTTTGCACATCTGGATTTGGGGATTTTCTCCCATTCTTCCTTAAGGATTTGCTCTGCCAAGTTGGATGGGGAGTGTTGGTGAACGGAAATCTTCAAGTTTATCCATAGATTCTCAAAGGGATTCAAGTCTGTGCTTTGGCTGGGCCACTCGAGGACTTTCTTGTTCTTGTTCTGAAGCCATTCCAGTGTTGCTCCTGTTGGAACGTAAATCTTGGCCTGTTGGAATATAAATCTTGCCCTGTTGGAACATAAATCTTTGCCACAGTCTAAGGTCTTTTGCACTCTGAAGCAGGTTCTCCTCACAGATTTGCCTGTATTCGACTTCATTCATTGTTCCCTCTATCCTCACAAGTCTCCCAGCCCTGTGCATCCCAGGATGGCACTGAAAAGCATTCCCATAGCATGATGCTGTGCCACCACCATCCTTCATTGTAGGGATGGTGTAGATGGGTGATCTGTACTCGGTTTTCACCAGACGTAGAGCTTTGCATTCAGGCCAAAGAGTTCAATTTTCGTCTCATCAGACCACAGAATCTTTTGCCTCATGCTCGGTCTTTCACTTGCCTTTTTACAAACTCCAGGGATGCTGTCATGTGCCTTTTTCTCAGGTGTGGCTTCCATCTGGCCACTTTCACCTGAAGCTTAGATGTGTGAAATGCTGCAGAGATTGTTGTCCTTCCAGCAGGGTCTGTCATCTCAGCCAATGAACTCTGCAGTTTTGTTGGAGTGGTCATTGGGTTCTTGGTCACCTTCCTGAGCAAGGTCCTTCTTACCCAGTTGCTCAGTTTGGTCAGATGGCCAGCTCGAGGAAGAGTCTGGGGTGTTCCATATTCATTCCATTTTCCAACGAGGGAGCTGAGGATGCTCTTTGGAACTTTAAACACGAGAAATTGTTTTATACCCTTCCCCAGATCTATGCCTCCTCACAATTCTATCTTGGCGTTCTCTGGAGAGTTCCTTGGATTTCATGGGAGAGTTTCTGCTCTGACATGCACTGTCAACTGCGGGACCCTTTCTTTCTAAATCATGTGTGTTTCTTTCTAAATCATGTCCACTCAATTTAATGGATGACAGTTGGACTGCAATCAAGTTGTAGAAACATCTCAAGGATAGGTCAAGGAAATTGGATGGAGCTGAGCTCAATTTGGAGTGCCACAAGCAAATGGGTTGAATACTTATGAACGCAAGATGTTTCAGATATTTATTTTTAATTAATGTATCAAAAAAATTCTCAAAACATGTTTTCACTTCATTATTTTGAACTATTTTGTGTAGATCGGTGACAAAAAACATTTGAATTTAATCCATTTTAAATTCAGGCTGTCACAACAAAATGTGACAAAAGTCGAGGGTAGAAACGTTTCTGCCTCAAGGTGAATACTGTGCTGAGGCACTGCATTGCATAATTTGTACATGTATACAAATATTTAGTATATCTAATATTATAATATAATATCTGTAGTATATGATATATACTATGTAATAATATATATGATTTATATGTATGTACGTATGTATGTAGTGTATATGTATTCCATGTATATGTAGATGTAAATGTATACATATACATGGAAATACATATAACATACATACATACTATACATGGAAATTCATATGCACATACATATATATAATAATATATATATATATATAATATTTATATTACTATATTATATAATATATGTATGTGTCTCCATGTATATGTAAATGTACATATATATGTATTATATATTATGTACATACAATATATATATATATTACATCATAAGATATATATCACATATACATACAGATATGTATCTATATATATACAGTGGGGAGACAAGTATTTGATACACTGCCGATTTTGCAGGTTTTCCCACTTACAAAGCACGTAGAGGTCTGTAATTTTTATCATAGGTACACTTCAAGTGTGAAAGACGGAATCTAAAACAAAATCCTGAAAATCACATTATATGACTTTTAAATAATTAATTTGCATTTTATTGCAGGAAATAAGTATTGTATCACCTACCAACCAGTAAGAATTCCGCTCTCACAGACCTGTTAGTTTTGTCTTTAAGAAGCCCTCCATTCTCCACTCATTACCTGTATTAACTGCACCTGTTTGAACTCGTTATCTGCATAAAAGACAGCTGTCCACACTCAATCAATCAGACTCCAACCTCTCCACAATGGCAAGACCAGATAGCTGTTTAAGGACATCAGGGACAAAATTGTAGACTTGCACAAGGCTTGGATGGGCTACAGGACAATAGGCAAGCAGCTTGGTGAGAAGGCAACAACTGTTGGCGCAATTATTAGAAAATGGAAGAAGTTCAAGATAACAGTCATCTCCCCGTTCTGGGCTCCATGCAAGATCTCACCTCGTGGAGTCTCAATGATCATGAGAAAGGTGAGGGATCAGCCCAGAACTACACAGCAGGACCTGGTCAATGACCTGAAGAGAGCTGGACCACAGTATCAAAGAAAACCATAAGTAACACACTACGCCGTCATGGATTAAAATCCTGCAGCGCACGCAAGTCCCTCTGCTCAAGCCAGCGCATGTCCAGGCCCGTCTGAAGTTTGCCAATGACCATCTGGATGATCCAAGAGGAGATGGAGAAGGTCATGTGTCTGATGAGACCAAAATAGAGCTTTTTGGTTTAAACTCCACTCGCCGTGTGGAGGAAGAAGAAGGATGAGTACAACCCCAAGAACACCATCCCAACCGTGAAGCATGGAGGTGGAAACATCATTCTTTGGGATGCTTTTCTGCAAAGGGGACGGACACTGCACCGTATTGAGGGGAGGATGGATGGGCCATGTATCGCGAGATCTTGGCCAACAACCTCCTTCCCTCAACAAGAGCATTGAAGATGGGGCGTGGCTGGGTCTTCCAGCATGACAACGCCCGAAACACAGCCAGGGCAACTAAGGAGTGGCTCCGTAAGAGCATCTCAAGGTCCTGGAGTGGCCTAGCCAGTCTCCAGACCTGAACCCAATAGAAAATCTTTGGAGGAGCTGAAAGTCTGTGTTTCCCAGCGACAGCCCCGAAACCTGAAGGATCTGGAGAAGTCTGTATGGAGGAGTGGGCCAAAATCCCTGCTGCAGTCTGTGCAAACCTGGTTAAGAACTACAGGAAACGTCTGATCTCTGTAATTGCAAACAAAGGTTTCTGTACCAAATATTAAGTTCTGTTTTTACTGATATCAAATACTTATTTCATGCAATAAAATGCAAATTAATTATTAAAATCACAAAATGTATTTTCAGGATTTTTGTTTTAGATCCATCTTTCACAGTTGAAGTGTACCTATGATAAAAAAATTACAGACCCTCTACGTGCTTTGTAAGTGGGAAAACCTGCAAAATCGGCAGTGTATTCAATATACTGTTCTCCCCACTGTACATACATCACACACACACACACATATATGTATAATATATTATATATATAAATATAATATTGTATAATATGCTATATGTAAATATATATATTAAATTGTATATAATAATAGTATTTTATGTGTGTATATTTATATAGTATAATTATATATAATAGAAATATATGTGTTGTATGTATATATTATTTTGTAATAAGTAGTATATATATAATATATGAATAAGTATATGTATTTTATTTGTGTGTTTTTGTGTATATATATAGTATGTATATAAGTATATGTATTTTATTGTTGTGGTTGTTTGTAGTATATTATATATATATATTATATATAATATAAATAATATATATATATATATATATATATATATTATAGTATATAGTATATGTATTATTGTTGTTGTTGTGGTATATACATTAATTTTATATATATATACTTATAAATGATTAAGATATATGTATAATATATATAATACTGTAATAAGTAAATGTATATCGTATTGTGTAGTTTGTAGTGTGTGATATGACTATAATGATATTATATAAACGTAAATTATTATTATAGTATATATATATAGATAAAAGATATCTATGTATGTTGGTGTGTTGCAGTATATATAATAGTATATTAGACATACTATATGGTTTTGCAATTTTTCCACAGTAAATTTTATTACGCAGTCCCTGCGTGGCGTGTTTTTGTTATCTGCAGCATGTACAGTCTACTCCGACTTGCAAACACACCTTGCACAAACAATACACAATTAATGTGACGAGCAAAAAATATAAACAACAACCACATTGCTCTGTATATACCTGATTGACAAGTGAGCAGCGGAGGTTCCAAATTCGATCTTCTCCTGGGGTGCCTCTCCTGAGACGGACCACATCGTGTGTTTTTTTTCCTCTTTGACTTGCCCGAGTTACGGAGGTGACGTTAATGGAGCATCGTGAAGTCCACCAAAGTGACTGCGAGAAGCGCGTCCCCTCCCAGATAAAATACAGTATTGGTCCAGAGATGTAGTGCCGATGTCCGGTGGCCATTTGAATGAGTGTTTTGGCTGCCCAAAATTTCATTTACACCGAGTGCAGATCGCCTTAGAATCTCAGGCAACTCAGAAATCAATGAAAAAGGCACAGTGAAAGCGGTCGAATGCCATGACAACTCAGAACAAGCGAACATTTATTCCAAACTGTTAAAGCACATTGTGCTGTGGCGTCAATCACCCATTATTTCTTGACTAAAACAAATGCAAAAACTGCCTGGCGACAAAGGCGCCCACCGGAGGCGGACATTTGTCTACACCGTTGCTTTTGTGTCCAGCTTAGCAATCGGCCTTGTATTTGGGTTTGTTCCCGCTCCGACCACCCAGGACGTGAGCTCAGGGCTCGCCCAGAAGCGCCACTCTTGTGTTTCTCAAGCAGCGCGAGGGAGGCCGTGTTTGGCAGTGAGGGTGGGGAGGATTGGGAAGCTGCGGGGGTG
>CM068960.1:14140633-14163345 GCA_035128595.1 Eptatretus atami
ACATTTATTGGCACACATATACGGTCAAAGAAGCAATGCAGAGATATACAAGCATGCAATGAATGGGGGTAGGGACAAGATGCGAGCAAGAAAAAGAACTACAACCGTATATTTATTATGTACAGTCACTTGCACTTAACATCAGTTCTACCTAAGGACATGGCGCCACAACGTTCATGCCAAAAGAAACCAGAAAAACCCCAGGAAAGACGAGGGTAGACTGGACCTTCTTGGCTTTTATATGAGCACGGGCTTGTGATGAACGCAGAAGCTCGAGAGGCCGGGCTGGTATCCTCACTTTGTGGTGCCTTGCTGGGCGCGACCGCGACGTCCCGTCCTCAACGGCAGCTGGCCGTGACCGCCGGTTCGGCCAGGTCCTCGTCTGCGGCCTTGGTGATTCGGGCCCAGCCGGCAACGCCTAGAGGAACGAACGGGTCTTTGCTCTCTTAGAGTTGATGCTCTCTTTAAGAGCCCGTCCGTCCCTCAGCGCCGCTCGGACTGTCCCGAGCCGATCACCTCGGACCGTCGGTGCTTGGCTGGTGACCTCTCTCCGGTTTCCCCACGTCGCCGCACATGAACGCGCAGTTCTGCGCAGCACGGCAGGCTTGGCTGCGCCCCAGCTCCCGTCTCCTTTGAGAACCCAGCCTCCACTGGACTCGAACCTTGATCTTCACACCACTCCAAACCCCAGACCGACTGACTGCCTCGGCGCTCTGCGCGCGTTATATGGGATCTGTGAGGCGGAGGATTGATCTCTGATCCATCCACCTCTGACCCCCCGCTGCTCCGCCCCCTTCGATTCTCCTGATCCGAATTCGAGGCGAAGCTCGGACCGAGCGGATGTGGCAGAGATCATCGATGCTGGCGCCAACAAAGGAGAAGCGGACGTGGGTGAAATCACCGTCCCTGCACAACGAGGAAACCCCGTGTCTGTTTGCAGCGATCTCGCCATGGCCGGTGCAAAGATGCGGCGTTTGCGGAGTTGAAGGTGAGGCGATGGTGTTCGTTGTTGGTTATCGGGGGGAGATGTGGTTTAGAGATGGTGGCTGTGGTTGGCGTTGTGGAGAAGGTGGTTGTGTGAAGCGGGTTGTGGAAAGGTGGTTGTTCTATTGTCTGTGGGGATGTTGGCGATTTTGGAGAAGGTGGTTGTGGTCGGCGTTGTGGAGGAGGTGTTGTGGTGGTGAAATGCGGTTGGTCCAAATAACGATAGCAAGAAAAACGGCTACCTCAAAGATCACAGCCCTGCACACGAATAATTCCCTTTAAACATCGGTGGGAATCTATCTAAAACACAGACTTATCGAATAACTGATCTCAGGACGTATATGGTGCTCTGTGAATTTCCACAACCGTAACAATATATATATTTATATATAATAATTATATATATATGTATATATATATATATAATTAATATATATATATATATATATATATATATATTGATAATGTATAATTACTGTCAAGAAATGTTGGAAGAAAAATGATTTTTGTTGTCTTCTTTTCAAGAATATTTAACAAGTATGGTGTTTCAGAAAATAAAAAAAGATATTTATAATAATTATGTACAGCATTTTAAACTTATATAGAGAAGCGCAATCCTTAGTTTTAATTTCAAACGAGTGGATCACACACTTTGTTCCCATACCCAATAATACTTACACAACAAGAATAATATGAGGCATCTTTATTGTCTATGGAAACTTATTAATACATTGTTTAATAGCACATTGAACAATGACAAGTTTATTTATAATCCGGGAAGCAGTTACAAAAAAAAACAGTTTCACCTGGACATACGCGATTTCTCAATATCTTCCGAAATTGCTCACCTTATGAAAGAACAGGGTAATGAACCCAAAATATTGTTATAGCTAATTAAAACATACTTCAAATCAACGTTAATCTTAAAATAACAACAGGTTGATTTCACAATTGATAATTCATTGGAGAGTTATTGGGTTTCTCCTCAAAAATATTGAAACTAATGGAACGTTTATCGTGATAATGTCATTCAAATATTTTTCAGGCTTAATTCGGTATTAATTCACTGTGATTGATTGATGGTGCTTATAATATGGAATAAGAAACAATATACAATATTTTCATTCAGTTGCATACCAACCCATTGGTTAAAATTCAATATGGAACTAAAAAATCTGGTTATCTACCCGTGTCTGGAAAAACCATATACAGAGTAGAATTTTTAGGATAACTGACCAAGATAATCGCATGATTTCTTTTAATGGAGAAGTTAGAATCCATCAGAATTCACCGATGTGTATTTTTTCAACAAATATATACGATGGTTATTGCAGGAAACACGAGTTTGGAAAATATACAATAATTACACAGGATGGGATGTTCCTTTACCCTACTATATGGGTGAAGGTATGTATCTTGGTCGAGGGATACTATAAACCTAAGAGACAAAGGGTGTAGGACATCAATTTAGAAATACAGGAGATGGGATAATGATGCTCTAATGGCTATAGGTTCAACTATCTTCAACATAAAGACCTAATTGGCTTCAACTGCTTCTGCTGTGGAAATGTAGCGGGTGATATAAAGAGTATACAAGCACACACAAAAAAGGAATCCCATACAATTACAAGCAAAAAGAAATTAGAAAGGCAAAAACTCACTTGTCTCCCCAGAAACGAAGAAAATAATTCAATCACTTGGTCAGGGTTTCAAAGTGTTAAACAACTGTATTTTTCCGAAAAATATCAAGTGTGGAAGCAATTGATAGTATCTATGATTGGATGATACCATATCATCTCAAACTCTATGAAAAGGAGACGACTTCAAGGTAAATGCTATAACAGGACAGACTGGAATACAAAATGGAACAAAAAGTTTTGAAATAAACAATCAACAAACTTATTTGAATCTAGCGAGAGTTTCTTGTCTAAATTTACATTCACTAAGGCTGGGAATAACACAAACACTACACTCGTAATTTATTTGTTGTGAAAAATGTTTGATTGGTGTTCGTTTGTATATTGGAACACAAAGACGTTGAAGCAGTTGATGATGTCTCTGCTACATCTGAAAATGATGAAATTTACACAATATTCATTTAGTGATAAAATGGGTAAGTGTTGCTGTCAAAGGTTTTATTCCTGATATGACAACGGGAACAAATCCAGACCCTGAAAGTATAACAAGTCAAAGAAAAGGAATGTATAACATGATACCGTCCCTGCACATAACAAAAAGCAGGAAATAGTTTTACCATGGCAGTTCTCTTAAGGTATTATTTGGATTTTTTGTGATGATGATAAATTCTGTGTGGACTTAAAATTAGTTTCAACTGCAAAGAATGATAATGAAAATAGATTGCCTTTTTGCTGCTGCTAATGCTTTTGGTGATCAAAATAGATTTGTATTAATGAAATGAGTTGGTATATTTGTGATTATACTCTAATCTTAAAAGAGAAGAAGATGTTGAATAGAAGACAACTTAAATAAACCGAAATATTGTTGCGAATCTGGCAGCAATGAGCACTCAACATTCAGGTCCCGTAGCTGTTATTTCGTTAAGAAACTGTGGATAGATAGCTCCCTTTCCCCTATGGCTAATGGGAATTAAGTGTACGTGTGCTACAAAACTTATTTTATCAATAATTTTTATCCCAACAAACAACCTCTGCTCGCGGCATTGTTCACACTCTTCGCATGCTCGCCGGCATGCGGGTGTGTGCGTGGGTGGAATTCCATGCCCCAGGCGGTGTGGATTTCGCACCAAATTATGGTCACGAACTTTCACTCTGGCTTGGCCCAAATATGGGCAGGAGCGCTTCGTTCTGGCTTCGCGCCAAATAAGGGTATGCGTCATTTTCCGCCCAATGGGCGACGCGCGGACCAAGGCCGGGGCGGTCCTTCTCAAGAAGGGCGGAGCCACGACATGCCGTCCACCCAATGGGAGCAGGCACAGGGGAGAGCGGACCCACCCGAAAAACGACAGAATTGATTGATGATTGTGTCCCGTCTGCTCGAGCACTCTTCTGTCTGGGTCTGCGGCTGACTGCATCCCACGCATCCAAGGCGTCTCGTTGCCGTGCATTACAACAAGCGGTCGACCATCTCATCATGGAGATCACCTCGTCTCTCTCCTCTGGTTCAGCTGCCCTGGTCCATTCTTTGGCGCCTGGTGCTCCGGGAAGGTGCGGCCGTTCAGCCGCGCGAATGCGGCGCAGGTAGCCAGCCCACCTTCTCTCCCTCAGCTCGTCTTCTCTCCGAGCTGAAGGGGCAATAAAGACCTCGAGGTCCATCTCTTTCTGGGGTATTTGTGTGTGTGTGTGGTGTTGTGTGTGTCCGTAGGCCCTGTCTCTAAGTAGAATTGTATTAAGGAATTGCTTGTATTTGAACCCTCTTTAATTCGGATAACTCTGCCTTACGTTCCCCCTTGGTCGCGCCGATTATTGTAAATAATTCCCTATTGTTGAATGTCCCAGCTCGTTCCCTGTCATTTCTTTCATTGGCTTAGCGCTGTCTGGGTTGAGAATAGCAAGCAGTAAATTGTCATTTGGACTGACACGACAGGCCTTGGTACCATCCGCTTCGGTTCACATGGTTCGGCATGGTAACGGCTCATCCCGCTCGAGGTCTGTCGAGGGTGTGAGTACCCCGGTAGCTTGCCACGTGGGTACTTAGGTATATTGAAGTTCGGCAATAACGCGTACCCCATGCGGTCGAATTATGTGCGATTCATGGTCCTGTAAGGCCCCGTGCCTTTCGGACTTATCCGAGGGTCACGACCTAAATTCCGCGGTGTTCGGTGGAGACGACTGCTACTGCTCCACCTAGCGTCGTGCTCGCCACAGATACCCACCCCACAACAATATGTCATACTTAAAGAAGATGTCAACCACTTTACATGTGGAATTTGGGTGTTCTGGAAGGAAAGCCATTGATACCTATGGCTCATTTTTAAGAACCAGATTGAGATACTGCTATTGATAAGAATAATGCGTTGAGTGATAATGCTAAGGTGAAAAAACTGTCGGGTTTCTCTTGGATGGAACATTTTATCCACGAGATAGATTGTTAATTGATTGGGTAAAAAAATGATTATGCTGAAGCATACAAGTGTTGCCAAAAGGTGTGTGAAAGCAATTGGTAATAAAATCCCATTTCGACATGGTAGCATTTACAACAAACTTTTACAATCTACGCGATTGACCTGAGCACTCAAAAGGAAACTATAAAGTCTAATCGAGTGGATACTTCCCGATACATTGAAAAAGGAGAACGTGAAGAGTTGATACATATTGTTTGCTTTTTGAAGAACAGAATTACAGATTAATACAATAATGATGTTATGATTAGTCTTCACAAATTTTTTGATAAATATATGAGGATTAAAGTGCCAACTGGGGTATATGTTAATCAAATCAATCTTAATAAACTATCACCTTGTTTTAAAAATCAAAAGCCTTGTATGATTAATGTTAATACAATTCCAGAAAAGGAGCTGTAAGAATGCGATGTTTTGCTCACAAGAGAAACAGGTGAAAAATCTTAAACGATACTGGCTCACTTAAATTAAAATGTCAAAACTAATGTTGAAGAATATTCAATAAAGAGATGTGTCAGGATTTCTCGCCATTCTAATTTCTTTATTTGCTGTTTAAGTGCAAGCTGGAGCATTGATGGGGTGGTATTTCAGCAGCGGTGAAAACTGGCCAATGAAAGGAGGCTCAAATACAGGCTCAAAATGATTTGGAAAGACATAACAAAGAGTTGGAAGAAAACAAATTAGTCGATGTGGTGTAATTGTAGATTTTGCTGAAAAAAATGGAAAGCTACCGGATAATTGAGATTGTTCGTTGGAGATATGCTTTCTTCTATCGCACAAGCAGGGTGTAAAATTAACTAAATGGGGTAATGGATTATATTTTGATATGTTGGTTATTTGTATTGGAGATGAATTAACAAACTTGTCTCAATATACAATAATTTATTATGAATGGGAAGATCATAATGGAAATGTTCTCATTGGGTTTGTTTTTATAATAATCAGGTTAAATATTATTTTGATAGTTAGGGTCTACCACCACCTGTTGAAGTCATGAAATTTCTTACAGAATGGTGTTTATCACACATTTCAAGTCCAATAATTAAGTTTCAAGTGTTGTGGTCAATTATGTCTATATGTGATATTTCAACTGAACAAAAATATACAATTTTTATGATTATTTTTAATCTAATTAAAATGACATGTTGGAAAAGATGGTTCTACCTTTGTGCTATTCAAGAACTCGGGAGTTGATTATATCGAATTGATACACAATGGGCACAGCACGAAACGACAGAAATTAAAGTAAAACAAAAAAAATATTAATATGAAAAATCGGTTGTACATTCCTTAATAAAACGGCCTGTGTATTTCCACAAAGATACAGAAGATATTGATTTTATCTTCACGTGGTCCATACATAATTCACAGTTCCAATTAACAATCAAACTTTATATCGGGAAGGGTGCTTTTCGCCTCTCTGTCTATGACTAATCAAGTGAACATTTGATGACTCATGAATACTGAAATGTATGGAGGTGATTATATTGCGTCATTTAAAAAACCAAATAACACCTGAAAGAATAAATCAGTCTCATAAGGAACACATTATCACTTGGCATTGCACGATAATGATATTTGTCGGGAAGTACGATAGCAAACAACAAATAACATGAATTTAATCAAGCTAAATCCGAAACTGTTTTGCCGTTAGTTTATATCATGTGAAAACACAAGGACGGTTTTATATCATGACACTAGATAAGGAAATACAAACTGACCTTTAACAATAGGGGATAGAATGAGGGAGCGATCTACCTGTCTTCGTTAATCGGTCACCATATTCTCACTGTCATATAATAGACAGCAAGAAGGCATTCACAAGAAAATTATCATTTCTGTTCCCAGCAATTCCTGACAAGAAAAAAGCATTACGGTATTTTAATAATATGTTCAGCCTCACGATGGTCTATTTTCAGTAAAAAAGATGGCTTATACTGATGTGCCTAAAACCAACAAGTTTGCGATTTACACCTATAATGTTAAAGAATGAAAAAGGTTTAAATTTAGAGAAAATACAAGGCTCTTTTAAAATACCAAATGAAGTTTGTGTTTTCCTCTTGTAAAAACATGTATTCCTTGGATACAGGAATATCCAACCACATCCAGATGGAATAATATGTATGATATTCTCACTGAGGTGAAAGTGGTTCAAGATAGTATGACACACCGTAGATGAGAAGATGTTGAAGAACTAGCAAGACAAGAGAGATAGAGGAGGAGGGAGAAGAAGAGGAGGCAACGGAGAAAGGAAAACGACGGAGAGGCAAAGGTGAAGAGAGGAAGCGAGGCCAAGAAGAAGATAGAGAGAAAGAGGAGGCAGGCCAAGGAAAAGAGAGAGGGTAAGAAAGACAGAGACGGGAGGAAGAGGAGAGAATGCATTTATATGTTAAATATATGGAAACCAGTGAGATTAAAATAAAGATCTGGAGGACTGAAGGTATACAGAAAATATATTTATCTCAACGCACTGAGGAGGAAAACAAAGAATTAACAAGTCCAGCAAATACATAATGCGTCAAGAGTATTAACAGCGATTCACGGAGAAATTTTCACGAGGAAAGTGGAGAATCAAAATCAGGAAAGTGGAGAAAAAGCGAAAGATCAAAAGATTATATCTGTGATGATGTTTGGTATACATTGACTTTGGTAAAAGTTTTTACATTTTTTTTCCTTCAATCAAATGCATGAGATGGTGATGACATTTCTAAAAGATTCTTTATATTTTAAAAATTAGATGCAAATGTACATGTTGGAAACGAAAAAGGTTTTTGATTTCTGAGGAATTTTCTCATTAAATAAAGAGTTATTGTCTCAAATGTAAAAGAAAGCCATACTAAACAATAATATTGTGTGTTAAAAGTAAAATATAATGGGGTTATACAAAAAGGGATAGTTCGGTGTGCGGCTCTAAAAAGAGTTAATTCATGTCCATACAAAAAACTTTGGTGGAGAATACAAAAGTTTTTTTCAGGAAGTAAATTTACAACAACTGGAATACTCAGCTTGGGAATTTACATTTACTGGGGTATTCTTTCTGGTGGTCCAGGAGCAAACTTGAATAAAAGATTGATGAGGCTGACAATCCTAAACTTGCGTCTAAACCTAAAAAACAGAGTTGATAAGTGTGCCATAAGCAAGATATTGATTATGGAAATTGCACGAGCATTGAAGAAAAACACGAAGCAGATCGAGAAATGTTGGTCAATTTGTTTTTGATACAAAATTCCAACCTTGAGAGAAAAATTGATAGTTCATCGTGAGATGAATCAGTGCTAAAATTGAAAAAATACGGCTTCGATAAACGCGAAAAAAAAAATAAATGCTTCGAATAAAAAAAAACTAGGGCCTCTAATGATGTCATTTAAGATGGATAGAGCAATAGCTGATAATACATAAAACCAAAAATCACACAAGTAATTGGAGGAAGATTTAATTCCAAGAAGTTGTGATTATATCTTGTCTTAATATTGATTGAATCAATAATGATAAGAGGTACAAGTATGCTTTAACTGTTATAGATTGAGGAGTAGATATTGTGGATTGTTCCTTTGCAAAAAACAAAAGAGGAATACTCTTAAGTTAGCTATCCAACAGATATTTACTAAAAAGCAAGACAAAACCTTAAAAAAATTGTGGATTGATGAGGGCACAGAGTTCTACAACAAAAGATTACGAATTTTCTTTAGATAACGGTATTACTTAGTACAACACCTTTAATGAAGGGAAATGCGGTTGTTATTGAGTGTTTTAATCACACTTTAAAAGAGAGACACGTAAAAGATTCACTCAAACTCGGTTCTCAACTGATGGGTGTCTTTAATTCAGGGACATGTAGAAAGTAACAATATACGATTCATACACTCAACAAAATCCAAAGCCATCAGAAACGATTTACCATATTAGAATATGAAAAGAGATCCAATCTCAGAAAGCTTAATGTTCATTAGTTGGTGATTATCCGCTAAGAATATACAGGTGGAAATCTTTATTTTGATAAAGGTTACACGAAATGATGACGAAATAACTTTTAAAAATCATTGAATGTAATAGATACAGTTCCTTGGACTTACAAATTATATGATTAAAAGGAGAAGAGTGTAGGTTCATATATATCACGAGAATTACAAAAAACAAAGATAATAATTAAAAAATAAAATATTTCAAAAATTGACTCCATACCCGTTTTTTTTTGACTCCACCCACACAAACCACACCCATATACCCCATCATCCCCTCCACTGTGTGCCCCCACCTCATCGTTGGGGTGGGATGTGGGGGGGGCAATGTTTTTGGGGGAGTGAAATTTCCCACCCCATCCCCCACCCCATCCCCCTCTTTTACCCCCTTTGTCCTTTTTTGATAATTAAGAATATATCAATTATAAACCAAACAAGATATAATTAAATACTTAAAACATACATAAATATACATTGAAATACCTACAACCAGATTTTATTAATATATGTTTGTTTGAGTTACGAAGTGAGGGGTCTTGATTATCTGAGTGATTTCTTTCCTGTTAAAACACACCACACACAGTATGAATATTATGTGACCACTGTGAATACCTAAGGAGGTGTCGGAGTATGACGTCTTGGTATAAAAGAAATAATCCCAACTCTCATATATTCGATTCAGTCAGAGAGAATGAATAATTATTTACCTGGGGTAGGCTCTGATTTACTGTTTGGAACAGAGGCAACAAACATATCGCGGCCTTTCTTCGTGATGACACTAAAAACAGCAAACAGCAAGCACTCATTTACGTCCTGCAGCGAGTCTTATATTCGATCAATTGTTAAAAATTGCATAAAAGCACCAAAATTGGTACACATGTAGAATAATGTATTCCCAACAATTCTAGATATGAGCCACCCGGAGATTCTGCATTGGTCAGCTTCGGCGACCATTTTCCCCAAAATGCCACCATTCACTTTAGTGAAATTGGCTATATTGCTCTTATTTTCTTATTTGTATTGGTGGTAGATATAAGGAAGTGTAAAAATCAGTAAATTGACCATGAAAAGGCCATATTCAGAATATATGAGCCCAGTATTTTCGGTAAAAAGCCATATATTTGATTGTAAAAATTGCTGGCCTTCCTGAAACTTTTTGCTGAAAAGTACCCATTATTGCCTGGAGAATGAGTCAATGATATTCATTCACATTAATGCGGTTTGGAATCAACAAAATTGCATATAGTATTACATACTTTACTCTATTTATGAAAGAGGAACTGATAATCGTTGATAATGACAACTCAGGAAATGTAGTCAAATTATTGGCACCACTTCACTTGAAGTGGCTACGGTTACTGTCTTACTTACCATTTCGTCTACCAGGATACATGGTACACGCATACATCAGTCTAGTAAACAATATGAGTTTCTGAGCTTCAAGTGTACTGGCTCTGGATCAAAAAGTCAAACACTTTTACAAGCAATGCGACTGTTGCATGTTGCACATTCTGAAGCTAGCGATATCTCAGTTCTGTGTTACTGCGTCTGTCTTACTGGCATTCTCCTTCACAAGCACAAGTCCAGTGCATTGGCAGGATTAGCCCTTCTTGCATTTGCAGCGGTTTTCTACAGCCTTTTTTTGCAGCGCCAACCAGCTCGAAGCAGCTTTTTGAAGCCTCAGGAGTGTGGTCCAGGAGCGTTTGTAGGACATCCTCTGTTTAGCCGCCAGCCCCACTTGTGGTGAATGGAACACGGGTGAGGGACCAAGACCTGCCCCAGACATAGCCACCCTGAAGATTGATCTCCCTCACATTCTGTTCCAAAAGCATGCGTAGGTAGTGGGATGCACTGGACGGATTCCTCTTGGCGAAGAGTATTCTTCTTGGCCTCCGTTGACTCCTGTATACGGACTGGTGCGGTCATTAGGAGGAGCACCACAAAACCCTTTCAATGCAGTGCATTTTCCATCCTTGGATGTTGACTGCGTGTGGTGGTCAGGTCACAGAGAATCTGTCAGTTCTTGCGAAACGAGTTCCATGTGGCCAGCAGATTTTCTTCCCTGCCCCACGAATGCTGATTATCGTGTCACATCCGGTCATGGCGTGGAAGACAGGGAGGCACGTGCCTTCTGTGGACCGAGGGAGGGCAGCTAATTATCATGGGCAGGGGATGTAGCGTAGTTCTGTGCCCATCCCAAAGGCAATCCAGAGTTCATCCCCACACATGGTAGGCCTGGGCTACATCACGGCCAGACGACGACCTCCGTGGTCTACGCGTTCGAACTGAATCCGACGGTGGTCATGTTCTGCCCAGCATGGGCCACATGTAGCAGTGATTACATCATGACAGTTCATTGATTACCATCATGATTACATCTTTACACACTGATCATTAGTTAAAAATGACCTTTTCCCCAATACAATGGTTGGAAATTATAATAAATCAACACAAATGACATTTGATTGTCTTTCCTTTGTAAAATGCACATACATGGAGTATTTTATCACCTCCTGAGGTAAACCTAAAAGAGAATAACAATGACAAGAAATCCCATGTTGTTACAAGAGAATTGGGCGGCGCATTTTGGAAAAATTGGCGCCAAAGCTGACCGAGCAAAATCTCGAGTAGGCTCCATATCAAGAATGTTCAGAAACATTAGTCAACATATGTACCTTTTGGTGCTTTTATGAAAGTCGAACAATTGGTTGCTATGCTGCGAGTTACTATTTAACGATTAATTGTTATTTATATGATGTTATACCTTTCAAGAAAATCTTCAAAGGACTTGAACATCGGGTTAAATCTTGATGTCGGAGTTCTCGGAGGTGTCCATCTCGGAGGCAGCTTATTCATGCATTTATTAGGTCATTGTGAAATTCCTGAAGAATGAACTGAATTTCTGCCAAGACGTCATTCAGAGCTTTCCGTTTTCTTGTAGATCATTAGGCATGCCATTCACCTCCATCTACGGGTGAGGTTTGAAATGCCTGTAATAAAAGGAAATGTATAATTAACCTCCGCCATCTTCGAAGATGGATTTGGAGGTTTACTGTTTTCACCCTTTCTGTTTGTTTGTTTGTTGCGTGTTTGTTTGTTTGTTTGTTTGTTTTGCAACAGTATTACGGAAAAACTCCTCGACTGGATTTCGACGAAACTTTGGTGTGGGGGGGGGGGTTTAGGTATGGTCAAGGATCATGCCATTAAATTTTGGACTTGGCCCCCCCCCCCCAAAAAAATGTTTAGAGAATTTTTTTTTTGCATTTCTACATGTTTTAAGCTGATTTCCACCCCCCCCCCCAAAATTGTTTCCCCAACCCCCCCAAAAAAAAAATAGAGAAATTTTTTTTTTGCATTTCTACATGTTTAAGTGATTTCCAACTCCCCAAAAAATTGTTACCCCCCCCCAAAAAAAAAAGTTAGAGAAAAATTTTTTTTTTTTTTGCATTTGTACATGTTGTTTAATTTGATTCCAACTCCCCCCCCCCCCCCGAACAAAAATTAGAGAAAAAAATTTTTTTTTTTGCAATTTCTTTACTGGTTTTTTTAGTGATTTCCAACCCCCCCCAAAAAAAAATTGTTAGAGAAAAAAACATTTTTGCAACTTTGTGTTTCAACAAAATGTTTCATTTCTCTTTTTAGCATTTCTACATGTTTTAAGGATTTCCAACCCCCCCCCCCCCCAAAAAAAATGATTGGAGAAAGAACATAACTGTCAGCACTGTTGACATATTAATGAAATAAGATATAAGGCTCACTTGAGTGACCCAGCAGTATTGGCGGCGGAGGTTTTTGCACTCTCCGAGTGCTCCCCCTCTAGTTAGTTATGTAATAATTCATATTACAATCAAAGGAATACCAGTACTGCCCATAGTGCCAAGAGGGAACCCAGATTACAATACACCATGCACGCACGCACGCAACAGACACGCACAACGCACACGCACACACACACACACACACACACACACACACACCACGGAACATACAGCCACACACACACACACAACACACACACACACACGGGGACACACACAGACACACATACACGTATAGTAGGCATACATTAACAGACTTTAATAGTGTATAAAACTTACCAATGTTGTGATGCGTTCATTATATTCTTCATCGGATGAAAGATGGTTCATCTGTGTTGGATCACAAAAAAAATTCTCGTTTATCTTCGTTGGATAAAAATATTTTTGAGTGAGAGCAAATTTAATTCCGATGTTTCAGGGAGTCAGGAAGCAGTCTATTTTCAGAATTTCTGGGCGTCACGAATGAAAAACAGGAAAGAGAAAAATGGGGCAAGTCTGTGAAAATATCCAGCCTTTCTTCACTTCCTCAAAATTTATGTGTCGTGTTTGAGAAAAGGTTCGAGTATGGAAAATATTTTATAAACAGACGAGTTGCCAACAAAACAATTTTATAAAATAGAACACAAATTATTATATTAGGATCTCTATTGACTACTCGATTTGATAAATTAAATTATTATGTGAAAGGGGGCGAAGACCCAGCCCGCAGGGATAGTTGTGTCAAAAAGGAGGTGTGATTAGTATGTGTTCAGTTTGAAAGGAGAAATTATGAGTGAGCGTTAAGCAAGTGAATATTGTGAATTTGAGGAAATGGGACACATTACTGCATCAAAACCCTTCCCTTAAGACACAACTGCCCAATCTTCAATGGTGAAGAAATCACTTAAATTTAAAATTATCGATATCCAGATTCCAGATTTTCACCAAAATTGAATCAATTTGGGTCTTGCCATACACCCAAGATGTCTCATGTTCTCCAGATCCATCCATAACTTTTTGAGACATTGTGCTCATATTAAGTTTAGCCCGATCTCTCAATGGTGAAGAATCACCTTAAAAAAATTCGAAGTTGATTCTGGATCTCACTAAAATCTAATCATGTCGTCCTTGTCACACACCCCAACCCTTCCACAAAATGTCATCCGGATCCGTCCACAAACTTTGGAGATATCCTGCACACAAACAAACAAACAAACAAACAGACAGAAATGGGTGAAAACATAACCTCCTTCAACCTTGGTGGCAGACGTATTCAGCGTTCCTGTAGCTTCCTCTTGCGGTAGTGCATTTCACAGGCAGAACTCAACCATGAGCACCAAGGAGCTTAACAAAACCTCTGGCGATAAAGTATATGGAAAGGCACAGATCAGGGGATGCTGTATGAAAAATATTTTTTACGAAGACTGTTGAATATCCCTTGGAGCAGAGTCAAGACAATCATTAAGGAAGTGGAAAGCGTTATGGTACCACTAAGACGCTTGCCTAGATAAGGCCGTCCCTCCAAACTGGATGACCAAGCAAGGAGGATACTGTCAGAGAGGCACCAAGAGCCAATTGGCAATTTTGAATGCAGCTACATGCCTTTATGGCAAAGACTGGTCACTGTGGTAGGTGGACCACATTTCACAAGCACTCTACAAGTCTGGCCTGTATGTAGGGTGGCAAGAAGGATTCCATGATTTCAAAAAAAGCCCACCTTGAGTCCTGTTTTTAGGTATGCCAAACATCTTCCAGAGATTTGAAGCCATGTGGCAAAGCTTTGGGGTCTTGACGGAAACAAAAGATGCGAACTTTTTGGCCTTCAATGCAAAATGTTACATTGGCCAAGAACACACGCAACAATCACCCAAAGAACACCACCCGACTGTGAAGTTATGGTTGTGCAGCATCATGTTATGGGGGATGTTTCTCATCAGCAAGGATTGGGCACTTAGTCAGCGATAGAAGGGAAAATGGATGCGAGCAAAATTCGAGAGCGAAAACCTTACTGCCCTCTGCAGAAGCTGAAATTGGGACAGAGTTCACCTTTCAGCATGATGACCTGAAGCACACAGCCAAAGCTGTACACTGGAGTTGGCAAAGGAAGAAAAGATAACATGTTCTTGAGTGGATCATTCAAAGCCCTGACCTAAAATCAATTGAAAATATGTGGCATGACTTGAAGATATGCTGTCCATCACTGCTCCCATGCAACTTCACTGAGCTTGAACAGTTTTTCCAGAAGAATGGACAAATATTGCCCAGTCAAGGTGTGCAAAGTTGCGTAGATACCTTTCCCAACAGGACTCACAGCTGTAATTGCTGTCCAAAGGTGCTTCCACCAAGTTATTATCTTCGAGGGGTGGACACTTAACCAACCAATACTATTCTAGTTTTGTATTTTTTAATTTAATTTTCATGAATTTGTAGAATTTGTTTTTCACTTGGAAATTTGGTTTGGGTTATTGATGTGTAAATAAAGGTGGAAAAAGTCTGATCAATGGAATTTAATTCCAGGATGATAAGGCAACAAAAGGTACATTTGAAAGGGGGAGTAGACTTTCTATAGCAGTAGTTATGACGATAGAAGTTAACTAGCAATGTTAACCTCCGTAAAAAACAACAGGTTAAAATATGCCATGTATGAGCTATCTGATAATGCAATAACGTTGGTGCAACATTACAATGTGCTAGAGACATTTTATGAGATAATACACAGGATGTGAGCATTTATTGAGATAATACACAATGCGTTTACCAAGCACTTCGCAACACTAACATTCTAGCATTATCAGCAATTCACTAATTACAGGAATATTCAGCATTTCACGATTTACAATTGAAGGGTGCTCTGTGCGGATTATGTGGTTTGTACATTGGTAAGACATAATCACGCCGATGTTCACCATAGCTAGTCAGGAGGTTGTCTGATGTATAAATAAAAAAAAAACCAATGCCACCCTTAGGGGACCCGTATCTTGCCAAAAGGTTGACACGTGTGACTTATTTAAGTCACACTGAGGGAACAGAGCTGCTATCCACCCAGGACGGACTCCTTGAGAATATCTGCCTATCGAGAGATCCGATGAGAATCGTTCTAACAGAGTACCATGAATAAATATGTGTTTGCCCCTATAACGTCACCAAATGACGTCATAATGTCTTCAAGCTTGACATATCTAGAAAGCATCATCGAGGTGTGTCAATTTGATGTACTACACGATATGGTTCTAAAACTTGAAAATTTACCTTGGGGTCAAATATGTTTGACCTCAGGTGCTAACCATGAAGTCAAGGCCAAATCGCCACCAAAAACAATCATAAGCTGAGCGCCAGGACCATGTACTACATTCCATAAAGTTGAGACGATTCGATTTAAAATTACTCAAAAAATAAGGGTTTCGTCGACTTCCCTGATTTTGTGACAAAGTGACCTTGACCTTTGACCTTGACCTTCAAAATTTTATGTGCTTAAGGGACCTTATAGCCTCTTGATATCCCGAAGTTACAAAAATTTCCAATGATAACTGTTGCTTCTGCAAGAGTTGTTTATTACGATTACAGACAAAAAAAAAACATATGAAGGTCAAAGGCCATCGCCACCAAAATTAATCAGCTGAGCGGCCAGACCATGAACTTATATTCCCATGAAGTTTGAAGACATCCGATCAAAATTACTCAAATGAAGGGTTCGTCGACTCCCCTGATTTGCGACAAAGTGACCTTACCTTTGGACCTTCAAGAATTTGGTGCGCCTGAAAAGGGACCTCCCTATAGGCCTAATATATGCGAGTGTACCCAAAATTCCATGGGATAATAACTGTGCCTTGCCTGCAGCAACATTTCGATACAGCGTCACTTACACCGACCAACATAAAACAAAGACACATTACAAGAAGCTCAAGCTAAGACACATATCCTTGCAAAAAACTGCGTCGTGTTTTGGCCAGAAATAACATGAATGTTTGTCCATGCCATTGGCATATAGGTAGTAACTTTATGGAAGTCTATGCTCTCGATGAGCGGCAAATAACGCGCCAAAAATCTTGGATTGTGGCTTGAGTATGTTTAACTGATGTTGACCAAATAAAGTCATTTTTGTGATCCACATGGACGTACACTGGGCCAGAGCTGACTGTGTGTGAGGTGATGCTTTGGATGTCAGGCCTAAGGATCCATATGGGATGTCACGGAGATGCTCTGGCCACACTTCACATCCGTTATATGATTTGCCCGCCAGGTATCCACAATCAAGTGCGCTACCTAGGCATATAAGATTGGTCTTGCAAGTTTTAGCAGGAACAATCGTCTGGGTGGGCAGACGGATGGTTGCTCTTGTGCGGATTACGCGATGGTGTTACCGGTGAAGAATAATCACCCAAGTCATGAGGGAATCCCCTCACCCATAAACGGTCAGGAGGGTCGGCCGTCTGACTGTCATAAGACGGACAGCTGAACTGTAGAGAGTCATCAGTGGGGTCCTCAGAAATATTTGGATCTAGGGTATGGCCATCCTAGATGAGGGCAAATACCTGAACTTTGAGCTATCGTGGCCTCCGTGTATTTGATTTTAAGGATGTTTGGAGCACACAGTGAGATGTCTTGCCTTGATTGGAACACCAGAGGTAGCACCGGCTGTCGCCTATGTGTTTAGGAGGTGACGTAGATGTAGGACGGATGTCCACAGAATGGGGATGGCGTGGGAGAGCGATTCACACATCCATCGTATTTCAAAACCAGAATGCAACAAGATATATTAACAACACTAACATATCACACTGTAGATGGTCTAACTCCAAACCTTATTATACCTAATACACGACACTGGAGAATGTATGTGTCGATGTTTGATCACGATATTGTAGATTCTTGATGAGTGTAGATTGGAGAATCCATAATCGTGAGTAGTCCAATGGATTTATATTTTTCAAAAGTGATGTAGTATATTACTATTCCAAAAGGGGTTATGGCGAGTATGTGGTCCCCATTTTCTTCAAATGAGTGCTCGCAGATGTTCGGCTTACCTTTACATCATAACAGCTCATATTCTCCTTCTCAAACTGGAGATATTAAATCATTACTGCGCTCAACACCTCCACTTTCAGGCCACACGAGCGTCCCCGGGCCGGAGTCTGGGCCGCTTCCGACTCCTTATCCACGATAGATTGAATTCTCATGTAACAAATTGTAGTAATATAATAATGAAGGGTGGCAATCGAAGAATCAGGTAAGTATAAAGTATAGCATGCAACTAGTAGTGTATATATACATAAGTATCAGCATACTGCTAAGTAATTATTATTCCAGTAATTAGGTCAGCTGAAAATAACACACCATATGAGTGGTTATGTGAGGACAAAGGGAAGTCAACCGTTTGAAAAGATAAGACAAAGGGATGAATATTGAGTAACAATGTCAGATATCCAAGCGTGTCTAGTGAGTTACAGTAGTATCATAGTTCTAAGAAGCACCAAATAATAAGCGATGTAGGTCGTTATCATAATCGTATTAGATAGTGCAGTACAGTGACAAGGAGCTAATGGTACATGAACAGAAAGTAGTGACTCTAGCATTACAAACCATATGTAATGACTTATCGGATATAGAGGCCTGAAGTAATCACACCTATGAAGTAAACATAACAGGTAATAGGACCCAATAGATAAAGAATTAGGGTATAAAACCATACCCCTAATTAAAACATATATACACAGTCATTGCCACTTAAGCGACGGGGATAACCTTCTGAGCAATGCGTCGTTAAAGCGAGTCGTCAGTTTCGAACATCTGGAGTGTACTTGCCACAAAACCATCGATGGTATAGCTGACTACACACCTCGCTAATTTATGGATAAGGAAATATTGCTCGTAGGCTACAAACCTGTACAGCTGTTACTGTACGGCAAGTGTAACACACATCAAGATAGACGGAAGACGCGTTGTTTGTACCTTGTGTTGCTTGGTTCATTACGGCCATCGTTGTTTTAGACGGCTGCTTACATATCCTCTCACATCGATTATTGAAGGTGAAGATAAATAGCGTTTTGATTTTATAAATACTAATCATTTCATCGATGTTATAATGTACAAACGAAGAGGAAGCTCGAGGCAACCTGTCAGTTGTGGATATATTTTCAGAGCAGTGCGGAATCGTTTAACACATAAAAGCTTAACTAAAAACTTACATTTGAGTGTTTGTAATTTCGACTGTATGAAACAACAAACGCTATAATATTCACAGAATTCTGTTAATTCAAAGACGAGTCAATAAATTACTTGCTGGAAGGGTAGGGACGTTTGCAAATGTAACCTAGGTCAAAAAGAGAGAGATTAAGCAAATAGGGTGATTTAGAAGTAAGGTAGGGCTTCAACGGTTGTGTGGTCAGTTGGTGAACGTGATTTTCTTAATCCCGATTTTCGCGACCCCGGTTTTTTCAACAATGCATTTTATGGAACCTCAACGATTGCGTTATACGTGGCCACACTGCAGTTGGTTTATTTATCCATTATCCATATTATGTTAGGGGTAGAAAATCAGTGGGATAAATGGATGATGCGTGAAGTGTATGTGTCTGGAATACTAAGTACTGTTTATATGGACTGGCAGACGCTTCAGATGGCGACACTCACCAGACAATAGGAAGTTTTGTTCAGCTAACCAGATATTAAGCATAATTGGAAAAGCCACCGTCGTATATGCGGTCCTGTCGGTTGAAATGGCCGACAATGTCAGGTGAGTGGGCGGCATGACGTGTATATAAATACATTATAACATATAGGATAGTACGAGTAATAAATAAGCATATATAACAGTTATAAAGTTAATATAATAGTGATACTAGGTAATATGTATAGTAGGTTTTATTTGTCAGGAATAAACTGTCTGATTTAATATCGATGTGTAAGAATGACAGCAGCAGAGTAGGCACGCAGTAGAAAAGCCCTAGACCGCCATTTCTATAACTCTCGGCACTGATTATAACTGTATGAACCCATAGCAGGTAAAAGATGATATTGAGTCCCCATCACTAACAGTATCATCGTTTTATCATCAGAATGCTGTTAAGAGCTTTCTTACTAACAGTCTCTGGGAATATTTTGTTTTATAATTTCTCATAGATTCATCTCTCTAAACAGTCCTTTCTCTTCCAGAGCATTCAGGTTAATGTTGAAGAGTTACCATTGGTCTGCTTTTAAGACACTCTTCTGATAACCCTTTAAGGTATCGTATAGCTCTGCGAGAGATGGAAAGTTACAACCTCTAAATTAAACCACTGCTCATTGCCTCTGAGCCCATAGTTGTGTTGGACCACTCATGAATACATATAAGCCCCACGCTTATATAAGTCAATCATATTCTATTAATAGTCTATTTTAAGGAAAATATATTTGCAGCACTCGTCTGTTATAATAAGATTTTCTTCACTACTCAGATACAAGCCTATATATGGCTGCAAATCAACATACGAGAAAAGCGACAGTGTATTTATGGAGAAGGGTGGCGAGAGAAGATGAATGAAGTTATGCGGCCAGAGCGATTGCCCCATTGTTCTCTTTCCGTTTTTTGACATCCGGGACCAGGTTATTCCTGGAAAATGATGATTTTTGACTTCTCAAACATGCGAAGATAGAAGAACATTGGCTCAGTATCACTCAGAGAAAATAATTGGATGGTATAGAATACGAGCATCAGAAACGGAATAAACGGAGAAAGTTCATGCTATTTATTGGTCCAACGTAGATGAACGCATCTATCATCCGATGAAGAACCTATAGAGGGGGCGGTGTTGACGGTAGGTGCAACTCCCTCAATGGACCCCATTGCCCCCCCTCATCCCACCCTCCCCTCCCTGTCATGTGGTGAAGTGTGGGGGGTGGGTGGATTGATGGGAGGCAATGGGTCGAAGGGTGGGCGGCACGACAAGGGAGGATTATGGTACTATGTGTTGCTTGGGTGTGCGCGTAGGCGGTGGGACTAAGAATGGGTGGTGGTTCAAGGGTGGGTGTGGCTTTCATGGTTTGGCTTGCATTGGTGGGGTGTTGGATGAATGGGTGATGGGTCATGGTGGGTGTGGCTTGTATGGGTTGTGCTGTGGGTGGAAGGTTGTGTAGTTGGCGTGTGCACGTGTTGCTATTGTTGATAGGTACGTGGGTGGCTTGTTCCGGTCTCTGAGTTCAAATGCGCTTACTGTTTGAAATTTATACCATGGGTTAACGCGGCCTTCATCTTCCGACTCCAACGGAGCCAACATCTGTACTGTCTGCCAGTTGACCCGCAGGTATTTTCCCAATTACCAAGAGATGTATGCAGCACCAAACGCTCTGCACAATTATTGGTTCACACTCCTCCTCCGGGAATGGCTGCCTTGAGAACTCCACCCTTAGACAAGAAAGGCATGAAAGAATTCATTATGAGACGTTGACTGCAACAGGAGAGAAATCTGTCTGGGTGCAATTATAGATTGCCTATATACTAGGAAATAGTGTGGGGGCGCAACATAGGGTGCCAGACCCATATCAAAAGCAGCGATTTCTGAGATGCTGATCGTATGTCTGCATTGAGATCTCCTCCAATGGTGAAAGCAGAGCACATATACAGGTAGAAGCCTGTCGAAGGGCGTTCAAATTGATGATTGGAATTCAAGCCATTGAGAAGGAAGATTATTCAGAACGATGCAGGATTCACAACCTTGCTATGATTGGGAGAGCTGATTGGTCTTAGTGTAGCAGGTGTCGCATCTTCAAGAGATGGAGGGCCAGCATCTACCTGGGGAAAGGCCAGACGGCCCCTGGTTACCGGCCGGATGGACCGACCAGCTCTGGTTTAGCTCCATACATGACCTGACAAGCTCAGTTAGTTTACATGGGAGAAGCAGGAATGAAGATGAGTGGATAAATAATGTGCCATAGAGAGAGAACCTCATGGCGAATGGCGAGAGGGAAAATGAGACAGGCAAGCCAAGGGGAAGGGGAATGGACGAGGCCAAAGAAGAGATGGAATGCAGGTGGGAAAAGGGAGCGAGAAAAGTAGGATGAGATGGTGGAGAAAGAAAAAAAAAAGGCGTGTGACGTCGGGGTGGGGCGTGGCGGTAGATCGGTGGGCTGTGCGCGGTGTGTCGCGGGTGGGAGTGCTTGCAGGGTGTGGTCTTGGGGTGTGCTTGTGTCGGTGGAGACAAGAAGGGGGTGGGAGTGAATTTTTACATTAATAAACATAATTGTTGTGTGGAACCTAATAAACTAATCATTGTTATATGGATGTTTGTATGGATGTAGATTGATGGATGTGGATGTGGTGTGGTTGGGTTGCCTTGTTGTGGTGGTTTGTGTGGGTGGAGTCAAAAAGGGTTGGAGTCCAATTTTTGAAATATTTTTCTTTTTAATTTAGTTATCTTTGTTTTTTTTAAACTGTGAATATAATAGAATCTAAATCTGCTCTCCTTATTAAATCATATTAATTGTAAATCGCAAGGGAACTGTAATCTATTACACTCAACCAATTTTAACTAAAGGTTCGTGGTCGTACACAATTTCTTGTGTTGTGTAACCTTTTTCAAATGAATTCCACTGAATAATATGACCTACCAGAAATATATCATTCAACTTTGAACTTGGCTTTCTGCAGATTAAACTCTTTATTTCATATTCATAAATATTTGTAAACGGTTTACTGATGGCAAATTGTGTTGAGAGTTTGAGGATCATATCGTTGTAGCTATAACCAACGAATGTCCTCATACGAACATTAAACGATATACCAGTGAGGTTTAGGAACGAGTTAAGTGAATTTTTTAATATACCGATCTTCTAATTTATCAGGAAAGAACCCCAAAAAAACCTGCGATTAAAGCGGCTCAGATGACGAAAAGCGACTGT
>CM068960.1:14205174-14221524 GCA_035128595.1 Eptatretus atami
CTAAAGACCTACCTTATCCCTGATAAAGAAAGTCAAAGCAAAGAACAGTTAAGTGATTACACTAGTCATTCAATATAAAAGGTAAATCTCCAGAAAAACTACTTATACATAATGATAAAGAAAGTTATGTTTTTCATCAAAGGAACTTGAGACCAATATTTTGCTGGTGAGAGTGATAAAATTCATCGATTTTGAAATTTAACACAAGTATTGGTAAGAAGTTAGTGATTTAATACAAAGGAGAATAGAAGCAAAAACAGATTTTGAGAAGGACTTTTAAAAAATTATGATAATGCTGTATTTGGAAAGACTATGGAAAAAGTTAGGAATCGAAAAACATTCGACTTGTACTCTTGGAAAAATGGCTTCAAGTAATTAATAGACCAAGTTTTGAACAGCGGAGTGTTTTCAAGAACTTTTGTGCTATCATCTTGAAAAAAAGAGTATTGAAATGGATAAACCTATTTATATGGAACATCAATTCTTGACTTGTCAAAGTCATTAATGTATGATTTACATATAATTTAAAATCAAAGTATAAGGATAATGTGTCATTGTTATATATGGAACATATAGTTTTATATTAGAAATTAAGACAAGTGATGTATATGAGGATATGATTGATAATATGATATTATGATACAAGTAATTATAGTCAGGTGATGTGTTGTTTTCATCAAAGAATAAAAAGGTTATGTGTAAGTTTAAAGATGAATGGGTGGGAGGTCATGAGTGAATTATAGGATTGAGATCAAAGTCTGATGTTTTACGTATATTGATAATAATAACATTGAAAGGTGTGATAAGAGCTAAAGGGAATAAAGAAAAATATAATCAAGGAACAATAAACTTTAAACATTATTAACACTGTTTAACCTTAAAGAAGGAGAGTGCAAAAAATTATCAATAAGAAGTTATAAACATCAATTATATACAGAAGAGATAAATAGAAAAGCATTTGGAGCTTTTGATGATAAAAGATATATTTTAGAGAATGAATCAATGGTGCCTTATGGTTATAATATATGTGTTAACATATTGGGTTTGGGAATTTTAACAGGCTACTGCTGTCTTTTTACTGATTATAAATGATAAGAACCAAGCAATAACCAAACCAAAGAGTGGAGATGTAATCAGCCTTGGTATTAAATGGAAAACATAAGAATGTGAGAAATATCAAATAAGTCTTATTGAAGAAATATCCGGGGTAAAGGTATATAAAACAAATAAGCGAATAAATTTAATTACTAAGTTGGAGGATTAAAAAAAATCCTTGAATGGACTGAAAACTTGATGGTTTCAATTTAACAATGGAAAAACAATTTACTACAATCTCAAAATGAATGTGGCTCAGGAGGTGGTAAATAAGAGAATTGAGAGAATTAATCATTTCATTTCTGCTCAAAAAAGACATTTAAACCAAGAACTAAGTTCAAGTAATCTTGTGAATATACTCGATGGTATGAATGTAATAGGGAAATTAATTTATCCCCTAAAGGAGAAAATGGACAATATTCATTGTTGGCTCTTTGAGTGGAATGAAATATGAAAGAAGAAGTGCTTTAATCAGTAAGTCTCAATTTCTTATTTGCTCAATGGGGGAGAGATAGTTTTCTATTTTGGGCTTTTGGGGCTTGAGTTAGTCTCAATTTACATTGCTTGTTTGGGGGGTGGAGAAATCAGTCTCCATATTTTGGCTTTTGGGCTTGAGTCAGAGAGTTTTTCCCTTTTTCCCATTCATTTGAATGGCTGCCTACAGAGCCCTATTTATCCTATACTTTATAATGACTGGAAACTCTACTTTGAATTATGTAAAACAGATGTCTCACATAAATCGTAGCCTGGTGTTGGCGCAGTGGTTAGGGCAGCGGCTTGGGATCCAAGAGGTCCCGAGTTCAATGCCCGTTGGACCACTGATTAATACTCCAGGGGTTGACTCAGCCTGTCATCCTTCCAGGTCGGTGAAATGAGTACCAGTATACTGGGCCGGTGTATACCCGGTTAAAGTAGGTGTACCATATCCCTGTGTCGTAAGAGGCGACCAGGGTTGCGTCAGGAAGGGCATCCGGCGTAAAACATGTGCCAAATCACTATGGCGGATCATACGGATGATCCGCTGTGGCGACCCTAACGGGAACAAACCGAAAGAAGAAGAGATGTGTTCTCATAAATCGGTTATCCATCTTATACTCTCTTTATTAATGAACAGCACAAAAATGTTTGTTAATATTTCTCTCTTTTAAAGCTTGGTTGATTTACCAACTTCTCCACTGCTCCCAGTTGTAGCAAGTCTTAACATTTTGTCTATTCCTTATATTTCTCCATTGTTTCACCAATATCAGAATAATTCATCAACTTGTAAAAGTCTTCTCAAAATCTATTAGCCTTTGTTCTCATCCTCATATTATTATCAATATATTAACCTGGGGTTGGCTTAGTGGTTAGGGTGGTGGCTTGGGATCCTAGGGTCTGAGTTCAGCCGTTGGCGGCTGATTTAATCATCAGGAGGTTGCATCAGCCTGTCATTTCATCTTCTGAGGTCGTCAAATGAGTACCAGTGTACTGGTAGGGGGACACTGCATCAGTGGCATATGCTGTGTCCCAACCATGATGCAACCAGCAGCCACAGGCTGGCATCGTATAGAGAGAATCATATAATTTACATAATCAATGATTTTTACTAAACTTTAGTTCCGTATGTACCTTTTTAACTTGTATCCGCCTTCTATAAATTGCTTTTGATTTTGTTGTTGTGAAACACCTTTCTCTTTATCAAACAATGTTGTGAGTAATTTAGTTGTAGGAATAATATTAAACTCTTTGAAGAACGAAAGAAATGTTGTTGATAACCACCACATAGCTCTTTGATTGGGGATCTCTTTTTCAGCCTCATAAGGAAGGTCTTTATGTTTGTTATGAAGTTTTCTAGGATAGTTTAAATCTACATCAAAATATTATGCCATAATCCATTTATCTAAATCTTCTTGACTTTGGGAAGTTATCATCTAAGATTGATTTGTACTCGTATTCTTTCCCCATTAAAATTACAGACGGTGAGATTCAGACATTGCCCAGCCATACAAGTTATTAGCATCAAGTACATTAAGTAAGATGTGAGCTTATCAGGTGAAGAAGTCTGGAAGATATTTATTATTGCCTTAGCCATATCTCTTTGAACAAACTTGTTGATTCCTCCTCTTTTAGCTTCTCAATCATCAAGAGCATATCTTCTCACTTAGAAGATCAAGGGGCTGTTTCGTCATTTTAACAAGCATCCCAGGTTAGTCCGGAGATGTATAATAAAGGACAGGATCAAGTCCATAGGAATCTTTATTATAACAAACTTCTCTAAATTTCTCAAACACTAGTAAGTAATAAAACATCAGTTATTAAATAAAGGTCGTGATATTCACCAATATTCTTTGTCTCAAACTCTTTCCAAACTATGTTTTGCTCTTTCATATTCTTCACCTGCAAAATGACATCTTCCTAACTTGATATAAAAATGCTTTTGAGGAGGAAGTCTTGTTTTTTTAATCTTCAAAGGATCATATAATCATATGGGTAATGCCCTTTTTAGTCAGAAGAGAAATGTCTCTACCAAGTCAGCTCAGCCCTAAATTGATTAGAAAATAGGAAGAGGAGATGTTGAAACCAAAGAACTTAGAGGCTTCTCATAATTTATGAGTCACAGAATCAAAATATTGTATTAACACAATTTAATGAGTAAATCTGTTTTGTAAATGCGATGTAATTTTCTTTGTTTCAGGAATTGCTCTTATCTTTCCAGGTGTCTTATTTAGTTTTTGATAAGAGATGCATCTCATAATGACAATTATTTGAAGAAATACAGGTATGAATGTAGGGATTCTATAATTAAGATTACAATTATAATGAGTGCTCCTCTATGTTTCCCCGATATATGGCAATGATCTCTAACCCTTTCATCAGTTTTCCAAAAAGCCTTGAGCATATATGACAAATCCTTGCTTCTTCAAATTCTTTCTCTTCATTGGAGATAAGTCAAGAGGTATATTTGTTCTAGACATAATTTTCATTAGCTTAATACAGTCATCCTCATCCTTTTACAATTAATCAGCAGCATCAGGTCCTTTTTACAATCTCAACTTATCATATTTACTTCCCACAGATGATTTAATGCAGCAACAAAACCGCAAGGGTATGCTTTGATATTTTTCGTATCATCAGTCTTTTCCAAGATGTCTCAAATCAGCATAGATTACAAATGGGTGTTTTATACATTTATTTGTTTCATTAAATACACTTTCCTTCTGGTTTCTGGCATCTCAACAATGCTGTGCTTTTGATTAGAATACTTTAAATGTTTCTCAAGTCTTTGTTGAGATCTAAAGATATTTAGACATCTCTTACAAGGATATATTTATGCTTCGATTTATAATTGACTACTTACATCTCAAAAAGTTTTTGATATAAGCATAATGAGTGTTTCTTTATTCATGAAATAAAGGAGATCTACCTTCGCGTAATTTGACCAATTATGTTGGATAATGTATTACTAGCTCTTAGAATTTGACTTTGTTTTTATCGTGTTAAACATTCAACATTTATTGATAGGTTATTCATATACTCAAACTTTTTAATATTTAAGCTCATGGTTCTCCTCTGGAGATACCCAGATCCCCCATTTCTAATTTATTCTCATATTTCTTACAGCTTTGATACTCTTTCAAGTCCCTTTCCTGTGGATAAATATTCTAAGATATCTCTAGAGAAAGCATTTATTATCAGTATTTTTTCATATTAATATTGCCTTTTTATTATTTATATCCTTAGGTTAATTAATATAAGAAGAAGCTTTAAGCGGAGCGGTTTTAAGAATATTAAGATCGATATAATAAACATTCCCAATGTTGACCACTACTTGTGTTGCTCTTCCAATTCAAATCTAATAAGCTCTTCATGATAGGAGATTTAAGAAGCTATCAATTGATGTAATAAAGGTGTGTGGATTTATATTCTCATATATTTTTCTTCATAACATTCTTCTCTTGAGAAGGTAAAGGGGCTCCAAGATATATTTTGAATGATTTATGCATTTTCACATTCTACAAACAACCTTGATAATTGAATTCTTTGAGATATGAATCGCTTCCAAATGGATCTTACACTAATATTAAATCTCATAAGTTTTACTTCTATCCGATCTTTAAAACATCTTTGAAGAGTTGTTATTTCAAATGGTTTTGTCTCAATGAAATCTCCCTCAAATCCAATTTTTTTATTTCTCTTCAAGTTTCTCTCAATTTTGTTTACGGTGTTTTTGCGATTAAAGGTGTTTTTTTTTTTAACTCTTTAGACAGTACCCTTCAACGAGACAACAATGGTTTGTTCTCGCTCAAATGGAGATATTTGTCTGAAAAGATTGAATGTATGTTTGTTGGTTGGAGGTGTTTTTTTATAAACAAATATATTCATGATTACAAATGTTGGGCAGACGTTGATATTCAATATATATATATATATATATATATTATAATATTATATATATTGATATATATTATCATATATATAAGAACTTTGCTTAATAAAAATTGATGAAAAATCTCAGTGGTAATATTATGGATAATTTTCATTTAAACGAAATTTTCTGATGAAAATCCGTTTAATTTATCGGTGAATCTGTGTCTTAAAACCATTTTGCCCACCAATTTTTTTACTTAATAAATACAATGTATCAAGACACAAAGACAAGTTTCACATCAATCTCTACATTTGTAAAGATACTGGAAATTATGTCGGGCTGTAAAATTGAATAAGATAAATATAACAAATATTGGATAAAAAAATTGTGGTTGATATATGAGTTTCATTTCCTTCACTGGAGGGCTTTTAGTATACTCTGGAAGAACATTAATTAAAGTAGCTCAAACAAAAGTTTCTCCTCTCGCCTTCTGGCAATATATTCAAAACTAGAAAAAGCAATGAAAACAAGAAAAGGATCAAAAAAGAAAAACTGTTATGGATTAAGCTTTAGAAAGAAAAGATAAGAACATCAGCAATAGCAAGGAGAAATTTATTTTTTTCAACAACCCTAAAGATGTAAATGTTGATGAATAAAGGATGTTAATATATCACGTGAAATGACATTTCATTCAGAAGTAGTTCGGACCATTTTTAAATTACCTTAATATAAAAAATTTGTAGTTGAATCTGTTAATGAAAAAAGTATATGGATATATATATATATGGAAATTTCTACATAAATGTCATTATTAAAGTGAAGATTTTGAAGATTATGAGTGATAGATAGTATTTCTGTTGAACAGAAGACAGTTATGATAGTAAGTTTGTTTGTGTTGAGAGAGGTGTGTTCAAATGATAGTTATGAAAGTAGTTTTAGAGATGATTGTGAAAGCAACCAATGAAAGTTTCGAAGATGATACTGAAGATGAATTTAATTTGAAGTAATGTTACTTTAGAATGAATAGTATACTTCATCTTGAGCTCTTGAATTTCCTGATTCTCCACGACAAATTTGAGAATGTCTGCCTTTGATAGAGTGGAATTAAACACGTCAAAAGCCCATAACACATGTATATTCTGTGATTATCTTCAATTAAAGAAATATAAAAATATAAAAGGAAACACTGTTTTCAAAAATTACACTAAAAATTAATTACTTACAAGATTAATAAGAGAAATGAATTTAAGTTGAGGTGGATAATACACCTTTTCTTACAAGAGAAGAGACTGAATAAATGACGTAATGTTTAATAGATTGATGATGTATATTATTCAGAATTGCCATTTTCCGGAAAATATAACACAAGATATTGATAAATAAAATGATGGATTATCTTGAAATTAAACCTGAACCTCAGGATAAATATAGTTTCAAAAAAGCAACAAAAAAATTTATGTGATTTATTTTTATAATATATACTGTAATGAATGATTTTTTACCCATTGGGAAATAAGATAAAATTTCACAACAATAAAAATCTTCCAAATTCATTAAGATGTCTCATCATTGGTTCAATGGATGGGGAAAACCTGCCTGCTTTTGAAGATGTTCTTACTCCAAACTTTTAGATTTTGATCATTAAATAATTTTCATAAAGTAATGTTTTCAACCTGAGTATCAACGACTATCACAAGGTTTAATGGCAGGTCTTCAAAGAAGACATAATGGTTTATTAAAGCTTCAAAAACAAATTAAATGATTAATCATTGAAGATATATTTTAACTATTTTGTGATACACGAAATGTAAAAAGAAATCAAAACCTATAACTTGCATTTTCGTGATAATATGGATGATATACCTTCACCCCAATATTTGGATGAATCAAAAAAGAATCTCGTTATCTTTGATGATTGTGTTAATGAGAGAACCAAATGGTTATAGATAGTTATTACACAAGAGGGATGCGCTTCTTCTTGTAAATGTATTTATCTTTGTCAATACATACTTTCAACTCCTCGTCGCTCGTAAGAAATAATGCTAATACATTTCTTTTATCAAGTTAAATTCAATAGATATTAATAATTTTTGCAGAGACAATTGTTCTACATTATGTAGTAAAAAGAATTTGAGGAGTATATGCAAACATGATTGGAAAATATAATTACATTGTTGTGCGCAAGATGAGATACTGAGGATATCTTTTTTTTTTATAAACATAGATGACCCGTGACCCGTTGGATTCCCGTTGTGACAGCGGTGGATGAAAAAGACATTTCAAGAAAAGAAAAAAAAACATAGCTCCAGCGACTATACGCTGAGGTTGTTTGCATTGATAAATACTCCAAAGAGTACTTGACTGAATCTGCAATTTGTTTTTTTAATAATTTATTTTGTTGCCCGATTTGAATGAAACTCGATACTGCACGCTGCAGGCGAATGGTGAGTTAGGTGGCCTAAAACCTCTTTGTACTATCGTGTACCGTTTTGCTGTATTAAGAACATACACAAGATGAAGTTTTAGTAAATATAAGATGATATCATAAATGAATGTATATTATCAATCTTGTGGTAAATCTGCTTCTGGGAAAAACTTTCATAACCTAGGTCTTGAATAGTGAAAATGAAAAGATTACATGTTTAAAAAAAACAAAAAAAAACACCTGTGATACATATTGTATCCACATCAACCAGAGTAATGCGAACAGGGGAAGAGAAGGTGAAGATTATTACTACATTCAATAGAGGAACATGTGTTGAGGAACGAAGGTCTAATATTTAGTCTCTCTTGGTACATCAAAATATTTACATTGTAAGAGTGGGTTTAAGAAACAAAATCTGGGGTCAGGTTATTAGAAACAACCAGAAGAAAGAGACAAATTATTAAACATATAAGTGGTAATGGAATTAAAATTTTATCATTTGCTTTTGATGTTGATGAAGAAACTCAACGCAAATATGAAAAAGCAGAGATACAGTCTTAGTGAAGAAGAAAATTACAACTGCTATTATTCTCATAAAGAATTTGTTAAATTTAAAGAAAATAATTTATTTGAACACATCTACTGTTCATGAGAAAGAAAGGAATTATTCTTATTGACCTTTACATGCATGAAATTATATTTTCGCAATAAATAAATGGATTGGCAGAAGAATCATATTGTCAGGTAAGGCCAGATCAAATCTGTGAATTGCTTCAGGAATCATGTTAACCTGTACTAACCTATTCATGGTCGGGTTGTCGGCGACTAAACCGTCCCCCACCAGGTTTTCTGGTGAAGAGGGTGTTTGGATATGGCCCCCAACAGGATTAAAACAAAACCTGTCAAGGGCGGAAGAGCTCCTGTGAGCCAATGGCTCCCTATCTAGTGCCAACTATGTCTGCGGGACGTCCTCTCTAGTTGGCTTACTTCTTATTAGGAGATTGGTGCGGATTTGCACTTCGGCCACGGTAAACCGTCATTCCGCAAAACATTCTCGAAGCATAAAAACAATATGGAAACCCTCCGTGGAGTACTCCTGGTGAGCTTCCCTTCGCAGGGCAGCTCACCAGATGATGGATTGGGGCAAAGTCTTCGGGACGCCCAATCTTTGATGATGGATGAAACACGGGGTAAAGCATTTCAAAGGTCAGATTAGAGGAGAGTGTGCAGAGTGGTGCTGAGGTGTCATCCACCAGACGCAGTCTCTTGAGTTAACCTGAGGCGGTCCCTTCGGGTGGGTGCCTGGAATATCCTATCCTAGAGAGGATGATCACCTGTCTCTGTTATAATCTGAGCTCAAGCGTTTGGACATCGGTATTGCAGCACTTACTAAGGTTCGGAGAACGGATTGCGGCGAGATCATGCGGGTAGTTACATCTACTGTTGGTCTGGTCACTCTGATGGTAACATCATGCCCAAGGGGTTGCTGTAGCTGTGTCAATAAGATGACGCCCAATTATAATTTGAGGTAACACACGTCAAGAGCGTATTATGAGACAAAGGATTCATCACTCCTTGGTGTATTTCCTGGTCTCTGTTTATGCTCTGACGAGGCGAGTGATCTTACCGTGAAGGACGCATTCAATGCACGCTTGAAGTTTGTGGTTGATCACTGCCCCAGGCGAGATACCTTCTAGTCTTGGGGGATTTCAATGCGTCGACTGGAACTGATAGGGATGGTATGAGACGTGTGTTGGTCCCCATGGGTCTGAAACTGTGAACGTGGATAGCACTAAGTTCTTGACTTTGCAAAAGTCATGGACTTAGGGTGGCCAGTCATGTTTCAGCGCCCACAAGCTCATCGCGGCACTTGTATTCCAACGCTGGCGGTATGGCAAAGGAGATTGACCAGTACCGTTCATGGTCGCTGGAGAATGATCCAGAACTAAGGGTCCACCGGAGTGCTCAGTTCCTCAATACTTGACCACAAGTTTTGTAGCAACTCTTAAGTTGCAACTTAAGTCCAGGAGAATGGTACCATCAGCCTAGGCTTGGATGTGGCAAGTTCAAGGATGAGAGGGTAGCTGAGGAGTATGCGAACAAGCTGTATCGAACAAGCTGGAGTTTGCGAACACCACCACCTCTTATCATCCCACTCAAATCCTAGATCTTTCTACCCCTGATAATCCACCAAGCCCACCCTTAATTCCCTGCTTTCCTTCCTGAAAGTCCCTGTAATGTCCATCTGTATTCCCCATGTTCCCCGCCCCATCCCTCTCCGTTCCACAGATCTCATAATGTCTCTGTTCCCCACTGTTTTGTCCTTCCACTCCCGCCCTCTTGTCTCATGCCCCCTTGCTGTCGTTGTGTTTTAGCTCTCACATGAGCCTCGACAAGGTATAAACAAAAAATTTTTTCAAAAAAAAGCTGAGTGGAGATTTGGGGTGTCTGGCTGCTTTGGGAGATCCTGAGAGTTGTGGAGTGCCTTCAATTTGGTCTCTCAGGGACACTGGATACCATTGACAGAGTCGCAGGCCAGGCTGAATGGCAGAGCTGAGCTGTTCAGGGAGCTGAGCGCGTAAATCTGTACGTGCGCTAAGGGTGACAAGGAGACCGATGTGCGAGGAATCTGTGAGGGGGTAGAGCATCAACTGTGGTCAGTGATTCTCGTCCTGCTTAGAGGGGATTTCGCGCATTGCGCTCATCCAGCCATCCCTCGGTGTACTGCAGTTAGAGCAGAGGGTGGTAGGCTCTTGAAGAGAGAGTCCGAAGTGAAGGCCCGCTGGCCGGTTACTTTAGAGCGTTGTACCAGGCTGATCCAGCAGCTGTCGAGTTGGACGTCAGGGTGTCACATCACTGTTGCTGACCCTCCGATCAACAGTGGTCCACCTTCGTTTGTGGAAACACCGAGCTGCATTGATCCGGTTGAAATGAGGTAGAGCTCCAGGGATTGTGGCATCATGCGAACTTCTCAAGGCTGGTGGAAATGCTGCACTCATGTCATTGCATGCAGTTTCTGTGCTCTGCATGGAACACAGGCAATATCCACTGACTGGAAGAGGGGCCTTGTTTGTCCCTCTTCGGAAAGGAGGGTGATCGCCAAGACTGCAACAGCTACCCGAAGGGTGACGCTGCTCTCAGTGCCGGCTTTGCTCGATAATTCTTGATAGGGTTTGCCAACATCTGCTTGAGCACCAGCATCCAGACAGTCAGCTTCACCAAAGAGGTCAACGATTGCGTAGCCTTGCTCTCTTCGTCCTCACCGATGCACGACAGAGGTTTTCGGCAGGGGCTCTTGCAGCCTATGTTGATCTCTGTAAGCGTTGTTCAGTGAATCGAGATGCCTCGGAGGATTCTTGGGCTTTAGGGGTGCCAAAACTGATCGATCTGATGTCTGAACTCTACTCTGGAACTCTATTTTGGGAATGTCAGATCTCTGACTTTGATTTCGCAGATGATGCAGTCATCTTTCTGGAGACTTTAGATATTCTTTTGGGGCCTTGAGGTGCTGAATGAGGAGTCGAGCTGGTGGGATTACGGGTTTCCTGGGTCAAAACTAAGATCCACGGGCTTTCATGACATCTTGGATGCTGCTGTCCTGTCTGTGCCTGTTTGTGGTGAGGATGTTGAGGTCGTGGAGAGATTCACTTTACCTTGGCAGTGATATTCAGGTCTCTGTGGCTGTGAGTCAGGGTCATAGATATCTGGGTCGGCCTTGGGAGTCAAGGATTCCTGGATCAGGGTGTGGGCTGCAGGTTCTGTGTGGGAGGACAAAGTCCAAGTTTCAGGTCTTGCGCTTCCAGTCTTTCTCTATGGATGTGAGACTTGGACTCTGACTAGGGATCTGAGACGTAGACTTAATTCGTTTGTACCAGGTCTCTTCGGGGAATCCTTGCTATGCTGGTCAGACTTTGTGTCCAATGAAGTGGTTGCTGAGAGAGACTCAAATGAGATTTTGTTACCTGCATAGTCCGTGAGCGTCAGCTGCGCTTATGGACATGTGGTTCATTTTCCTGACGCTGATGTGGCTTGTTTCCTGCTCACCAAATTCTCTCAGCGAGGAAGTCTCATGAGTGGAGTAGGCCAATGGGCCGACACAGTGCTCGTGTTGAGCAGGTTGATCGGCATCTCAAGGAGATTGGGATGGGCCAGGATTCTGCCTGGGGGATGGTCAGACGGCGGCCCTTGGAGTACCAGCGGAAAGTGGACAAAGGACGCGGCTGCTCTGGTGCTTGCTCCCATACTGACCTGACCTGAGAAGAATGAGCAAGAAGATTTAAGGAACGTCAAGAGTTGGTTTCAAAAGTTGTAAACACAGAGAGACATAATGAAGAAACACAGACAGAAACTAATGGCTGAAGAAGCATTTGAAAGAACAAAGATAATTTTTTTAAACCACTTATGACAGATAAGACTAGAAGATATAGGATTATTAGAATTGATGATGAAGATATTTCAACAACTGGAATTGATAAATCACGTCCTGATTATGTTGTGAATGCTCTCAAACAATGAATATTCAACAGATTCAAAACCACAGCAGGTTTCATTCCAACAGAACAACGCAATATTCCTCTTGTCAAAGAAAGGGATGATATTTATGATGATTAAGGGTCTTGAGTTCTGTTCAACACCTGTTTAAATTAACTCCATGATAATGTTTCTTCTTGCAAAGATGGAAGACAAGGTTCAACTGTGAGGGTGAATAAGTGATTCGATAAACCCTTGAAGATGAAAAACATGAGGATGATGAAGTATAAAAAAAGAATATATAAATGTTAAATAAAATTTTAAAAAAAATTAAAAAAAAAAAATAATTAAATAAAAATAAAAAAATAATACCAATAAATAAACAATTAACATAAAATTTTTGACCAAACCGCTTGATTATGGAGTTTCTGTGCTAGTAAGAAGGAAGAATGAAAAGGAGAAACTATTATTGAGGCTTTAATGTAGTATTGAGGTGACTTTTATTTCAAATGACCCATACAATTAGTTAAGAGCTTAATGTTGTTCCGTAGGAAGGCTGGAAATAAACAAATGTTTAATGAGCATCAGCATTTAGACAACTATGAATACAAAATAGTTAATAAATATCAATACAAAGATATTTATCCCATTGTTAAATGAGTTTAATACTTCATGATGAAATGAAAAAATCATCAATTGTACATGCTATGAGAATATTTTGTATTGTTGAAAGATGATAAAGAAGTATATAATATATATCTATATATATATAGTATATATATATATATATATATAATAATATACATAATAATATAATGTAATATATGTATATATGATTGATAATGGTAAATATACTGTCAAGAAATTTGAAGGAAAATGATCTGTGTTATCTTTCTTTTCAGACGATTTAACATGTTCGTGTTAGACTTTTTACAGAAATAAAAAAGAGATGATAATAATATTATTATATAGAGGGCTTTTAAGACTTATTAATGAGAAGTAGAATCCTCGTTTTAATTTCATAGTTCCATACCCACTACAACTGACACAACAAAGGATATGAGGCAAATCGTTATTTGCTATGGAAACTTATAATACCTTGCTATCACAGAGAAAAAGACAAGTTTATTTTACATCTGGGAACGCAGTACAAAACTATAACAGTTTCATCACCGGAGCATGCGGATTTCCAATAACTTCCAAAATGCTTGCCTTATGAGAATGACAGGGAGGACCAAAAATAATGTTATAGATAATTCAAAAGACACTTCAATTCACATGAGTAAAAAGATTCTCTCAAAAAAAGATGAAACTAATGCAACTTTTATAGTGATAATTCATTCAAATATCCTCGGCATAAAACGTATTAATTAACTGTGAATTTGATTGATGGTGGCTTATATGTGAATAAAACAAAGTAAATATTTCACTTCAAGTGCATACTCAACATCAATGGTTATCAATTCACATATAACCAAAAAATCTAGTTCACTACCCTGTCGGAAAAACATTACAGAGAATTTTATAATAACGACCAAGATAATTGTATTGATTTATTTTAATGGAGAAATTATATCCATTCAGAATTCACCTATGTGAAGTTTTCCAAAAATAAATACGAATGGTTATTTGTTAGGAAAAACGAGTTGGGAAATAAAATAATTACATGGATGGAGTGTTCCTTTCCCCATACTATAAGGGTGAAGTACGTATCTTGTAAGAGCACATATACTGAAAGACAACGGGGTGCGGAATCATTTAGAAATAAATGGATAATTGATACTCTAATGGCTATAGGTCACCTACTTCAATATAAACACCGAATTGGTTCAACTGCTTTGCTGTGGGAAATGTAGCAGGTGCTATACAAAGATAATACAAGACGCCCAAAAGAATCGCATAAATTGCAAGAAATAAACGAAATAAAAAGACAAAATCATTGTCTCCCCAGAAAAGACAGAAAATAATTCAATACTTGGGGTCAGGGTTCAAAGTTTTAACATCTGTATTTTTCCAAAAAATACAAGTGGGCAGCAAGTGATAGTATCTATGATTTGGTTGATAACCATTATCATCTCAATAGCACAAAAGAAGACTACTTCAGTAAATCGAACTAACAGGAACGCTGGAATACAAATGGACAAAAGTTTTGAAACAAATATCAACAAACGTCATTGAATCGAGACGATAGCTTCATTTGGTATAAATTTACATTAAGGCTGGGATATAACAACGCTACACTCATTAATTATTTCTCGAGACAATGTTTTCATAGTGTTTTTTTGTACATTGAAACACAAGAAGTTGAAGGCGGTGATTAATGTCTTGCTAATTGAAATAAAAAAACGATGAATTCAACGATATAATTTAGTGATAGAATGGGTAGGGCTGTCATAATTTTATTCCTGACATGGCACCGGAACAAACACAGACCTGGTTATAGTATAAGAAAGCAATGTATAACGTGATACAAAAGCAGGTAATAGATTTTACCATGGCAGTTCCTCTTAAAGTATATTTGGATTTTTGATTATGATACAAAGTTCTGTACGGACTTAAATTTAGATTTCAACTACAAAGGATAATGATAATAAAGAAATGATTTTGGTGCTGCTTAATGCTTTGTGACCGAAACATTTTGTTGAGTTGAAATAGTTGTATATTTTGTAATATACCCCTATCTTAAAACAGAAAAGTTGTTGAATAGAAGATTAACTCAAAGAAACCATCAAAAGTATCATACCTTAAAGATGTCAAACACGGTTAACTCATCAAACCATTATAGGTGAATTTGGGTGTCCCACAAGGAGAGCCACGTACCTACTGGCTCATTTTAAAAAACAGATGGAGATACTGGCTACTGATAAAGAATATTTTGTGATAATGCTAAGGGAAACAACTTGGGTTTCTCTAGATGGAATAGTATCCACAAGATAATTGGAAATTATTGGAAAAAAATGTATGCTGAAGCATTTAAGTCTTACCAAAAGTGGTGTGAAAGCAATGGTAAAAGAACCATTTGGATATGTGAGTTTTAAAAACTTATGCAAATAGATGTGATTGACATGGGCACTCAAGAAACTATAAAGTCTATCGAAGATACCTCCTATACATTGAAAGAGGAGAACAGTGAAGAAGTTGACGACATTTGTTCTCTTTGGAAGAGCCAGAATTACAGATTAATACAATAATGGTTTATGATAAGTACTCAATAATTTTTTTGATAAATAAATTAGTAAAGTGCCAACGGGGTAATCGATAATCAAATCAATCTTAATAAACATCATCTTGTATTAAATCAAAGCCTTGATGATACGTAAAGACAATTCGAGAAAAGGATCAAAAGAATGGATATTTTGCTCACAAGAGAACAGGTGAAAATCTGAAGATACATGGTCACTAAAATTAAATGTCAAAACAATGTTAAGAAATGTTTAATAAGAATAGATGGAGTAATTTCTCCCATTTATAATTCCTTTATTGCTGGTATACGTGTGGCTGGAGTTGATGGTTGTATTTCAGCACGCGGAAAACTGCAATGAAAGAATAGTCTCAGAAACGGCCAAAAAGAGTTGGAGACATAAAAACAAGTTTGAGAGAAACAATGAGTTGAAGTGGTGTAATTCGTAGATTTTGCTGAAAACTTGAAAGCCTACTGATAAAGTAGATCGTTAGTTTGACATATGCTTTCTATCTTATCGCACAAGCAGGTGTAAAAATGAACTAACGGGTAATGATTATATCTTTCTCAAAATAATATGATCATGAAGTGCTTAAAGAATTTGAAAGAATACAACATCAAATATAGAACTTGCAATATTAGAAATAAAAAATATGATAATGTATAATTTGTTATGTTTGTGATGAAGTTCTTCTGGATATTTTAAATCAACCTCAAAATAATATCCAACTTCAGCCTCATCAAATTCTTTTTGAGAGGAGACAACAATGTCTTGTAAAACTTTTTCATAATGCTTTTCTTTAACCCATTTAAGTTTTCCATAAGGTAAAG
>CM068960.1:14221549-14251177 GCA_035128595.1 Eptatretus atami
AGAGATATTGCTAAGCAATTAAAATATCTTCTGCTATATAAGAATGAGGACAACTCTTACCTGATGTATTATGATGCTAGGAATTGTAGTGGGTGGCTATGGTTCAATCTTACCTTATGGAAAACTTAAAATGGGTTAAAGAAAAGCATTATGAAAAAAGTTTACAAACATTGTTTTCTCTCTCAAAAGGAATTGAATGGCTGAACGTTGGATATTATTTGGAGGTTGATTTAAATATCCAGAAGAACTTCATCACAGACTAAAGACCACCTATCCCTGATAAAGAAAGTCAAACAAAGAACAGTTAAGTGAGTTACCAACTAGTCATTCAATTAAAAGGTAAATCTCCCAGAAAAACTACTTACTACATAAATGATAAAGAAAGTTATGTTTTTCATCAAAGGAACTTGAGACATATATATTATGCTGGTGAGAGTGATGAAAATTCATCGGATTTTGAAATTAAAAAGTCATTGGTAAAGAAGTTATTGATTTAATACAAAGGAAATAGAAGCAAAAACAGATTTTGAGAAGGACTTTTAAAAATTATGAATAATGCTGTATTTGGAAAGACTATGGAAAAGTTAGGAATCGAAAAACATTCGACTTGCTACTTTGGAAAATATGGCTTCAAAGTTAATTAATAGACCAAGTTTTGAACGAGCGGAGGTGTTTTCAGAACTTTTGTGCTATCATTTGAAAAAAAGAGTATTGAAATGGATAACCTATTTATATGGAACATCAATCTTGCTTGCAAAGCATTAACTGTTGATTTACTATGATAATTTAAAATCAAGATAAGGATATGTGTCATTGTTATATATGGATTACATATAGTTTTATATTAGAAATTAAGACAAGTGAGTATATGAGATATGATAGAAAATGATAATATTGGATTGTATGGATAAACAAGGTTTAATTACAGTCAGGTGATGTGTTGTTTTCATCAAAAGAATAAAAAGTTATGTGTAAGTTTAAAGATGAATTGGGTGGAAGGTCCAATGCAGTTGAATTATAGGATTTAGATCAAAGTTATTTTTACGTATATTGATACATAAACATTGAAAGGTGTGATAAAGCTAAGGGAATAAAGAAAAATATAATCAAGGACAATAACTTTAACATTATTAACACTGTTTTAACCTAAAGAAGGAGAGTGCAAAAAATAATATCAATAAGAAGTTATAAACACAATTATATACAGAAGAGATAAATAAGAAATAGCATTTGGAGCTTTATGATAAAAAGCATATATTTTAGAGAATGAATCAATTGTGCCTTATGGTTATAATATAACGTGTTAACATATTGGTTGGGAATTAACAGCTACTGCTGTCTTTTACTAGATTATAAATGATAAACCAAGCAATAACCAAACCAAAGAGTGAATGTAATCAGCCTTGTATTAAATGGAAAACATAAGAAGTGAGAAATATCAAATAAGTCTTATGAAGAAATATCCGGGGTAAAAGGTATATAAAACAAATAAGCGAATAAATTTAATTACATAAGTTGGAGGATTAAAAGAAAAATCCTTGAAGGACTGAAAACTTGATGGTTTTCAATTTACAATGGAAAAACAATTTACTACAATCTCAAAATGATGTGGTCAGGAGGTGGTAATAAGAGCAATTGAAGAGAATTAATCATTTCATTTCTGCTCAAAAAAGACTTTAAACAAGAACTAAGTTCAAGTAATCTTGTTGAATATACTCGATGGATGAATGTAATAGGAAATTAATTTATCCCCTAAAGGAGAACATGGACAAATATTCATTGTTGGCTCTTTGAGTGGAAGAAATATAAGAGAAGAAGTGCTTTAATCAGTAAGTCTCAATTTATATTTGCTCAATGGGGAGAGATAGTTTTCTATTTTGGCTTTGGGCTTGAGTTCAGTCTCAAATTTACATTGCTTGTTTGGGTAGAAGGCGGAGGTCAAACAATTGTGGTAGGCTGTCAGGAATGAGGAAACTCTCATTGGCTTTTGGCGCTTGAGTCAGAGATTTTTCCCTTTTCCCCATTCATTTGAATTGGCTGGCCTAGAAGAGCCCTATTTATCCTATACTTATAATGGACTGGAAACTCTACTTTGATTATGTAAAACAGATGTTCACATAAATCGTAGCTGGTGTTGGCGCAGTGGTTTAGGGCAGCGGCTTGATCCAAGAGTCCGAGTTCAATGCCCGTTGGACCACGACATAATACTCCAGGGTGAACCAGCCTGTCATCCTTCGCAGGTCGGTGAAATGAGTACATATCTGGGCCGGTGTATACCCCGTAAAGTAGGTGTACCATATCCCGTGTCGTAAGAGGCGACCAGGGTTGCGTCAGGAAGGCATCCGGCGGTAAAACATGTGCCAAATCACTATGCGGATCTACGGAGATCCGCTGTGTGGCGACCCTAACGGAACAACCGAAAGAAGAAGAGATGTTTCCATAATCGCGTTTATCCATCTTATACTCTCTTAATAAGAACAGCACAAAAGATGTTTGTTAATGATTTCTCCTCTTTTAAAGCTTGGTATGATTTCCAACTTCTCACACTGCTCCCAGTTGTAGCAATTCTTACATTTTGTCTATTCCTTATATTTCTCATTGCTTTTCACCAATATCAGAAAATTCATCAACTTGTAAAAGCTCTTCTCAATAATTTATTACCTTTGTTCTCATCCTCATATTATTATCAATATAATTAACCTGGGTTGGCTTAGTGGTTAGGTGTGGCTTGGGATCCTAGGCTGAGTTCAGCCTGTTGCGGCTGATTTATCATCAGGAGGTTGCATCAGCCTGTCTTCATCTTTGAGTCGTGCAAATTGAGTACCAGTGTACTGGTAGGGGGACACTGCATCAGGCCACTATGCTGTGTCCCAACCATGATGCAACCAGCAGCCACAGGCTGCATCGTAGAGAGAATCAATTATATTGACATAATAATGACTTTTTACTAAACTTTAGTTCCCTATGTACCTTTTTAACTGTATCCGCTTCTTAAATTGCTTTTGATTTTGTTGTTGTGAAAACACCTTTCTCTTTAATCAACAATGTTGTGAGTAATTTAGTTGTAGGAATATATTTAAAACTCATTTGAAGAACGAAAGATAATGTTGTGATAACCACACATAGCTTCTTTGATTGGGATCTTTCTTTTTCAGCCCATAAGGAAGGTCTTTATGTTTGGTTATGAAGTTTCTAGATAGTTTAATCTACATCAAAATATTATGCCTAATCCCATTACTAATCTTCTTGACTGTGGGAATGTATATCATCTAAGATTTGATTTTACTCTACTTTATCCCCATTAAAATATACAGACGGTGAATTCAACATTGCCCGCCATACAAGTTATTAGCATCAAAGTACATAGTAAGATGTGAGCTCTATCAGGTGAAGAAGTCTGGAAGATTATTATTATTGCCTTAGCCATATCCTTTGAAAAAACTTGTGATCCTCCTCCTTTTAGCTTCTCAATCATCAAGAGCAATATCTACTCACTTAGAATATCAAGGGGCTTTTTCGTCATTTTTAACAAGCACTCCAGGTTAGTCCGGAGATGTATAATAATGGACATGATCAAGTCCATAGGAATTTTATTATTAACAAACTTCTCTAATTTCTCAAACACTCAGTTAAGTACATAAAAATCAGTTATTAAATAAAGGTCGTGATATTCACCATATTCTTTGTCTCAAAACTCTTTCCAAACTATGTTTTGCTCTTTCATATTTCTTCACCTGAAATGAATCTTCCTAACTTGATATAAAAATGCTTTGGGAGAAGTCTTGTTTTTTTTAACTTCAAAGATCCATATAATCGATATGGGTAAATGCCTTTTTAGTCAGAAGAGAAATGTCTCTAGCCAAGTCAGCTCAGCCCTAAAGTTTGATTAGAATATAGGAAGAGGAGATGTTGAAACCAAAAATTAGAGGGCTTCTCATAATTTATGATCAACGAATCAAAATTATTGTATTAACACAATTTAATGAGTTCAAATCTGTTTGTAAATGCGATGTAATTTTACTTGTTTCAGGAATTGCTCTTATCTTTCCAGGTGTCCTTATTTAGTCTTTGATAAGAGATGCATTCTTAATGACAATTATTTGAAGAAAACAGGTATGAATGTAGCGGATTCTATAATTAAGATTACATTATAAATGAGGCTCCTCTATGTTTCCCGATATATGCAATGATCCTAACCCTCTTCATCAGTTTATCCAAAAGCCTTGAGCATATATGACAAATCCCTGCTTCTTCAAATCTTTCTCTTCATTGGAGATAAGTCAAGAGCGTAATTGTTCTAGACATAATTTCATTAGCTTAATACAGTCATCCTCACTTTATAAATTAATCAGCAGCATCAGGTCCTTTATTACAATCTCAACTTATCATATTTACTTCCCACAGATGATTTAATGCAGCAACAAAACCGCAAGGCTATGCTTGATTTTTTCGTATCATCCAGTCTTTTCCAAGTGTCTCAAATCAGCATAGATTACAAATGGGTGTTTTATACAATTTATTGTTTCATTAAATACAACTTGTCCTTCTGTTTCTGGCATCTCAACAATGCTGTCTTTTGGATTAGAAATACTTTAAATGTTCTCAGTCTTTCGTTGAGATCTAAAGATATTTAGACATCTCTTACAAGGATATATTTAGCTTCGATTATAATAACTTGACTACTTACAATCTCAAAAAAGTTTTTGATATAAGCATAATGAGGTTTCTTTATTCATGAAAAAAGGAGATCTACTCCGCGAATTTGACCAATTATGTTGGATAATGTATTATAGCTCTTAGAATTGGACTTTGTTTTTATCGTTTAAACATCAACATATTATAGGTTATCTATACTCAAACTTTTAATACTTTAAGCTCATGGTCTCCTCTGGAGATACCAGATCCCCACATTTCTAATTTATCTCATATTTCTACAGCTTTGATACTCTTTCCAGTCCCTTTCCTGTTTGGATAAATATGCTAAGATAACTCTAGAGAAAGCATTTATTATAGTATTTTTCTATTAATATTGCCTTTTTATTATTTATATCCTTAAGGTTAATATAATAAGAAAGAAGCCTTTAAGCGGAGCGGTTTTAAGAATATTAAGATCGATATAAATAACATTTCCCAATGTTGAACCCAGCTACTTGTGTTGCTCTTCCAATTCAAATCTAATAAGCTCTTCAATGATCAGGAGATTTAAGAAGCAATCAATTGATTGTTAATAAGGTTTGGATTTATTCTCATAATATTTTTCTTCATAACATATCTTCTCTTGAGAAGAAAAGGGGCTCCAAGATATATTTGAATGATTTATTGCATTTTCACATTCTAAAACAACCTTGATAATTGAATTCTTGAGTATGATCGACTTCCAAATGGATCTTACCATAATATTAAATCTCAAAGTTTACTTCTATCCGATCTTAAAACTCTTTGAAGCAGTATGTTATTTCAATGGTTTTGTCTCAATGGAATATCCCCTCAAATCCAATTTTTTTATTTCTCTTCAAGTTTCCTCAATTTTGTTTTACGGTGTTTTTGCGATTAAAGGTGTTTTTTTTTTAACTCTTTAAAGACAGTACCCTTCACACGACACAACAATGTTTGTTCTCGCTCAAATGGAGATATTTGTCTGAAAAGATTGAATGTAAAGTTGTTGTTTAAGGGGTGTTTTTTATAAACAAATATATGCATGATTACAAATGTTGGCAGACTGATTCAGTATTTTTTGCAATATATATAAATAATATATATATATATATATATTTTAATTTATATATATTGATATATATTATCATGATACTATAATGAAAACTTTGCTTATCATAAAATTGGAATAGAAATAATCTTCTATGACCTTGGTCAATATTATGATAATTTTTCATTAAACGCCAAATTTGCTGATGAAATGATCTCGTTTAATTTTCGGTGAATCTGTGTCTTAAACCATTTTGCCACCAATTTTTTTACTTAATAAATACATATTATCAAGGACACAAAGACAAGTTTCACTCAATCTCACATTTTGTAACAACAGATACTGAGAAATTATGCGCGGATGTAAAATTGAATAAGATAATATAACAAATATGGGATAAAAAATCAATTGTGGTTGAATATATGAGTCTTCATTTCTCACTGGAGGGGCTGTTTAGTAATACTCTGGTAAGAACATTAATTTAAAGTTAGCTCAACAAGTTTTCCTCTCCCTTCTGGCAATATATTCAAACTAGAAAAAGCATGAAACAAGAAAAGGTCAAAAAAGAAAAACCTGTATGGGATTAGCTTTAGAAAGAAAAGATAAAACATCCAGCAATAGCAAGGAGAAATTGTTTTTTTCAACAACCCTAAATGATGAAATGTTGATGAGATAAAGATGTTAATACTATCACGTGAAATGACATTCATTCAGAAGTAGTTCGGACCATTTTTAAAATTAACCTTAATATAAAAATTGTAGTTGAATCTGTTAATGAAAAAAAGTATATGAGATATATATATAATATGGGATAATTTCTACATAAATGTCATTATTAATGAAGATTTTGAAGAATTATGAGTGATAGTAGTATTTCTGTGAACAGAGACAGTTATGATAGTAAGTTGTTGTGTTGAGGAAGGTTGTGTTCAAATGATAGTTATGACAAGTAGTTTTAGAGATGATGTAGTGAAAAGCAACCAATGAAAGTTTCGAAGATGATACTGAGATGAATTTATTTGAAGTAATGTTTTACTTATAGATATGAATAAGTTATACTTCATTTGAGGCCTCTTGAATTTCCTGACTCCCACGGACAAATTTGAGAATGCTCTGCTTTGAATAGAGTGGAATTAAACACGTCAAAAGCCCATAAAACATGTATATTCTGTGATTATCTTCTAATTAAAGAAAATAAAAATTAAAAAGGACATATACTGTTTCAAAAATTACTAAAATAATTACTACAAGATAATAGAGAAATGAATTAAGATTGAGGTGAGTAATACACCTTTCTTACAAGAGAAGAGACTGAATAAATGACGTAATGTTAATAGATTGATGATGTATATATTCAGATTGCATTTTCGAAAAGATATAACACAAGATATTGATAAATAAAAATGATTGGATTAATCTTGAATTTAAACCTGAACCTCAGGATAAATATAGTTTCTCAAAAAAGCAACAAAAAATTTATCGTGATTTTATTTTTATAATATATACTGTAAATGAATGATTTTTTACCCATTGGGCAAATAAGATAAAATTCACAACAATAAAAATCTTCCAAAATTCATTAAGGATGTCTCATCATTGGTTCATGGATGAGGGAAAAACCTGCCTGCTTTTGAAGATGTCTTACTCCAAACTTTTTAGATTTTGAGTCATTAAATAATTTTCATAAAGTCAAGTTTTTCAACCTGAGTATCACGACTATCACAAGGTTTTAAATGCAGGTCTTCTAAAGAAGACCATAATGGTTTATTAAACTTCAAAACAGATTAATATTAACATTGAAGATATATTTTAACTATTTTGTGATACACAGAATGTAAAAAAAATCCAAAACCTATACTGCAATTCTTCGTGATAATGATGGAATATACCTTCACCCAATATTGGATGAATCAAAAAAGAATCTCGTTATCTTTGATGATTGTGTTAAATTGAGAGAACCAAATGGGTTATAAGATAGTTATACAGCAAGAGGGATGCATTCTTCTTGTTAAATGTATTTATCTTTGTCAATCATACTTTCAACTGCCTCGTCGCCAGTAAGAAATAATGCTAATACATTTATTTTATCAAGTTAAATTATAGATATTAATATTTTTGAGAGAACAATTGTTCTACATATGTTAGTAAAAAGAATTTGAGGAGTATATGCAAACACTGATGGAAAATATAATTACATTGTTGTGAACAAGATAGATACTGAGGATATCTTTTTATTTATAAACTAGATGCCCGTACCCGTTGGATTCGCCGTTTGTGACAGCGGTGGATGAAAAAGACATTTCAGAAAAGAAACAAAAAAAACATAGCTCCACGACTATTACGCTGAGGTTTGTTTGCATTGAGTCAAATACTCCCAAAGAGTACTGACTGAATCTGGCAATTGTTTTTTTAATAATTTTTTTGCTTGCCCGATTTGAATGAAACGATACTGCAGCTGCAGGCGACCAATGATGAGTTAGGGGCCCTAAAAACCTCTTTTACTACGTGTAACCGTTTTGCTGTATTAAAGAACAACTCACAAGATGAAGTTTTTAGTAATATAAGATGTATCATAAATGATATTGATATTATCAATCTTGTGGGTAAATCTGCTTCTGGGAAAAACTTTCATAAACCTAGGTCTTGAATAGTAAAATGAAAATTACATGTTTAAAAAAACAAAAAAAAAACACCTGCTGATACATATTGTATCCACATCAACCAGATAATGCGAACAGGGGAGAGAAGGGAAGGATTTATTATACTTTCAAATAGAGGAACATGTGTTGAGGAAACGAAGAGTCTAATATTTAGGTCTCTCTTGGTACATCAAATATTTACAGTTTAAGAGTGGTTTAAGAAACACAAAATCTGTGGGTCAGGTTATTAGAAAAACCAGAAGAAAGAGACAAATTATAACATATAAGTGCGTAATGAATTAAAATTTTATCATTTGCTTTTGATGTTGATGAAGAAACCAACGCAAATTGAAAAAGCAGAGATCAAGTCTTAGTGAAGAAGAAAATTACAAACTGCTATTATTGCTCATAAAGATTATCTAAAATTTAAAGAAAATAATTTATTGAACACATTACTTGTTCATGAGAAGAGAAAGGAATTTCTTATTGACGCTTTACATGCATGAATTATATGTTCGCAATAAATAAATGGATGCAGAAGAATCATATTGTCAGGTAGCCAGATCAACTGTTGAAATTGTTCAGGAATCATGTAAACCTGTAACTACCTATCTCATGGTCGGGTTGTCGGGCGACTAAACCGTCCCCCACCAGGTTTCTGGGTGAAGAAGGGTGTTTGATATGAGCACCCAAACAGGATTAAAACAAAACCTGTCAAGGGCGAAGAGCTCTGTGAGCCAATGCGCATCCCTATCTATGCCGCAACTATGTCTGCGACGTCCTCCTTCAGTTGGCTTACTTCTTATTAGGAGATTGGTCGGATTGCACTTCGGCCACGGTAAACCGTCATTCCGCAAAACATATTCTCGAAGCATAAAACAATATGAAACCCATCCGTGGAGTACTCCTGGTGAGCCTTCCCTCGCAGGGCAGCTCACAATATGGATTGGGCAAAGTCCCTTTCGAGACGCCAATCTTTGATGATGGTGAAACACGGGGTAAAACATTCAAAGGTAGATTAAGGAGTGGCGAGTGGTGCTGAGGGTCATCCACCAACGCTCAGTCTCCTTGAGTTAACCTGAGGCCGGTCCCTTTCGGGTGGGTGCCTGGATATCCTATCCTAACGAGAGATGATCACCTGTCCTCGTTAATTACATCTGAGCTTCAGCGTTTAGGCATCGTTATTGCAGCACTTACTAAGGTTCGGAGAACCGGATTGCGGCCGAGTCATGCGGTAGTTACAATCTACTAGTGGTCTGTCACTCCTGATGGTAACTCATGCCCAAGGGTGTTGCTGAGCTGGTCAATAATGATGACGCCCAATTATAATTAGGTAACACAGTCAACGACGTATTATGAGACAAAGGATTCATCACTCCTGGTGTATTTCCCTGGCATCTGTTTTATGCTCTATGAGGGAGTGATCTACCGTGAAGGACGCATTCATGCCCAACGCTTGAAGTTTGTGGTGATCACGCCCAGGCGAGATACTTCTAGTCTTGGGGGATTTTTCAATGCGTCGACTGGAACTGATAGGGATGTATGAGACGTGTGTTGGTCCCATGGGTCTGAACTGGTGAACGTGGATAGCCTAGTTCCTTGACTTTGCAATAAGTCATGGACTTAGGGTGCCAGTCATGTTGTCCGCCCACAAGCTCATCGCTGCACTGTATTCCAACGCTGGCGGTATTGCAAAGGAAGATGACCACGTACCGTTCATGGCGCTGGAGAATGATCCAGAACTACAGCGGTCCACCGGAGTGCTCAGTTTCCTCAATACTTGACCTACAGTTTTAGTAGAACTCTTAAGTTGCAACTTAAGTCCAGAGAATGGTACATTCCAGCCTAGGGCTGGATGTGGCAAGTTCCAAAGGATGAGAGGGTAAGCATGAGGAGTATGCGAACAAAGCTGTATCGAACAAGCTGGAGTTTGCGAACACCACCACCTCTTATCATCCCATCAAATCCTAGATCTTTCTACCCCGGATAATCCACCAAGCCCACCTCCTTCAATTCCCTGCTTTCCTTCCTGAAAGTCCCGTAATGTCCATACTGTATTCCCCATGTTCCCCGCCCCATCCCTCTCCTTCCACAGATCTCATAATGTCTCTGTCCCCACTTTTTTGTCCTTCCACTCCCGCCCTCTTGTCTCATCCCGCCCCCTTGCGCTGTCGTTGTGTTTTAGCTCTCACATGCAGCCTCGACAAGGTATAAACAAAAACATTTTTTCAAAAAAGCTGAGTGGAGATTTGGGGTGTCTGGCTGCTTTGGGAATCTGAGAGTTGTGGATGCCTTCAATTTGGTCTCTCAGGGACACTGGATACCATTGACAGAGTCGCGGGCCAGGCTGAAGGCAGACGCTGAGCTGTTCAGGGAGCCTGGAGCGTCGTAAATCTGTTACGTGCGCTAAGGGGGACAAGAGACCGATGTGCGAGAATCTGTGAGGGGTAGAGCATCAACTTGTGGCAGTGATTCTCTCTCTGCTTAGAGGGGATTTCGCTGCATTGCGCTCATCACAGCCTCCCTCGGTGTAACTGCAGTAGAGCAGAGGGTGGTAGGCTCTTGAAGAGGAGTCCGAAGTGAGGCCCGTGGCCGGTTACTTTTAGCAGCTTGTACCAGCTGATCACAGCAGCTGTCGAGTTGGACTTCAGGTGTCACAATCACGTTGCTGACACCTCCGATCAACAGTGGTCCACCTTCGTTTGTGGAAACACCGGCTGCATTGATCCGAGTTGAAATGAGGATAGAGCTCCAGGATCTGTGGCATCCATGCGAACTTCTCAAGGCTGGTGGAAATGCTGCACTCATGGTCATGCAATGCAGTTCTGTGCTCTGCATGGAACACAGGCAATATCCACTGACTGAAGAGGGCTTGTTTGTCCCTCTTTGGAAAAGGAGGGGTGCATCGCCAAGACTGCAACAGCACCGCAAGGGTGACGCTGCTCTCCAGTGCCGGCTTTGCCTCGGATAAATCTTGATAGGGTTTGCCAACATTGCTTGAGCACCGCATCCAGAGCAGTCAGCTTACACCAAAGAGGATCAACGATTGCCCGTACCTTGCCTCTTCGGTCCTCACCGAATGCACGACAGAGTTTCGGCAGGGGCTGCTTGCAGCCTATGTTGATCTTGTAAGCGCCTTGTTCTAGTGAATCGAGATGCCTCTGGAGGATTCTTGGGCTTTAGGGTGCCCAAAACTGATCGATCTGATGTCTGAAACTCTACTCTGGAACTCTACTTTGGGAATGTCAAGATCTCTGACTGATTTCGAGATATGCAGTCATCTTTCTGGAGACTTTAGATATTCTTTTGGGCCTTGAGTGTGCGAAGAGGAGTGAGCTGTTGGGATTTACGGTTTCCTGGGGTCAAAACTAAGATCCAGGGCTTTCAATGAATCTTGGAGCGCTGTCCTGTCTGTGCCTGTTGTGGTGAGGATGTGAGTTGAAGATTCACTATTACCTTGGCAGTGATATTCAGGTCCTCTTGGCTGTGAGTCCGAGTCAATAGATATCTGGGTCGGCCCTTGGAGTCAAGGATTCCTGGATCATGGGTGTGGGCGCAGGTCCTGTGTGGGAGGACAAATCCAAGTTTCAGGCCTTGCGCTTCCAGTCTTTCTCTATGGATGTAGGTAGTACTGTGGACTCTGACTAGGGATCTGAGACGTAGACTTAATTCCTTTTGTACGGTCTCTTCGGGGAATCCTTGCTAGCTGGTCAGACTTTGTGTCCAATGAAGTGGTTCTGAAGAACTCAAATGAATTTGTTACCTGCAGTAGTCCTGAGCGTCAGCTGGACGCTATGGACTTGTGGTTCATTTTCTCTGACGCTGATGTGGCTGTTTTCCTGCCTCACCAATTCTCTCAGCGAGGAAGTCTCATGGTGGAGTAGGCCAATGCCGACACGTGCTCGTGTTGAGCAGGTTGATCGGCATCTCAGGAGATTGGGATGGGCCAGAATTCTGCCTGGGGGATGGTCAGACGGCGGTCCCTTGAGATACCAGCGGAAAGTGACAAGGACCGCGCTCTGGTGCCTTGCTCCCAACTGACCTGACCTAGAAGAATAGCAAGAAAGATTTAGGAACGTCAAGAGTTGGTTTCAAAAGTTGTAAACAACAGGAAGACATAATGAAGAAACACAGACAGAAACTAATGGCTGAGAAGCATTGAAAGAAAACAAAGATAATTTTTTTAACCAACTTAGACAGATAAAGCACTAAAGATATAGGATATATAGAAATCTGATGATGAAGAATATTTCAACAACTGGAATTGATAAATACGTCTGATTATGTTGTGAATCTCTCAAACAATGAATATTCACAGATAAAACCACAGCAGGTTTCATTCCAACAGAACAACCGCAATATTCCTCTTGTCAAAGAAAGGGATTGATATTTATGATGAATTAGGTCTTGGTGTCTGTTCAACACCTGTTTAAATTAATCCATATAATGTTTCTTCTTGCAAAGATGGAAGACAAAGGTTTCAACTGTTGAGGGTGAACAGTGTTTCGATAAAACCCATTGAAGATTGAAAACATGAGGATGATGAAGTATAAATAAGATAATAATAAATTGGAAATAAATTTTTTAAAATAAAAAATTAAAATAAAAAAAAAAAAAAAAAAAAAAATAAAAAAAAAAAATAAAACAATAAAAACATAACATAATTGATCTCGTTGATTATGGAGTTTTGTTGCTAGTAAGAAGGAAGAATGAAAAGGAGGAAACATATTATTGAGGCTTTAATAGTATTGAGTGTGCTTTTATTTCAAATGACCATCACAATTAGTTAAGAGCTTAATGTTGTTCCGTAGGAGAAGGCTGGAAATAACATGTTTAATGAAGCATCGCATTTAGACAACTAATGAATACAAAATATTAAAAATATCAATACAAAGATATTTTATCCCATGTTAAATGAGTTTAATACTCTCATGATGAAATGAAAAAATCATCAATTTACATGCTATGAGATATTTGTATTGTTGAAAGACTGATAAAAGAAGTATATAATATAATACTATATATATATATATATATATATTATATATATAATATAATACATAATATATATAATTAAATACTGTATTAGAATTGATAATGGTAAATAATACTGTCAGAAATTTGAAGGAAATGATCTGTGTTATCTTTTTTCAGACGATTAACATGTGTCGTGTAGACTTTTTACAGAAATAAAAAAGAGATGATAATTAATATTATTATATAGAGGCTTTGAAGACTTATTAATGAGAAGTCAGAATCCTCGTTTTATTTCATAGTTCCATACCCACTACAACTTGACACAACAAAGGATATGAGGCAATCGTTATTGCTATGGAAACTTATAATACCTTGCTATCACAGAGAAAAAGACAAGTTATTTTACATCTGGGAAAGCAGTACAAAACTATAACAGTTTATCCCGGAGCAGCGAGATTTCCAATACTTCCAAAATGCTTGCTTATGAGAAAGACAGGGTAGGACCAAAAATAATGTTATAGATATTGCAAAAAGACACTTCAATTCAATGAGTAAAAAAGATCTCCTTCAAAAAAGATTGAAACTAATGCAACTTTTATAGTGATAATGTCATTCAAATTATCCTCAGGCATAAAATCGTATTAATTAACTGTGAATTTGATTGATGGTGGCTTATATGTGAATAAAACAAGTAAATATTTTCATTCAGTGCATACTCAACACCAATGGTTATCAATTCAATATGGGAACCAAAAAATCTAGTTCATCTACCCTGTCTGGAAAAACCATTACAGAGAATTTTATAATAACGACCAAGATAATTGTATGATTTATTTTAATGGAGAAATTATATCCATCAGAATTCACCTATGTGAAGTTCCAAAAAATAAATACGAATGTTATTGTTAGGAAAAACGAGTTGGGAAAAAAATAATTCACAGTGGATGGATGTTCCTTCCCCATACTAATAAGGGTGAAGGTACGTATCTTGCTAGAGGCACATATTACTGAAAGACACGGGGTGCAGGAATCAATTTAGAAATAAATGGATATTGATACTCTAATGGCTATTAGGTCACCTACTTCAATATAAACACCGAATTGGTTCAAACTGCTTTGCTGTGGAAATGTAGCAGGTGCTATAAAAGAGTATACAGACGCCCAAAGGAATCGCATAATTGCAAGAAAAAACGAAATAAAAGACAAAATCAGTTGTCTCCCCAGAAAGACAGAAAATAATTCAAATACTTGGGGCAGGTTCAAAGTTTTAACATCTGTATTTTTCAAGAAATACAGTGGGAGCAAGTGATAGTATCTATGATTTGGTTGATACCAATTATCATCTCAACACACAAAAGAAGACTACTTCAAGTAAATCGCACTAACAGGAACGACTGGAATACAAATGGACAAAAGTTTTGAACCAAATATCAACAAACGTATTGAATCGAGACGATAGTTCATTTGTATAAATTTACATTAAGGCTGGGATAACACAACGCTACACTCATTAATTATTTCTCGAGAAAATGTTTTCATAGTGTTTTTTTGTACATTGAAACACAAGAAGTGAAGGCGGTGATTAATGCTCTTGCTAATTGAAATAAAAAAAGATGAAATTCAACGATATTAATTTCGTGGATAGAATGGGTAGGGCTGTCATAATTTTATCCTGACATGGACCGGAACAACACAGCCTGGTTATAGTTAAGAAAGCAATGTATAAGATGATACAAAAGCAGGTAATAGATTTTACCATGCAGTTCCTTCTTAAAGGTAATTTTGGATTTGTGTGATTATGAAAAAGTTCCTGTACGGACTTAAATAAATTTCAACTACAAAGATAATGACAATAGAAGAAGATTGATTTTTGGTGCTGCTAATGCTTTGTGATCGATAACATTTTGTTGATTGAATGAGTTGGTATATTTGTAATATACCCCTATCTTTAAAACAGAAAAGTTGTTGAATAGAAGATTAACTCAAAGAAACCATCAAAGTATCATACCTTAAAGATGTCAAACACGTTAAACCATCAAACCACTTATAGAGTGAATTTGGGTGTCCACAAGGAGAGCCACGTACCTCTGGCTCATTTTTAAAAAACAGATGGAGATACTGGCTACTGATAAAATATTTTGTGATAATGCTAAGGGAAACAACTTTGGTTTCTCTAGATGGAATAGTTATCCACAAGATAGATTGGAATTGATTGAAAAAAAATGTATGCTGAAGATTTAAGTGCTTACAAAAAGGGTGTGAAAGCAATGGTAATAAAGAACCATTTGGATATTGGGTTTTAAAACTTATGCAATAGATGTGATTGACATGGCATCAAAAGAAACTATAAAGTCTATCGAAGGATACTCTCCTATACATTGAAAGAGGAGACAGTGAAGAAGTGAGACATTTGTTGCTCTTCTGGAAGAAGCCAGACTTACAGATTATACACGATAATGGTTTATGATAGTCTCACATAATTTTTTTGATAAATAAATTGAAAGTGCCAACGGGGTATATCGATAATCAAATCAATCTTAATAAACTACATCTGTATTCAAATCAAAGCCTTGTATATACCGATAAGACATTCGAGGAAAAGGATAAAAGAATGGATATTTTGCTCACAAGAGAACAGGTGAAATCGTGAACGGATACATGCTCATAAAATTAAATTCAAAACAATGTTAGAAGATGTTCAATAAGAATATGAGTGGAGTAATTTCTCCCTTATAATTCCTTTATTGCTGGTATTAGTGTGCTGGAGATTGATGGGTTGTATTTCAGCAGCGGGAAAACTGCAATGAAAGAAGTCTCAGAAACGGCCAAAACAGAGTTGGAGACATAAAAACAAGTTGAGAGAAACAATGGTTGAAGTGGTGTATCGTAGTTTGCTGAAAAACTTGAAGCCTACTGATAAAGTAGATCTTAGTTTGCATATGCTTTCTTCTTATCGCAGCAGGTGTAAAAATGAACATAACGGGTAATGATTATATCTTTCGTCAAAATAAATGACATGAAGTGCTATAAAGAATTGACAAGAATACAACATTTCAATATAGAATTGCCAATATTGTAAGAAATAAAAAATTGATAATGTATAATTTGTGGAACATACTTGAGATATTCCTCCTCTTTTAGCCTTCTGTATCATTAAAAGCATATCTATATCACTGATTGATTCCAAATTCTGTTTTGTCATTTTTAACATAGCGCTCCAAGCCAAACCCAGGGCTGTGTAATAGTGAACGGGGTCTAATCCATAATAATTTTTATTATGACAGAAGCACTCCAGGTTAGTCCGGAGATGTATAATAAAGGACAATCAAGTCCATAAGAATCTTTATTATTAACAAACTTCTCTAAATTTCTCAAACACATCAGCAAGTAATAAAACATCAGTTATTAAATAAAGGTCGTGATATTCACCATATTCTTTGTCTCAAAACTCTTTCCAAACTATGTTTTGCTCTTTCATATTTCTTCACTGCAAATGACATCTTCCTAACTTGATATACAAAATGCTTTTGGGAGAAGTCTTGTTTTTTTAACTTCAAAGAATCATATAATCATATGGGTAATGCCTTTTTAGTCAGAAGAGAATGTTTAGCCCACAGTCAGCTCAGCCCTAAATTGATTAGAAAGATAGGAAAGAGGAGATGTTGAAACCAAAAATTAGAGGACTTCTCATAATTTATGAGTCAACAAATCAAAATTATTGTATTAACACAATTTAGATGAGTTAAATCTGTTTGTAAATGCGAATGTATTTTCTTGTTTCAGGAATTGCTCTTATCTTTCAGGTGTCTTATTTTAGTTTTTGATAAAGAGATGCACTCTTAATGCAATTATATTGAAGAAAACAGGTATGAATGTAGGATTCTATAATTAAGATTACAATTATAAATGAGGTGCTCCTCTTATGTTCCCGATATATGGCAATGATCTCTAACCCTTTCATCAGTTTACCCAAAGCCTTGAGCATATATGACAAATCCTGCTTCTTCAAATTCTTCTCTTCATTGGAGATAAGTCAAGAGCGTATATTTGTTCTAGACATAATTTTCATTAGCTTAATACAGTCATCCTCACCTTTAATACAATTAATCAGCAGATCAAGGTCCTTTTTACAATCTCAACTTATCATATTTACTTCCGCACAGATGATTTAATGCAGCAGAACTAAAACCGCAAGGATATGCTTGATATTTTTCGTATCATCAGTCTTTTCCAAGTGTCTTCAATCAGGCATAGATTACAAATGGGTGTTTTATACATTTATTGTTTCATAAATACACTTGTCCTCTGTTTCTGGCATCTCAACAACTGCTGCTTTACTGGATTAGAAATACTTTAAAATTTCTCAAGTCTTTGTTGAGATCTAAAGATATTTAGACATCTCTTACCAGGATATATTTATGCTTCGATTTAAAACTTGACTACTTACCAATCTCAAAAAGTTTTGATATAACATAATGAGTGTTTCTTTATTCATGAAAAAAGGAGATCTACATCCGCGTAATTTGCAGATTATCGTTGGATAATGTATTACTAGCTCTTAGATCTTGACTTTGTTTTTATCGGGTTAAACATCAACATTATATAGGTTATCTATACTCAAACTTATGTATACTTTAAGCATCATGGTTCTCTCTGGAGATTACCAGATCCCCACTTTCTAATTATTCTCATATTCTCTTACAACTTTGATACTCTTTCAAGTCCCGTTCCTGTTTGTGGATAAATATGTCTAAGATAATCTCTAAGAAAGCATTTATTATAGTATTTTTCATATTAATCTATTGCCTTTTATTATTTATATCCTTAAGGTTAATCTATATAAGATAGAAGCCTTTAAGCGGAGCGTTTTAAGAATATTAAGATCGATATAAATAACATTATCCAATGTTGACCCACTACCTTGTGTTGCTCTTCAATTCAAATCTATAAGCTCTTCCATGAATCAGGAGATTTAAGAAGCAATCAATTGATGTAATAAAGGTTTGGATTATATTCTCATAATATTTTTCCTTCATAACATATCTTCTCTGTGAGAAGGTAAAGGGGCCCAAGATATATTTTGATGATTTATTGCTATTTCAACATTCTACAAACAAACCTTGATAATTGAATTCTTGAGATATGAATCGCTTCCAAATGGATCTTACATAATATTAAATCTAAAGTTTACTTCTATACCGATCTTAAAACATCTTTAAGAGTATGTTATTTCAAATGGTTTGTCTCAATGGAATATCCCCTCAAATCCAATTTTTTATTTCTCTTTCAAGTTTCTCTCAATTTTGTTTACGGTTTTTTGCGATTAAAAGGTGTTTTTTTTTTTAACTCTTTAAGACAGTCCTTCAACGAATCAACAATGGTTTGTTCTCGCTCAAATGGAGATATTTGTTGAAAAGATTGAATGTAAGTTTGTTGTTGAGGTGTTTTTTTATAAACAAATAATTCATGATTACAAATGTTGCAGACTGATTAAGATTAATAATATATCAAGTATTTAAAATATATTATATATATATATAATATTATTTAATATATATATATATTATAATAATATATCTAGTATCATAGTATAGAAAAACTTTGCTTACATAAAATTGGAAAATGAATAATCTTCGTTATAAAGAACCTTGGTAAATATTATGCGATAAATCTTTCATTAAACGCAAATTTCTGAATGAAAATTCCGTTTAATTTATCGGTGAATCTGTGCGTTAAAACCATTTTGCCCACCAATTTTTTTACTTAATAAATACAATTATCAAGACACCAAAGACAAGTTTCACTCAATCCTCTACATTTTGTTAAACAGAATGAGAAATTATGCGACGGCTGTAAAATTGAAATAAGATAAATATAACAAATATGGAATAAAAAAATTTGTGGTTGATATATGAGTCTTCATTTCTTCACTGGAAGGGGCCTTTTAGTAATCATCTGGAAGAACATTAATTAAAGTAGCTCAACAAGTTTCTCCTCTCGCCTTCTGGCAATATATTCAAACTAGAAAAAGCAATGAAAACAAGAAAAGGTCAAAAAAAAAAACTTATGGGATTAAGCTTTAGAAAGAAAAAGATAAAAATCCAGCAATAGCAAGGAGAAAGTTGTTTTTTTTCAACAACCCTAAATGATGAAATGTTGATAGAATAAAGGTGTTAATATATCACGTGAAATGACCATTCATTCAGAAGTATTCGGACCATTTTTAATTAACCTTAATATAAAAAATTTGTAGTTGAATCTGTTAATGAAAAAAAGTTATGGAATATATAGTATAATATGGATAATTTCTACAAATAAATTCATTAATTAAAGTGAAGATTTTGAAGATTATGAGTGATAAGATAGTTTTCTGTTGAACAGAAGAAGTTATGATAGTAAGTTTGTTTGTGTTGAGAGAAGGTTGTGTTCAAATGATAGTTATGACAAGTAGTTTTAGAGATGATGTGTGAAAAGCACCAATGAAAGTTTCGAAGATGATACTGAAGTGAATTTTATTTGAAGTAATGTTTACTTTAAAATGAATAGTATACTTCATCTTGAGCCTCTTGAATTTCCTGATCTCCACACGGACAAATTTGAGAAATGCCTGCTTTGAATAGAGTGGAATTAACCACGTCAAAAGCCATAAACAAGTGTATATTCTGCTGATTATCTTCTAATTAAAGAAAAAAAAATTAAAAAGGAATATACTGTTTCAAAAATTAACTAAATTAATTACTACAAGATTAATAGAGAAATGAATTAAGATGAGGTGATAATACACCTTTTCTTACAAGAGAAGAGACTGACATACAATGACGTAATGTTAATAGATTGATGATGTATATATTCAGAATTGCCATTTTCGAAAAATAAACACAAGATATTGATAATAAAAATGATGGATTATCTGAATTTAAACTGAACTGCAGGATAAAATATAGTTTCCAAAAAAGCCAACAAAAAATTTATCTGATTTATTTTCTAATATATACTGTAAATGAATGATTTTTACCCATTGGGACAAATAAGATAAAATTCACAACAATAAAAATCTTCCAAATTCATTAAGGATGTCTCATCATTGTTCAATGGATGCGGGAAAAAACCTGCCTGCTTTTGAAGATGTCTTACCTCCAAACTTTAGATTTTGAGTCATTAAATAATTTTCATAAAGTAAGTGTTTTCAAACCTGATATCAACGACTATCACAAGTTTTAATGGAGGTCTTCAACAGAAGACATAATTGGTTTATTAAAACTTCAAAACAAATTAGATATTAACATTGAAGATATAATTTTAACTATTTTGTGATACACAGAAATGTAAAAGAAATCAAAACCTATACTGCAATTTTCGTGAATAATGATGGATATATACCTTCAGCCCAATATTGGATGAATCAAAAAAGAATCCGTTATCTTTTGATGATTGTGTTAAATGAGAGAAACCAAATGGTATAATAGATAGTTATTACAACAAGAGGATGCATTCTTCTTGTAAATGTATTTACTTTGTCAATACATACTTTCAAACTCCTCTCGTCGCTCGTAAGAAATAAGCTAAATACATTTTTTTATCAAGTTAAATTAATAGATATTAATAATTTTTGAAGAGAGACAATTGTTCTACATATGTAGTAAAAAGAATTTGAGGAGTATATGCAAACCACGATGATTGGAAAATATAATTACAATTGTTGTGCCAAGATGAGATACTGAGGATATCTTTTTATTTTATACAACTAGATGACCCGTAACCCGTGGATTCCCGTTTGTGAAGCGGTGGATGAAAAAGACATTTCAAAAAAGAAACAAAAAAAACAATAGCTCCAGCGAACTATTACGACTGAGGTTTGTTTGCATTGAGTTAAATACTCCCAAAGATACTGACTGAATCTGGCAATTTGTTTTTTTAATAATTTATTTTGTTGCCCGATTTGAATGAAATCGATTACGACGCTGCAGGCGAGCAATGTGAGTTAGGTGGCCCTAAAAACCTCTATGTTACTATCGTGTACCGTTTGCGTGTATTAAGAGAACATACAACAAGATAGAAGTTTTTAGTAAATATAAGATGATATCCATAAATGAAGTTGTATATTATCAATCTTGTGGTAAATCTGCTCTGGGAAAACTTTCATAACCATAGGTTTGAATAGTAAAATGAAAAGATTACATGTTTAAAAAAAACAAAAAAAAACAACCTGCTGATACATATGTATCCACATCAACCAGAGTAATGGCAACAGGGGAAGTAGAAGGGAAGGATTATTATACTATTCAAATAGAGGAACTGTGTATGAGAGAACGAAGAGTCTCAATATTTAGGTCTCTCTTGGATACATCAAATATTTCAGTTTAAGACGTGGTTAAGAAACAAAAATCCTGTGGGTCAGGTTATTAGAACAACCAGAAGGAAAGAGACAAATTATTAACATATAAGTGTAATGAATTAAAATTTTATCATTTGCTTTTGATGTTGATGAAGAAACCAACGCAACATATGAAAAAGCAGAGATACAGTCTAGTGAAGGAAGAAAATACAAACTGCTATTATCTCATTAAAGATTTGTAAATATTTAAAGAAAATAATTTATTGAACACATTACTTGTTCATGAGAAAAAAGGAAATTTCTTATTGACGCTTTACATTGCATGAAATTATATTTTCCAAAAATAAATGGATTGCAGAAGGAATCAATTGTCAGTCAAGGCCAGATCAATCTGTTGAATATTGCTTCAGGAATCATGTTAACCTGTAAACTAACCTATTTCATGGTCGGGTTGTCGGCGACTAACCGGTCCCCCCACCAGGTTTTCTGGGTGAAGAAGGTGTTTGGATATGAGGCCCCCAACAGGATTAAAACAAAACTGTCAACGGGCGAAGAAGCTCTTGAGCCAATGCCATCCCTATCTAGTGCCGCAACTATTCTGCGGACGCTCCTGCTCAGTTGGCTTACTTCTTATTAGGAATGTGGGCGGATTTGCACTTCGGTCCAGGTAACCGTCATTCCGCAAAACATATTCTCGAAGCATAAAACAATATGGAAACCACTCGGGAGTACTCCTGGCTGAGCCTTCCCTCGCAGGGCAGCTCACAGATGATGGTTGGGCAAGTCCCTTTTCGAACCCAATCTTTGATGATGGTGAAACCACGGGGTAGAACATTCAAAGGTAGATTAAGAGAGTGTGCGAGTGGTGCTTGAGGTGTCAATCCACCAACGCTCAGTCTCTTGAGTTAACCTGAGGCCGGTCCCTTTCGGGTGGGTTGCCTGGAATATCCTATCCCTAAGAGAGGATGATCACCTGTCTCTGTTAATTACATCTGAGCTCAAGCGTTTGGACATCGTATTGCAGCACTTACTAAGGTTCGGAGAACGGATGGCGGCGAGTCATACGCGGTAGTTACAATCTACTAGTGTCTAGGTCACTCTGATGGTAACCATGCCCAAGGGTGTTGCTAGCTGTGTCAATAAGATGACCCCAATTATAATTTGAGGTAACCAGTCAACGAGCGTATTATGAGACAAAGGATTCATCACTCCTTGGTGTATTTCCCTGGTCTCTGTTTATGCTCTGACGAAGGCGAGTGATACTACCGTGAAGGACCATTCATGCCCACGCTTGAGCTTTGGGTTGGTGATCACGCCCCAGGCGAATACCTTCTAGTCTTGGGGGATTTTTCAATGCTCTACTGAACTGAAGGGATGTTATGAGACGGTGTTGGTCCCCATGGGTCTGAAACTGTGAACGTGGATAGCACTAAAGTCCTTGACTTTGCAAGTAAGTCATGGACTTAGGGTGCTCAGTCATGTTGTCCGCCCACAAGCTCATCGCTGCACTGTATTCCAACGCTGGCGGCTATGAAAGGAGATGACCAGTAACTCGTTTCATGGCGCTGGAGAATGATCCAGAACATACAGGGTCCACGGATGCTTCAGTTTCCTCAATACTTGACCTACAGTTGTATGTAGAACTCTTAAGTTGCAACTTAAGTCCAGAGAATGGTACATCCAGCTAAGGGCTTGGAAGTGGCAAGTTCTCAAGGATGAGAGGTAAGCATGAGGAGTATGACGAACAAGCTGTATCGAACAAGCTGGAGTTTGCGAACACCACCACCTCTTATCATCCCCATCCAAATCCTTAGATTCTTTCTACCCCGGATAATCCACCAAGCCCACCTCCTTCAATTCCCTGCTTCCTTCCTGGAAAGTCCCTGTAATGTCCATACTTGTATTCCCCATGTTCCCCCGCCCCAATCCTCTCCTTCCACAGATCTCATAATGTCTCTGTCCCCACTTTTTGTCCTTCCACTCCCGCCCCTCTTGTCTCATCCGCCCCCTTGCTGTCGTTGTGTTGTTAGCTCTCACATGCAGCCTCGACAAGGATATACAACAAAAAATTTTTTCAAAAAAGCTGATGGAGATTTGGGTGTCTGCTGCTTTGGGAATCTGAGAGTTGTGGAGTGCCTTCAATTTGGATCTCTCAAGGGACACTGGATACCATTGACCAGAGTCGCAGGCAGGCTGAATGCAGAGCTGACTGTTCAGGGAGTGACGCGTAAATCTGTACGTGCGCTAAGGGTGACAAGAGACCGATGTGCGAGGAATCTGTGAGGGGTAGAGCATCAACTTGTGGCAGTGATTCTCTCCTGCTTAGAGGGGATTTCGCGCATTGCGCTCATCCAGCCATCCCTCGGTGTAACTGCAGTAGCAGCAGAGGTGGTAGGCTCTTGAAGAGGAGTCCGAAGTGAAGGCCCGCTGGCCGGTTACTTTTAGAGACTGTTTACCAGCTGATCCAGCAGCTGTCGAGTTGGACTCAGGGTGTCACAATCACGTTGCTGCACCTCCGATCAACAGTGGTCCACCTTCGTTTGTGGAAACACCGAGCTGCATTGATCCGGTTGAAATGAGGATAGAAGCTCCAGGATCTGTGGACATCTCATGCGAACTTCTCAAGGCTGGTGAAATGCTGCACTCATGGTCATTGCATGCAGTTTCTGTGCTCTGCATGGAACACAGGCAATATCCACTGACTGAAGAGGGCCTTGTTTGTCCCTCTTCTGGAAAAGGAGAGGGTGCATCGCCAAGACTGCAACAGCTACCCAAGGGTGACGCTGCTCTCAGTGCCGGCTTTGCTCGGATAAAATTCTTGATCAGGGTTTGCCAACATTCTTGAGCACCGATCCAGAACAGTCGCTTCAACCAAAGAGGATCAACGATTGCGTACCTTGCTCTCTTCGTCCTCACCGAATGCACGACAGAGGTTTCGGCAGGGGCTGCTTGCAGCCCTATGTTGATCTTGTAAGCGCTTGTTCAGGAATCGAGATGCCTGGAGCATTCTTGGGCTTTAGGGTGCCCAAAACTGATCGATCTGATGTCTGAAACTCTACTCTGGAACTCTATTTTGGGAATGTCAAGATCTCTGACTTGATTTCGAGATGATTGCAGTCATCTTTCTGGAGACTTTAGATATTCTTTTGGGGCCTTGAGGTGCGAAGAGGAGTCGAGCTGTTGGGATTTTACGGGTTTCCTGGGGTCAAAACTAAGATCCAGGGCTTTCATGATCTTGGACGCTGTCCTGTCTGTGCCTGTTGTGGTAGAGGATGTTGAGTGTCGTGAGAGATTCACATTACCTTGGAGTGATATTCAGGTCCTCTGTGGCTGTGAGTCAGGTCAATAGATATCTGGGTCGGCCCTTGGGAGTCAAGGATTCCCTGGATCAGGGTGTGGCGCTGCAGGTCCTGTGTGGGAGGACAAAGTCCAAGTTCAGGCCTTGGCGCTTCAGTCTTTCTCTATGGAGTGTACGTACGACTTGGACTCTGACTAGGATCTGAGACGTAGACTTATTCTTTTGTACCAGGTCTCTTCGGGGAATCCTTGCTATGCGGTCAGACTTTGTGTCCAATGAAGTGGTTCTGAAGAACTCAAATGAGATTTTGTTACCTGCATAGTCCGTGAGCGTCAGCTGCGCTTATGGACTGTGGTTCATTTCCTGACGCTGATGTGGCTGTGTTTCCTGCCTCACCAAATTCTCTCACGGAGGAAGTCTCATGTGGGAGTAGGTCCAATGGCCGACCACGTGCCTCGGGTTGCAGCAGGTTGATCGGCATCTCAGGGTTGGGATGGGCCAGATTCTGCCTGGGGGATGTCAGACGGCGGTCCCTTGAATCCAGCGGAAAGTGACAAAGGACCGGCGCTCTGAGTGCTTGCTCCCAACTGACCTGACCTAGAAGAATGAGCAAGAAATTTAAGGAACGTCAACGAGTTGGTATTTCAAAAGTTGTAAACAACAGAGAGACATAATGAAGAAACACAGACAGAAACTAGATGGCTGAAGAAGCATTGAAAGAAACAAAGATAATTTTTTAACCACTTATGACCAGATACAAGACTAGAAGATATAGGATATATAGAAATACTGATGATGAGGATATTTCAACAACTGGGAATTGATAAATACTCTGATTATGTGTGAATCTCTCAAAACAATGAATATTCAACAGATACAAAACCCAGCGGTTTCATTCCAACAGAACAACCAGCAATATTCCATCTTGTCAAAGAAAGAGGGATGATATTTATGAGAATTAGGTCTTGAGTTCTGTTCACCACCTGCTTAAATTAATCCATGATAATGTTTCTTCTTGCAAAGATGGAAGACAAAGTTCAACTGTGAGGGTGAATCAAGTGTTCGATAAAACCCATTGAAGATTGAAAAACATGAGGTGATGAGATAATAAAGATAAAAAAATAAAATTTGAATAAATTTTAAAAAAATAATTAAAAAAAAAAAATTAAAAATAAAAAATAAAATTGAAAAAATAAATAACTATAAACATAACAAATAAATTTTTATCCACTCGTTGATTATGGAGTTTTCTGTTGCTAGTAAAGAAGGAAGAAGTGAAAAGGAGAAACTATTATGAGCTTTAATGTAGATTGGTGTTGACTTTATTTCAAATGACCCATACATTAGTTAAGATGACTTAATTGTTGTTCCGTAGGAAGGCTGGAAATAACAATGTTTAATGAAGCACAGCATTTTAGACAACTATGAATACAAAATAGTTAAAAATATCAAATACAAAGATATTTTATCCCATTTAAATGAGTTTATTACTCTCATGATGAAATGAAAAAATCATCCAATTGTACATGCTTATGAGAATATTTTGTATTGTTGAAAGATGATAAAGAAGTATATAATATATATATATATATATAGATATATATATATATTATATATATAATATATACATAATATATATATATGTATATATATGTATATTAATTGATAATGGTAAATTACTGTCAGAAATTTGAAGGATGATCTGTGTTATCTTTCTTTTCAGACGATTAACATGTGTCGTGTTAGACTATTTTAACAGAAATAAAAAAGAGATGATAATAATTATTATTACTATAGAGGGCTTTAAGACTTTATAAGAGAAGTCAGAATCCTTCGTTTTAATTTCATAGTTCCATACCCACTACAACTGACACAACAAAGGATTATGAGGCAATCGTTATTGTCTATGGAAACTTATAATACCTTGCTATCACAGAGAAAAAGACAATTATTTTACATCTGGGACAGCAGTACAAAACTATAACAGTTTCACACTCGGAGCAGCGAGATTTCTCAATACTTCCAAAATTGCTTGCTTATGAGAAAACAGGGGAGGACCAAAAATAATGTTATAATAATTCAAAAAGACACTTCAATTCCATGAGTAAAAAGATCTCTCTCAAAAAAGGATTGAAACTAATGCAACGTTTTATAGTGATAATTCATTCAAATTATCCTCAGGCATAAAACGTATTAATTAACTGTGAATTTGATTGTGGTGGCTGTATAGTGAATAAAACAAGATAAATATTTCATTCAAGTGCATACTCAACATCAATTGGTTATCAATTCAATATGAACCAAAAAATCTAGTTCACTACCCGTGTCTGGAAAAAACCATATACAGAGTAATTTTATATAACGACCAAGATAATTCTATGATTTATTTTAATGGAGAAATATATATCCTCAGAATTCACCTATGTGAAGTTCCAAAAAATAAATACGATGGTTATTTTTTAGGAAAAACGAGTTGGGAAAAAAATAATTCACAGTGGATGGATGTTCCTTTCCCCATACATAAGGGTGAAGGTACGTATCTTGTAAGAGAGCACTATATTACTGAAGAGACAACGGGGTGCGGACATCATTTAGAAATAAATGGATAATTGATACTCTAATGGTATAGGTTCACTACTTCATAATAACACCGAATTGGTTCAAACTGCTTCTGCTGTGAAATGTAGCAGGTGCTATACAAAGAGTATACAAGACGCCCAAAGGAATCGCATAATTGCAAGAAAAAACGAAATAAAAGACAAAACTCATTGTCTCCCCAGAAAGACAGAAAATAATTCAATACTTGGGCAGGGTTCAAAAGTTTTAAATCTGTATTTTTCAAGAAATACAAGTGTGGCAGCAAGTGATAGTATCTATGATTTGGTTGATAACCAATTATCATCTCAACTACACAAAAAAGACTACTTCAGTAAAATCGAATAACAGGAACGCTGGAATACAAATGGAACAAAAGTTTTGAAAACCAAATATCAACAACGTATTGAATCGAGACGATAGTTCATTTGGTATAAATTTACATTAAGGCTGGGAATAAACAACGCTACACTCATTATTATTTCTCGAGAAATGTTTCATAGTGTTTTTTGTACATTGAAACACAAGAAGTTGAAGCGGTTGATTATGCTCTGCTACATCTGAAAAAAAATACGATGAATTCAACACGATATTAATTTGTGGATAGAATGGGTAGGGGCTGGTCATAAGTTTTATTCCTGACATGGCACCGGAACAACACAGACCTGGTTATAGTAAAGAAAGGCAATGTATAACGATGATACAAAAGCAGGTAATAGTTTTACCATGCAGTTCCTCTTAAAGGTAGTATTTTGGATTTGTGTGATTATGTAATAAAGTTCCTGTACGGACTAGAATTAATTTCAACTACAAAGATAATGAAATAAAGAAATTGATTTTTGGTGCTGCTTAATGCTTTGTGATCACGATATACATTTTTGTTGATTGTAATGAGTTGTATATTTGTAATATACCCCTATCTTTAAAACAAAAAGTTGTTGAATAGAAGACTTAACTCAAAGAAACCACTCAAAAGTATCATACCTTAAAGATGTAAACACCGTTAACCATCAAACCATTATAGAGTGAATTTGGGTGTCCACAAGGAGAGCCACGTACCTCTGGCTCATTTTAAAAAACAGATGGAGATACTGCTACTGATAAAATAATTTTGTATAATGCTAAGGGAAACAACTTTGGTTTCTCTAGATGGAATATGTATCCACAAGATAATTGGAAATTATTGGAAAAAAATGTATGCTGACAGATTTAAGTCTTACAAAAAGTGTGTGTGAAAGCAATGGAATAAAGAACCAATTTGCGATATTGTGGTTTTAAAAAACTTATGCAATAGATGTGATTGACATGGGCACTCAAAAAGAAACTATAAAGTCTATCGAAGATACTCCCTATTACATTGAAGAGGAGACATGTGAAGAAGTTGACACATTTGTTCTTTGGAAGAAGCAGAACTTACAGATTATACGATAATGTTTATGATAAGTACTCAATAATTTTTTTGATAATAAAATTAGTAAAGTGCCAACCGGGGTATATGATAATCAAATCAATCTTAATAAACATCATCTGTATTCAAATCAAAGCCTTGATGATACCGATAAGACATTCGAGAAAAGGATAAAAATGGATATTTTGCTCACAAGAGAACCGGTGAAAATCTGAAGGATACTGGTCATAAAATTAAATTCAAAACAATGTTAAGAAGATGTTTCAATAAGAGATAGAGTGGAGTAATTTCTCCCATTTATAATTCCTGTTATTGCTGGTATTAGTGTGCTGGAGCTTGAGGGTGTATTTCAGACGCGGAAAACTGCAATGAAAGAATAGTCTCAAAACAGGCTCAAAATACAGAAATAAAAACAAGTTGGAGAAACAATAGTTGAAGTGGTGTATGTAGATTTGCTGAAAATTGAAGCCTACCTGATAAAGTGAGATCGTAGTTTGACATATGCTTTCTATCTTATCGACAGCAGGTGTAAAAATGAACAAAACGGGTAATGATTATATCTTTCTCAAAATAAATGATCATGTAAGTGCTATAAAGAATTAAGAATACAAATTTCAATATAGAATTGCAATATTTAAGAAATTAAAAATGATTGATAATGTATCCTCTCTC
>CM068960.1:14272630-14308891 GCA_035128595.1 Eptatretus atami
CTTAAAGTCTTATAACAAAGGTTGCAGTGCAAGGCAATCTTTTAATGAAAGAAAAACCTCCATATATATGTATATGTATATATATATGTAATATATATATATATATATGTGTGTATATATATATATATATATATATATATATATATATATATATATACTTATATATAAATATAAAGACAAAGAACCAAACCATGTCATACATACATACACATATATGTACAGTATGGATGTACATATATATATATATATATATATATATATATATGTATTATATGTATATGTATATATTTATATGTATATATATATTTGGAGGTGTGTATGTGTGTGTATATATATATATATATATAATATATATATATATATTATATTATATTATATATATATATATTACACACACAATACTGTACTATTTGTGTGTGTATATATATATATATGTGTGTTAGTTATATGTATATGTATATTGTATATATATATATATATATATATTATAAGTATATGCATATATATTTGGATGTATGTATGTGTGTGTGTGTATATATATATATATATATATATATATATATATATATATACACACACACACACATACCTGTACATTTGGTGTGTGTGTGTATATATATATATATATATATATATATATATATATATATATATATACTGTATATACATATGTATATGTATGTGTGTATATATATATATATATTTGTATGTATGTGCGTTTATGTATATATACATGTATGTATGAATGTGTGTATAATATATATATATATATTTATATATATAATATATATATATATAGTATATATATTTGCATATATTTATATATATATAATTATTTTTTTTTGAAAAAGTTTTAGAATACCCCCATTTTTCCAGTTTTTACTGAAATTTAAGCAGTTTAAGTTTCAATGTACTCTGAAATTAAAAGCATAGAACAAATAAACAATTGCAGATAAAAAATAAATCATGGAATCATTTTTTTTTGACAAAATTTAATCCAAATTTTTGACTCATCAAAGTAGCCACATTTTGCAGATATAACATACTTGTAGCATTCTTTCTCCAATGGAAAATCAAATATTGTTTGGAAAGTTCTTCCCAACACTGTTGCAGAGGTTCCCACAATGTGTTGCACTTGTGGTTGCTTTGCTTCACCATTCTGTCCAGTTCATCCCAAGCCAGCTCGATGGGGTTTAAGTCTGGAGACTGTGCTGTCCATTCCATGATTTGAAGCCTACCGTCTTGTTCTTTTCTTCGAAGGTAGTTCTGACATAGCCTGGAGGTATGTTTTCGGTCGTTATCTTGCTGTAAGATGAACCCTGACCAACCAGACTTAGACCAGAGGGTATTGCATGGCGCTGCAAATGCTGTGGTAGTCCTTTTGGTTCAGGGTACCAGTCACTCTGTGCAAGTCGCCGACTCTGCATCCAGCAAAAGAGCCCCAGTTCATCACGCTTCCTCAGCCATGTTTGACAGTTGGTGTCACACACTTAGGAACCATCCTTTCGCCTACTCGACGGCGTACAAATACCCTACGTGATGAACTGAAGATTTCAAATTTTGATTCATCGGTCCATAAGACCTCCTTTCAGTTTCATAGTCCACGCAGGTCAGGTATGGGAGCATGTGCCAGAACAGCGCGTCGCTGCGTCCACTTTCCACAGGTACTCCAGCGGCCTCCATCTGGCCATCCCCAGGCAGATGCCAGGCCCATCCATCATTCCTTGAGATGCCGGTCAACCTGTGAAACCACGAGGCACGTGGTCGGCCCATTGGCCTCCTCCACTCACGAGACTCCTTCGTTGAGACAATCTGGTGAGCAGGATCAGCATCAGGAAAATGAGCCACATGTCCATACAACCGCAGCTGACGCTACAGGACTATGCAGGTAACAAATCTCAGCCGAGTCTCTCTCAGCAACCGCTCGTTGGACACAAAATCCGACCAGCGAGAGCCAAGGATTGTCCGACGAGACCTGGTACCAAAGGAATTAAGTCTCCGTCTCAGATCCTTGGTCAGAGTCCAAGTCTCGCATCCATAGAGCAAGACTGGAAGCACCAAGGACCTGAAGACCGGACTTTCGTCCTCCCGCACAGGTACCGCAGCGCCACACACCCATGATCCATTGAATCCTGTGACTCCCCAGGCCCGACCCATACGTCTATTGACCTCTGACTCACAGCCAGCAGAGACATGAATATCACTGCAAAATAAGTGAATCTCTCCACGACCTCAACATCCTCACAACAAACAGACACAGACAGGACAGCAGCATCAATATGTCATTGAAAGCCTGGATCTTAGTTTTGAACCAAGAAACCCGTAATCCCAGCAGCTCTGACTCCTCATTCAGCACCTCGAGGCCCCCAAAAGGATATCTAAAGTCTCCGCAAAGATGACTGCATCATCTGCGAAATCAAGGTCCGAGATCTTGACATTCCCAAACGATGCACCGCAGCTTGATCTCTCTGATATCCTCCCTAGAATCCAGTCCATACAAGTGCTGAAAAGTGTGGTGCTAGTACACACCCCTGTCAAACTCCAGTAACAATGGAAATAAGTCAGAGATGGTACCACCACATTTCACAGCACTCTCAGTACCAGAGTAGAGTTGAGACATCAGATCGATCAGTTTTGGTGGCACCCCACGAAGACCAAGAATCCTCCAAGGGCATCCCGATCACTGAATCGAACGCTTTACAGAGATCAACATAGGCTGCAAGCAGCCCCTGCCGAAACTCTCGTCTGTGTTCGGTGAGGACCCGAAGAGCAAGGATACGGTCAATCGTTGACCTCTTTGGTGTAAAGCCTGACTGCTCTGGACGCTGGTGCTCAAGCAATGGTGGCGAACCCTATCAAGAATTATCCGAGCAAAGACCTTACCCGGCACTGAGAGCAGCGTCACCCCTCGGTAGTTGTTGCAGTCTTGGCGATCACCCTTCCCTTTCCAGAGAGGACAACAAGGCCCCTCTTCCAATCAGTTGGGATGATGCCTGTGTTCCAGGCAGAGCACAAAACTGCATGCAACGACACGAGTGCAGCATTTCACCAGCCTTGAAAGTTCAGCATGGATGCCACAGATCCCTGGAGCTTTACCCCGTTTCAACCGGTCCACCGCAGCCCGTGTTTCACAGCGAAGTGGACCACAGTTGATTGGAGGGTCAGCAACAGGGATTTTAACACCCTTGACGTCCAACTCGACAGCTGGTGGATCAGCCTGGTACTGTTACGAATCTGGAAGCGTTGTGCACACAGACATTCAGGTTCCCTATAGCTTAGCTATTTCGGTAAGTACATGTTTATAGTTAGAACCCCGTCTGTCCTATAGAACCCCGTCCCATAGTTAGCTATTTCGGTAAGTACATGTTTATAGTTAGAACCCCGTCCTGTGTCTAATGGAAATTAAATGTACGTGCGCTGTGCGTTATTTAATAGTTAGGATTTTTACACCCCTTAATAACAACAACACACCTCACCCTCGCTTCCTCACACTGACGCATTGTACACGTGCATCCGACCACGTACATGGGCGGAGTTTCCTCGGCCGCAGAGCTCCGACTCCGCCCCAGAGAGATGGAATGTTCCCCGCGACCAATGAGAGGTGAGACTCTCAGACATCGACTTTCTCACGAGCCCTGACCAATGGAGGCGTGAGACACCTCAGACATCGATTTCTCACGAACCCGGACCAATGGGAGGCGAGACGTCTCAGACGGTGATCCTTCCCACAGCACGACACCCCCTCCCGCAGGAGAAATGCCATATAAGAAACGCCAGGCCTTGGAAAGCAGGTCAGTGTGAACGTCAGCGTCAGGGTTGGGCGTCAGCGTCAGGGTCGGCTTGGCAGTGATCAGGTTCGAGGTGCCGGAGATCGACTCGTCTGGTCTGGTCGGCTTGGCAGTGATCGGGATTGAGGTGCCGGAGATCGACTCGTCTGGTCTGGTCGGCTTGGCAGTGATCGGTTTTGAGGTGCCAGAGATCGACTTGTCTGGTCTGGTCGGCTTGGCAGTGCCTGGTCTGACCTTTTCCTCCGTCCCTGGTGCTTGGAGTGGCAACGTGTTGTGGGTTCGAGTGCCGTCGAGCCGGATCGTCGAAGACCACATGAGGTGGACAGGTCCAAGTGCAGGCTCTGGTCTCCAGCTCCCTTTCCTCGAGCTGGAAGACTTCAATAAAGACCATTGGGGTCACGTCTGTGTGTGGGCCTGTCTATAAGTAAACTGTTAAGTGCCTTGTACATTATTTGCATCTCATTTCTACTAGTATGGGCCCCGTAGGGCGGGCCCGTAGGGGCGGGCCCGTAGGTGCGTGCCCGTAGGTGAGTGACAGGTATGTGCAGCCCTCTCTCGCCCCCTCTCTCCTCGCCCCCCTCTCTCGCCCCCTCTCTCGCCCCCTCTCTCGCCCCCCCCCCCCCCCACCACTCTATCCCCCCCTCTCTCGCACCCACTCTCTCACCCCCTCTTGCCCCCCCTCTTTCGCCCTCCTCTTTCCCCACTCCTCTCTCACCCCTCTCTCTGTAAATGTATTCACAAATGTATTCACAAAAAACAAATAAAAAAAAATAAACATTAATTGTGAACATTCGTGATGTCATAGCACCGTGTCCTGTCATTGGTCGCAGATAAATGGCCGTAACTTGGGAACCGCTCGTCCGATTAATACCAAACCTTGAAAAGGCACATCCGCGGGTCCCCGGCAATTTCCTGGCAAGTTTTCAATCAGATCGGACGTCAATCGTGCAAAATAAAAAAAGGCAATAAAAAATAATAAATAAACAAAAACATTAATTGTGACGTCATTCGAGACATCATAGCACCGTGTCTTTTCATGGTCGACAGATAAATGGCCGTAATTGGGAACCGCTCGTCCGATCGACATCAAACCTCGAAAAGGCACATCCGCGGGTCCCCGGCAATATTCCTGGCAAGTTCAATCAGATCGGACCGGCGGTCGTCGAGAACGGCGTCACAGACAGACAGACAGACAGACAGACACACAGAGATTGCTGGAATTATAGATAGACTAGTACGGGCCGTAGGGGCGGCCCGTAGTGCGTAAACGACGACTGATTGGGGCACTTATTTCAATTTAGATCGGACCAACCGTATCATAAATGGCCATAACTTGAAAACATCTGGGAAACATACTCAGGTCCCCAGCGTCAATTGTGACGTCATATCAAATGAAGAAGAATTGTGACGCCCCTCTCTCTCGCCCCCCCTAGTCTTGCCCCTCCTTCTCCCCCTCCTCTTTCGCCCTCCTCTCGCCCCCACTCTCACCCCTCTCTCGCCCCCTCCTCTCTCCCCCTCTCTTTGAATTGTGACGCCCCCTCTCTCTCATCCCCACTCTCTCCCCTCCCCTCTCTCGACCCCTCTCTTTCCCCCTCTCTCTTACCCCTTCTCTCCCTAGTCTCACCCCTCCTCTATCCCCCTCTCTCTCCCCCTCTTCTCCCCCCCTCTCCACCCCTAGTCTGCCCCTCCTCTCTCCCCCTCCTCTCTCGCCCCTCTCTCTTGCCCTTCTCTCTCTCGCCCTCTCTCTTGCCCTTCTCTCTCTCGCCCTCTCCTCTTGCCTTCTCTTCTTGCCCTTCTCTCTCTGCCCCTCTCTCTTGCCCTTCTCTCTCTCGCCCCTCTCTCTGCCCCCACTCCCACCCCCCTCTCCCATCCCCCTCTCTTGCTCTCTCTCTCTCGTCCCACTCCCACCCCCTCTCTCCCCCTAGTCTCGCCCTTCCTCTCTCCCCCCTCCTCTCTCGCCCCTCTCCTCGTCCCCACTCTCATCCCCCCCCTCTCCCGTCCCCTCCTCGTAGATATTGGTCGACAGATAAATGGCCGTAACTTGGGAACTGCTCGTCGATTAATATCAAACCTTGAAAAGGCACAATAGGTTACTGTTATTTACAACACTGACATGGTTTGTTCACCTTTGTTATAATCCTCAGGTTGCATCTTAAAACACTGTTAAACAAACCAATTCCATGTTGTTATTTGTTGTTAAAATATATCTCGTTTTGTTATCAAGCTCTTCTTCTTGTTGAATGTTGAGCTTTGCCTGCTTGCACAGCTTTTCAAAAGCAGTGCGGGAAGTGGCTAAACAGACAGATGCCTCAGTTAGCATTATATCATAACTACAGTGTATGTTTGTTTTTTTACCCTTGCCAGAGGATTTGGGTCCATTTGTTTGTTTGTCCGTCTGCATCTCCATATAAACAATGGTATAATGACTCCGTTTAGTGCATTTTTGATGAGCGCTCTCTTTTCCAGGAACGCATCATGAGCACTAAGCTCGGTATTACTGTATGTCTGTTAATTCCATACTGTTGAAATGTGAGTACGTATACGTAGCATTAGAACTGACTACGTTTACTACTTACATACTATTAAAATGAGTACATCTATTAATTTGGTACGATTGGATCATATGTCTCTTAATTACATGACATTGGAATGTGAGTAGGCCGACATGTATTAGTTATGTACTTTTGGAATGCAAGTATGTATATAAATTATGTACTATTGGAACATAAGTATGTCTGAAATACATACAATTGGAACCTGAGTATATCTATTAATTACTTACCATTGGAAGGTGAGTCTATCGATTAATTTTGTAATATTGTAACGTGAGTACGTCTATTAATTACACACTTTTGGTGAGTGAGTATGTCTCTTAATTAATGTACTCTTGAAATGTGAGTACGTTGATAATTACATACTGGTATTCGAACATGAGTACATCTATTAATTACGTTCTATTGGAATGTGAATACATCCATTAACTACATACTATTGGAATGTAAGTATGTCTATCAACTATGTATTTTGAAACGTGAGTATATCGATTAATTACGTACTATTGGATCATGAGTAAGTGTACTAATTTCGTACTCTTCAAATGCCAGTGTGTCTATTATTTACGTTCTGTTGATATGCTGGAAGGTCTATTAATTACATACTATTTAATTGTGAGGACGGCCATTAATTTAATACCATTGGATGTAAGTACGTGTAATAATTACGTACTATTGAAACACGATTATGTTTACAAATTACGTACTATTGAAATGCCAGCAAATCTATTAATTACGTTCGATTGAAATAATAGTACATGTATTGATTATGTACCAATGCAACTTGAGTACGTCTATTAAATACCTACAATTGGAACGTGAGTAGGTCTATGAATTACGCACTAAATATATAATAATGACCTATTAATTACATAACTCACCAGTACACAAAACAAGTCATTGTGAGGGTCTGCAATCTCTGATTGCTCTTTCGAGTTACATTTTTTATTCCGCTCCCATACAGTGTATAGTTTGTTGATATTGTATTGTTGTGGTTCTCGGAACCACATGCATACCAAAGATAGGTGTCCCGAGACAGTTATGCCATTAATATACGTGTAGATAGACCCCTTCCTTTTGTTTAGTGGGAAAACAAGGGAGTGCGTTGCGATGGTCAAATAGTTAGGTTTATTAAATCATTTTTCCCTCCATTCCATTCCCATTTTTTCTTTTCTTTTCTTTCCTGGGATAAATCAGTCACGGGCGCTTTCGCAGTAAGGTGGGCAAAACTGCCGCGCCGCCATAAAGGATCTGCTGTATCCGCTGTATTCGGAGTCTCGTTTTACGGGTGAACCCGAAACCCGACAGGTGCGGCGAGTCACGTACGTGGGCGGAGTGCACCAACGTCTACCCGAAACCCGGCCCAAGCTGGCGGACCAAGTGAGGGGTCGGAGCCAGTCGGAACGCCCGACGCGGGCGATGACGTTGGATTCGGCATGGCCCCTCCCCCGAGCTCTGGGCTCTATAAAAGACGAGGAAGCTCCTCCGTCTAGAAGTGTGTGTTCAGTGTGGGTGTTTTCACGCGGAGTGTTCCTGCTTCTCGACTCCACCCACGTCTCGCCTCGACGGCCTGCCTCCTGTTTCTCGTCTCCGCCCACACGACATTGACGAACCGCCTCCTGTTCCTCGTCTCCGCCCACACGACGTCGAGGAACCGCCTCCTGTTTCTCGTCTCTGCCCACATGACGTCGACGAATCGCCCCCTTTCCTCGTCTCCGCCCACACGACATCGACGAACCGCCTCCTGTTCCTCGTCTCCGCCCCACACGACGTCGACAAACCGCCTCCTGTTCCTCGTCTCTGCCCACACGACCTCGACGAATCGCCTCCTGCTTCTTGACTCCGCACACGTCTCGCCTCGACGAACCGCCTCCTGCCTGGTCCCACCTACTGCTCCACCCTCGCCCTCTGGACTCCGCCCTTCTCCACTCAAGCTCCTCCTTCGGAACACGATTTCCACACGTGCGGCTTGGACCAGAGACAACACGACTATTGTCGGGTACCGCACCACAGAGCATCCCCTCCCACGAAACGCCCAGGTCCCGAGAGCATAACCTCAACCCCCTCCCTCCCTGGCTGCAAAAGTCCCTTCTCATTTGGGTTTCTTTTTCTGTGTGTGTTCTGAGTGTGCTGGCGCCTGTCTGTTAAGTAAGCCTGTAGAAGAGCATTATTGTTGTAACTGTTATTAATCTCGCATCAAGTCTGCACTGTGTCTGCTTTAGTAAGTTGCTTGTATAATTGTCGCACCCCACACCTCTCTCTCTATCCCTGCTTACATACCCAATAAATCTTTGTCGACCACATACTTTTCCTCGCTTGCTTGTTAATAAATAATTGTCATTGGGAATGTTCCCTGCTCGTTTTTGTCTTTTCTCCCATTGGTCCAGCATGGTTTCGAATCTAAGTTTAGCCGGGTCTTTATTCCCAACGAACCGTTCCTTCTAGCCGGTACGTCCTTGGCAGTGTCGCTCGGCTGCATCCGATCCGGAGAGGTGATCCGATCCGGATTCAAGTCGTTCGGACAAGGCGTACCGTGGGCGTGGTTCCCGTAATCAAACCACGTGGTTAATTATAACCCGATTACCCATAGACAGGAGGACCTAGTCACGCGGTTGAGTTATGGCGTCCACGGTCGGTTAAGCGACCCGCCGCGTCACGGAATTATCCGTGAGCGACGGCCTACAATTCCGGGGAGTCTGGTGGGAGATCGACGTAGCTTCCCCCACCTAGTGGTCTTCTCACCCTACCCCGCCGGCCCGCAACAGTATATTTATGGCATTTTATAAGGCGTTTGAAACATTAATTTTTTTTGAGTAACATTTATGTACTTTTTGAATAAATAACGACACTTTCTTATGAAATGTTTATTTAAAGTAAACGACTCCTTCAGACAATATGACGAACAGTGTGTCTTTGATTAATGTCCAAAAAAGTGAAGTGAAGTGAAGTATTGTGTTGTGTGTGTGTGTGTGTGTGTGTGTGTGTGTGTTTTACATACATGCATACCACGGCTGTCATATTCAACTAGGACTTATAAATATTTAAATACCAACATGCTTTCTATGAGCCTATAAATCTGTACATATACAAGACAAATGTAAATAGATAAGTAAAAGTGGGAGGTACATCAAAGTTCCAGCAAAGGCCCTGCTTGCAGAAATGTCCGTGCCATTCATTGTTCGGACAGTTTTTGTGTGTTTCTCCTAAGTGCGACGCCCAGAGCCAGTGGCGAATCGACTACTCAGGCCACGTGTTTTAAACGGACCCTCTTTGTATGTAAATAAAGCGAGAATAGCAATCCGTGTCCATGCCATTGTAGCGCACTCTCCCCGCTGCTGTTAGCAAGCACTCCAAAGCGCACCGCCAATCGTGGCCATCCGCCCGAGTCAAGCAGCACCATCTTCCACTTGACTCCAGCGAGACCCGCCCACATCTGCACGACCTCCTTTGCTCTTACCTAGTAGGGCCCGCTTGCACCACGAGCATGCAGCGGAGGCAAACGATACTCTTTGAAGGGGACCTGATCTCCAATTTTGCTGGTCTTGTAGTCGTACTCAGAGCGAGCACCCTGAGAAGGTCGTGAGGACGAGGCGCCATGCGCCGGGAAAAATCCTCCGCACTGAGCGCCTGCCAATTCGTAGCCAGTTGGTCGGTACACGGACTGAGCGACTCTTTCTCTCTCTCTCTCTCTCTCTCTCTCTCTCTCTCTCTCCTCTCTCTCTCTCTCTCTCTTCTCTCTCTCTTTTTCCCCCCTTTCTATCTTCCTCACCTAATTGCATGTTTGCACGTATTTCCACGCAGGGCCTCGAGCACCAGCCTGGCTTTTATGTGAAACGGAGCCATGTCTGCGGGCAGCACCAAGACGAGCTTCTCTGTACGAGACATCTTGGATTTACCGGACCCGAAGGATGAAGAAAGCTCGCCCGAGGAGAGCGGCCCCGAAACAGAGGTGGAATGCATCAAGCGAGATTCCTCTGCGTCACTGACTGAGCAGACCCGGGGTCTGGCTCTCACAACACCTTACCTGGACGCGGCGGAAAATCCGTATGCTAGGTGGCTGGCGGGCAGCGAGGATGTGAGGTTCCCGTGTAAGAATTATTGCTCGCGGCACTGTGTGATGGCAACTGCTCCCCCACTTCTTAATTCTTCATTAATCTTGTTTTCCCGATTGTAAAACTCGGAATGAACTCTGCTTTTGTGAGATTTTTTCAGGTCAACGTTGTACACCTGTAATTGCATCGACCACTTGATGAATAGATCATGATGTATTTGCTCTTCTGCTGCATAACCTTTGTTGCTAACTGATGTGTAAACATTTGGGAAGAAGGAAGAGAAGAATTTTGTGAAAATAGTTATTGATTGGATCGTATTCTATGAACCGTGCCTGTCTGGTAAGCCAGTGAGTAGCCATTGTTTAAGTAGTGCATGGATTTGCAGTTTTTCAAAGCACCGGACACGGCATGCCTCACTTGGACGCTGTGTGTGTCCGCAGTGCATGCTCTGGGCTCGACGCGTACTCGAGCCCCCGACACAGCGCTCACCCCGAGTGACTCGCAGGACGGAGCGAGCACGGATGCCTCCAACAGCAGCGGCTCTGCAGGCGGAGGGGGCGGCGGCAACGGCGGGAGCGCCGGTGACGGCATGAGCAAGAAGCGCAAGCGGCGCGTTCTTTTCTCCAAGGCGCAGACGTTCGAACTGGAGAGGCGCTTCCGACAGCAGCGTTACCTGTCGGCGCCCGAACGGGAGCATTTAGCGAGCCTCATCCGTCTGACGCCCACTCAGGTCAAAATCTGGTTCCAGAACCATCGTTACAAGATGAAGCGAGCCCGATCCGAGAAAGGCTGCCTGGACATGTCCGCACCGATCGGAACACTGCCCTCGCCGCGTCGTGTCGCCGTGCCCGTGCTTGTACGGGATGGCAAACCGTGCCACGGTGGCACCTTCCCGTACGCCTGCCACCCCGCGAGTGCAGCGGCCGCCGTCGCCATGCAAGCAGCGCTGCCTCATCTGCAGCGCTATGGTGCACCTTACGGGGCCTCGTACCCGGCGGCCACGTACGCCGCCTTCCCGGCGCTGCTGCAGAGCCAGCAATGGGCTTGGTGAGATTAGGGACTCGACCGGGGACACCTTTCTGAACTCCCGCCGGGGCAGCCGAGTTTTTTGCTCGCTCTGGACCGAGTGCGTGCGAGAGAGAGAGAGAGAGAGAGAGAGAGAGAGAGAGAGAGAGAGAGAGAGAGAGAGAGAGAGAGAGAGAAGAGAGGGGGGGGAAGAGTCGCACATTCTCTCTCTAGTTGGTGAGTGTACCTCCATGTTTACAGATTTCTATCGGGACTTTCTTTCCGGAAACAAAAAACAGCGAAATGTTCTAATTATTATTATTATAATTATTGTTATTATTATTATTATTATTATAGTTTGTGCGAAAGTGTTTGTAGCTGTCGTGTTGTAACAGCCTTGACTTTGTGATTAACGTTCAATGGAAATGTACATAGCGTGCGTAATGAAGAAACGCCTTTTCTTTCATTGATTTCTTTTACTTCTTTTTGTTCCACTAATTTATATGAAGGAGAATTAATTTGAAGTATGGCTAGCTAATATATTCGTGCTTTGTATCAGCGTTACCTCCTGGTTATTCGTTATCTGAGACAAAGCGAATATGGGAATTATGGGGCTGAATAGGATTGGAGTTTGTGATTGGGGTGGAGGTTCTGGAGGGGGTTGGGGGAGAGGTGGGGATCGGAGGTTGAAGTAATAACGTCCTTTGCAAATATCGGTTGCTATAATCTGTGAATACATCTTGCTCTAAATAAAGTGACTTGTTTATGTTCGTTTTTACAAAGCTTTCAATAAACGTTTTGCAATAAATGCCATTCTCTCGGCACGTCGTGTGTTGAAAACCCACCGTGGGATGTTTTTTTCATGATGATGATGATGATGACCAGAAAAGCTGTGACAGTTACATGACGACCATGAACATTGTAGCTCACCTTTCCCATGTAGGGCTATGTATACAACATCGTACATCCCCTAGGGCGTACACACTCTCTTATTCTGATTATACCATCGTCTGTTACAGAGCGTCGGTGCTGCCGAAGCAGTTTCTTGGCAAGAGTTGCACTGGGTTTGTTTGGCATTGCTTTCCCAGTAGTAGGAATTTATTTAGGGTGACGCTGATAACTCGCCTACTCTTCGTAAAGGACACCGTTGGGTCTTTAAGGTCCAGCAACTGATGACAGCAGACGGGACGTCTAGTTTAATGTCCATCCGAGGGACGGCACACCCATCGATGAACAACCTTGTCTGTGAAACACAGGGATGACAGTTTATGGCTAGTTCGGGATTCGAACCCAGGCGAGATGGTTTAGAGGTGAGTGTGCGTACCGCTAAGCCATCTTGCCACTTCCATATACATGTATAGACGTGGTCGCCCGTAAAAGCGTGTATATAACGAATGTACGGCACGATGCCTGTTATGATATTTCCTTTCTGGACACACACAGTTCGCCCATTAAAACGCACGCCGGGGCTTCGTGCTATAAATTGCTTCAATTTATTCGTCGCTCCCAGCACGGGTTCGTGGGTTTCACTTCAATGGGCAGTGGCGCGTGCTGCGATGCCTTATCCGAGGAGTTTGGCCATGGATGGGAGCGAACCGCAAGGAACGGATCCTTGCTGAAAAAAGGGGTCGTGCGGTCATCGGGACGGAGCGGCACGATCAGAGCGAGAGAAGGAACACCTTGTGTGATCTCTCTCGTCATATGCTCACAAGCAATGCTCGTAAACACAAAGCACGGATGTGCAAGTGCAACGCCTAGGCACCGTACCACGCGGTCGTCTTGTGACGCATCGTGCACGAGCACAGCACGCTTTCACGGACGGGACGTACGGGTTTCGTATTATCCTCCGGAGCAGTGGCGGCACGAAATGTCCAATGGACGACGTGAACGGGGCTCGCACATCCTTGTACAGTAGCCAATTGGACGTTTCGTATTGGAATCGAACGAATCCCCAGGTGATGCAAGACGCCGTACACCATTATGCAGGAGTGTTCCCTCGTCCAATACGTCGCGACGTGATGTGCAGGCAATAGATTGCGTGAAAACAGACACGCTGGGCGCTCGAACATCGAAAGGGGCGTTGAAGGAGGCTCGGTGCCAATGCTGGAGGCGTGCATTTTGATGAGTCCGGCCGTGTAGTCTTTTGTCCGCCGCAGATCTATCTGTCCGCTTCAAAACACCTCCTTGGCTTTGTTAAAGTCATCTTCATCATGTCTGTACATGCGTGTCCAGATGGTACGGCAAACGCGTCGGAGAGAAAGAGGGACACGCACGAGCGGACCTATGAGAAGACGTGCAAATAAAATCAATTCCCCAAACAGGCCTGCGTGCCGCACGTCCGCATAAAGTGCGTCCTAAGTGTTAAAACATGGCCCCGCGGGAGCAAGAAGGTGTAAAGTACAACAAAATACACCAACCCACCGACTTAAAGTGCATTTGTGAAACATTAATGTCTCTTCAATGGAATCAGTGTGGCTGGGGTTCGCGACGCCTGCTCGGCCGCACGTCGAGTGGCCGCCAAGGCCGCCTTGCTACTCGCTCTATTACCATCGATAGGAAACCCTTCGCGACCGTAAGTCTGTTTGCCGAATCTTGTCGAGTGCTCTTCTCCACAATTACGTTAATGTTTACCCATAAAAAGTAATCTTGTTTACATTGGAATTTGCCCTCTGAGCGCGCCATCTTAGCCTCGGCGCGGCTCTTGTTCTCGACGGTAATGATTTTGCGTAAGGAACGCTCCTTGTTCAATATTCTATTGACGTGTTCGTCTATATTTGCCTTTTCTCTGCAAAAGTCAACAGCGAGTGAGCGACGAGAGGCTTCGGAGATTAAGGGCGCGAGATACTCAGCCGTGTCTTTGGCGCCCTTTGGAACGTCTGTTTGAGTTTGACGTTACAGCTTCTCGACCGCAAAATGGTAAAGTCCACGTTTACCCCGACACACACATTACACAGGAAACGCACACAGTCTGCCACGTCACAGAGGACGTCATAATGGCACAGGTGACCGTTTCGTCTCCTGGGCGCACCTGCAGGCTGCACAGACAGTGGCAATTGAGACGACTGCAAAAAAAAAATATTAATATAATAAAAACCCAGATAACAATTATTATTACAATTGCACAAAAGAATGCTCGATTAAACGAGCCGTGTTGCAATTACAACTTCAATCACCTGGGAACGAAGAGCTACGAACAAGGAGGGTAGCTAACAAAGCAGGAACATGTCGGGGAAGGAGGGGGGGGGGCTTGGGAGGTGACTTGCTGGCGGGTAATTAAATTTACGCTAATTAGCTTTATCGCTTTCCTCGAACAGAAACGCTCGAAAGACTTTTCACTTTCAAACAAACCGTAACACGCGTATAATGGTGCCGGGAACGATCCTTTGTTGTGTGCGGCACGTCATGCGGAGCACGAAACGTGCACACCAAGATTCACGGCGTCCCCAATCGTAAATGTCACCTCGTGGCGACTCGGAGAGGAATGGCGGGAACGCGTGACGAATGATTATATCGAAGCAAGCATTAGTGTCACCGGGACGAGGCGATCGAGGCCCCTTTCCGAGGGACAAATAGCACGGTGTGATGGCTCGTAATTACGGGCTCGTTAACGCGCCGACATGATGCCCGTGCACCGCAGATACGTTTATTGACGTTTCATTTACACCGAATAAGGCAAAAAAGCTCCTTTTGCTCTTCGGTGCATATAATTACGCGCCACAGGGCCGTCGTGCCCTTTTTTTCATGCACGTTCAGGGCGCCGACGATTTGGGGGGGGGGAACGCGTTACGCACGAGAGTGGGGTTCCAGGGAGGTGAATACGGTTCGCAAATGGGTTTATTATGGAGAGACGGGGGAGACAGCGACGCCATCACGCCCCTGAATTAACTTTTTGTTGTGACTCCATGAAATCAAGGTGCACATGTAATAAATGGCGTCGCTCTTAAATGCGGGACGTTATCGGAGCAATCGCCACCGATGCAGACGTAGTGCGACGACGTGTTTCCCGACGAATCGTACGGCGGGATGGGTCGTGTGGATGCACACACAGCGGACGAGGAATAAAAAGCACAAAAACGACGACGTCTCGTGTTGTCGAGCCGAATATCTGATGGCCTAAATCATTTTCACTTCCCGGGTTTCGTGGCGAATGAACCATTAAAATGCGTAAAAATAAAATAAATAATAATAAATAAAGCACTTTGGACTTTTGAACGCAATCGGACGCCAACGTTCCAGGGATCTATCTCTTCAAATCATTCATCAATTCGCCTTTTATTCCACATCCTCGAAACAATCGGCAATAAAACAATTACCGTTTGTGTCGTCATCACTTGTTACGTATACACAATGCATGATCAGGGACGTTCGATCTGCCGACGGAACGAGATTCCCTCAATTAGTGGGACACGTGACTCGTGAAAAAGTTTAACGCAGGTGTTGGTTGTAAATTAAATAAATACTTTCCTGTTTTTTTTCTTACTGCGGTAGTTGTGTAGGTTATAGTTATCTGCTGAACAGGAATAAAACGCTCTCTCGTGTGTTGGGCTATTGTGAGCAACTCGTCGTGGGAACTTCTTCAACGATCCTCGAAATTGCGCGTGGAACCGTGTAATCGCCCAACAACAAAAGCTACAACAACAACATCAACCACCACCATCACCACCACCTTTCAGCGTCATGATTATTCGTTGTGATGTTTACATCACTCGTGTTGCAAATGCAGGTTGTTACTCATTCGAGGAAGTGTGACGTCGATTCTTCGTGTGACGTGAATCTCTTTATAAACACCTGTCTCTCCGCGCCGATTTGCCCTTGGTCGCTTTGTCCGCGTTTATTGCTCGGGTGATTATCGGTCAGTGATCGGTATAGAAAGTCTTCTTGTTTGTACAACTGGCGAATCAGTATAACGAAGTAGGGGGCTAGGGGCTGGGGGGTTGGGGGGAGAGGTTGGGGAGGGGATCGATCGACCTCAAGTCGCCTCTCCCGTTGTGGCTGGAATGTCCCTTGCTGTGTTTCTGTGGCCTTTTCTCATGGAAATGTGTGCCTGGGTCGGAGGGTTACGGCCTGGGACGAGCTTGCAGGAACGACGGACGGAGGTGATGGCTCGATGGATGTGGACACCTCGCTTCGGCAGATCGCCCGACAGGGTCGGCTGGGGTTGGAGACCTCGAGTCTCGAACCTGGTCATCTTTCCCTCCTTCCTTCTCATCTTGCACATCGTCCATACGTTGGGGAGCCATCTTCCCAACGACACTGACGGAAATTACAATCTCATGTTCCTATGTCCAGTATGTATCATCACGGATCGTAATAAAGAGCAATTTCACAAGATGCCATGTTCTTTCAAAGATAACGACTTTGAAAATATATAATATATATGTATTAATACATATATAAATATATATTTATAAATATATTAATGTATAATACATATATAAAATATAGTAATGTATTAAGATATATAATATATATATATTTTATATAAGTATATTGATGTATTAAGATATATATATTATATATAATATATATATATATAATATGTATTAATACATATATAAATATATATTTATAAAATATATAATGTATTAATATATATAAATATATATATTATATAAAATATTAATGTATTGAGAGATATATATATATCATATATATATATATATAATAATATATATATATATCTTCTTCTTCTTTCGCGTAGCTCCCGTTAGGGGTCGCCACAGCGGATCAAACCGTCTCATTTCGCTCTATTCCCCACATCTTCCATTGACACTCCAACCACCCGCATGTCCACCCTCACCGCATCTCATGAACCTCTTCTTTGGCCTTCCTCCTCTCCTCCTGCCTGGCGGCTCCATCTTCAACATCCTTCTCCCGATATACTCCGCTTCCCTCCTGTGCACATGTCCAAACCATCTCAATCTCGCCTCTCTCACTTTGTCTCCAAACCGTCCTACCTGCGCTGTCCCTCTAATATACTCATTCCTTATCCTGTCCATCCTCATCACTCCCAACGAGAATCGCAGCATCTTTAACTCTGCACCTCCAGCTCCGCTTCCTGTCTTTTTGTTAGTGCCACCGCCTCCAAACCATACAACATAGCTGGTCCACTACCGTCTTATATACTTTCCCCTTCACTCTTGCAGCTAACCTTCTGTCACAAATCACTCCTGCAACTTTCTCCCACCACTCCATCCTGCCTGCACTCTCTTTTCACTTCTCTCCCACACTCTCCGTTACTTTGGACAGTTGATCCCAAGTATTTAAACCCATCCACCTTCCCCACCTCAACTCCTTGCAACCGCACCATACCACCACCCTCCCTCTCATTTACGCATATATCATATATATATTATTTATATAAGTATATTTATGTATTAAGAATATATATATAATATATATATATATATTATAATATATTGATATGACAACTAGCTTGCTGACACATTCTTACTGATGAATTTGCCGCGGCAAGGGCGACCGAGTGACGTCACTGTCACGTTTGCTGGTGCAACACACAAAACCCAAATGACGAGAAAACGAGTTTTTTTTCTTTCTCAGAATATACCTTGAAATGACAGAAGTTCCAAGAGGAAGAAAGAGAGATGATGATGATGATGATGATGATGATGATGATGATGATGATGATGATGATGATGTACTGTATGTACTCTCCATACAGAGTGTTGGTGCTGCCGAAGCAGTTTCTTGCCAAGGATTATACTGGTTGTTTTGCATTGCCTTCCCAGCGTTGTTTGTCCGTTCTCTCTCTCTCTCCTTTTGTAGGCTGAATATCAAGCAAGTGAACAGCTCAAACCACTTTAAACATAGGTCTTTGGGATTACTCGGCTGGGATTCGAACCACCGACCGCCCAGGCTCGGAGCGGAAGGCATTACATGCAACCGAGTGTAGCGAGACGTGCACATCACGGATTTCTATCACTCCACCAGATGGCGGCAGAGAACCGTGATCCGAGGGGCAAGTTGTGCGAGTTGAACGTCTCGCCGAGCGATGGCGCTCGAGGCACGCGGCAGGACCGACCGTTCCACGCAATGACGTTGTGTTGACGTCATGACAGGTTGTATTGAACGGGTCAGCCATTCTCCGGCAATTGGTCTGCCGAACGAGATATCAAATAAAAGGTGTGGCCACCTGGCCTCAAATATTTTACCGCCTCCGAGGCGTTGTATTGAGGACAAAATCTGCGAAGCGGACAAACATGTATTCTTCGGTCTCATCAGAACCCGTTTGATGAACTGGGGGTTTTACCATTATCCGTATACATTTGAGAGAGTCAAAGGTTTATAGCGAGTGAAGCAGCAAGACGCATTGTCTGATCTGATTCTGATGGACCATGCACTTTTAGAGTGTTGGTGCTGTTGAAGCACTTTCTTGGCAAGGGTTATACTGGGTGGTTGCCATTGCCTAACCCTCAAAACGTCAGCCACGATGTTTCCAACAGGGGGTTCACTTGTCGACTCTCATAAACTTCCAGCAAATAACATCCATTGGCGGGTTTTTCTCTGCCTTGTTCATACGTTTATTTTACTCCAATGATATATTCTACCCCATCGTCTTCACCCTGAATTGATCCCCAAACGGAAAATGAAAACGTACGATGTATCAGGTGTTTGTTTTTAATATCTTTTGAATTGACGTGTTTCTTTCTACGCACACTAGTTATCAAATGCACCTCCGGACGTGCATCTGTGTCATTTGTGTTATTTATATTATCTTTCACTTTTCCAAATGACAAGCACATTACCCGAAGGGTGATTGCATCACCCTGCACACACACCAACACACACACACACCAAACACACACACACACACACACACACACACACACTCCTGTAGTCAGTTACATTTTTCTTCTGTGAGTAAATTTACCCGTAGAATTTTGACATCTCCTCAACACCCCCCCCCCGACGCCCCCCTCACCCACCGAAAGTCCTCACCCATTCCACAAACCCTCAACCTCCCCTTCCCAACTCCCAAATCTGTCCCATCTTTACTCCCACACCTAGCCTGGTGTTGGCTAAGCCGTTAGGGTGGTGGCTTGTGATCCTAGGGTCCTGAGTTCGAGCCCGTATCCCATTGAATTAACAGCAGGGGGTTGACTCAGCCTGTCATCCTTCTAAGGTCGGCGAAATGAGCACCAAGTATACAGGTCATCGGGGCACTGTCTCAGTGGCATAGCTGCGCCCTAACCAATGATGTAACCAGCAGCCAAAAAGGCAGCACATGAAGGGAACTCCCCCGCCCCAACACAAAGTTCTCACTCTTCCAACCTTAAGGCATCAATCCCCTCCCACTTCAAGGCTTCAAACACCCTCATCACCCCCCCCAAGCTCAACACAACTCCTCAACCTCCCCTTCCAAATCTGTCTCATCTTTACTTCCCCCCTCCACCCCCAACCCCAACTGAACTCTGTCCTCCTCTCCTCAGTCCTCAACAAGGACCTTTATAATGACATGGGTTTTATGATTCCTGGTCGATGGGTAATGTGCTCATTTCAAAGAAACTTTGCAGAAAAAATATCAAGGACCTGTGTTACCTCCACATTAAAACCCCTGCTTGAGAGAATGCAACATAGTTATTTGGGTGTTGTATAAACAACAGACTGCAGCCTCGATCGCTGGGGCCTATCTTCACAATGCGTGTGATGCCTATCAGCTCAGATTAATTTTAACTGTCACTTTGGTCTTTTTCACTGAAGGGAAAACTTATATGTAGGGCATGGCAATTGGGAATATGACAGCTCTTTGTCTTTGTCTTCGCATAGCAGTAAGCACCAACGTGGTGGTCATAGTGAAAAAATTGTGGGTGGAGTCAGGCGAAGTGTCAGACCAATGGATGGAACTCGCATGCACACATGGACGCACGCACGATTCCTTTTATGGTGTAGAAGAGATCCCACATTTTCCCACAACACAAGAAGAGTTCCCACTTTTGTGACCCGTTTGTGTCTGTTTTGGCATAAATGTGTTTTATGGTCACGTGTTTATGCTCAAATCGACAAAACTTTCTTTCAACCTGTTCTGCAAACTCTTTCATGTTCCCAATCCCTTTTTAAAATCGCATCAAGGAAATTTTATTTATTTTCCTTGCTTCCTTTTTTTTCCCCTCATTTTTTAAAATGCTTTTATTTTCCTCTAATGTACCGTACAGTTCTTTATGATTGGCTGATTAAAAAGCATTTTATAAACTATAACAGCACTCGGTGGAGCTCATAGTCTTGCCTTGCCTCGCTCGCTCATTCATTCCGAATGAAAAACCATCGTTAACTGAAAACGCTATTATTATGGCACACTGCTATTTTGGCTCATCTAGCCGTATCATCCATGCACCCTATTATGTCGCATACATTGTATAGCACGGTTTAGGCCATTATCCGTAGCTTTACTGATTATTAACAGGGGTACCCGGCGTTGTCCGGTGCTGTCTAAAACACTTCCCTACACCCACTAAGGAATGGGGGTCGGGTATCATTTAATATTACCTTTCACATCGCTACAAAGGCTTGGGCACTATAGAGCAATAAAAAAAAATAATCCCCCAAAATCCCACCTTTATTTTCAATTTTTTTTTGACGAAAATACTCTATGGCTCTCGCTAATGAATCTCTGAAAGTTTGCCGAAGATCCTTTTGGCCATCTCTGTGGGAAATAGTGACACACAGACAGACAAACATCTCTCATAGTATACAAGGTGGGCCAGAAGTAAAAGGACAGTTGCCGGAACAAGTCATTACAATTTCATTATTATTTTATAATTTGTTATTATTATTATTTTGATTGTTAATTGATTTTTGTTTGATTTTCATAATTGATAATTATTTTGATTGTAGAATCCCCCAAAAGTGGAAGATTTGAACCATGGAGGATTTTTTCTGCTTAAATGTGGATTCTCTGATTGCCATATTACTTCTGGGTCACCTGGTAGATTGAATAATTGATTATTAGGATATTTATTGACCACTTTTGTGCACACTAAAGCTAAATTGCCTCAATGAAATGAATATGAAAAAAAATTCAAACTATATTCTCCATGGCTAGTCGATCATATGCATGAAGTTTCGTATCGATCTGTTTCACGGTTCTTAAGAAGAAGATTTTTTTATGTCTTTATTTTCAATCCAACATCACCATCAGAACACATGACGTCATAAATTTACTCACATAAGGTCTGAGATCAGATATATGAAATTTCGGATTTTTCGGATAAGGATATCGTTTCAACCAATTATGGCTGGAATACCACTTCACTGATGACATCATCGTTATCACTCTATATATCCCATCCCATGTGACATTGATGAAATATGCCAAGTTTCAATTTTTGAGCCGTTTCGGACATATTTTTTTGTTGAGCTGTTTCGGAGAAGATGTCCAATTTTTTCCCTTTCATCCAATATGGCTGCCACGTCATGTGACCTATGGTGTCAGAGTTCGCAATAAAATATTCTCCATGGGAGTGCTTCCAATGTTTAAAGTTTTGTCTTGATCGGACAAGCGATTGCAGAGAAAAATCTAGTTAAAGCAAAAATATATAGATGTGAACATAGACAAACAGACAGACAAAGGTGCGTTACTATAGTCTCGCAACCCCTTCGGGGTGAGACTAATAAATTATCATCACTATTACCTCTGCCAATGAAGGTTATGTTTTTACAGCGCGTGCGCTGTATACAATTGCACCGAGTTTGAAATGTCCCCGGTGTCTACCACGTCTCCAGTGTCCCCCCCCCCCCCCCCCCCCCCCCCACGTGCCTCAAGACAGCCAATGACGGCCGTCCAGTAGATGCAGTGCGTAACCTAAACGGAAATAGCGAGAATTGACGGAAATACCCGAGTATTTCAATGGAAATTTGTGAAACTAATGTGTTATATATGTGAAAACCATTTAATTTATTGCTTGACGGGAAAAAACCAAGAAACGCTCCCCTCTCATGTACGAACGAACGAAAGACGTCATTTCCGCCCACCATCGCATTTCGCACCGAAAGACGTCATTTCTGCCCACCATCACATTTCACGCCGATCGCCGAATGCTGAGAGCTAAGTTCTTCTTATGCTATCATTCTTTTGCGGCCCCCTGCCACGCTGTATCGAACGATTTCATTCCTTCTGTTATATATAAAGGTGCTTATCACAATAAGAGCAAGATTTTTACATTTCAAATATTAAGTCCGCTTTTTAATTGTTTTTCAACTGAAAAAGCATAAATTGCATATTTTAACATTAGTGTACTCATTTACTTCACCACACGTGCTGTATTGAAGGATTTCACTTGTTATCCCTGTCTGTTTGTCTGTCTTTCTGTGAGCAGGATATCTCAAAAAGTTGTGGACGGATTCAGACGAAATTTGGTGGACAGGTTGGGTGTGTGACAAGGATGAAATGATTCGATTTTGATGAAGATCTGTATCTGGATACTATAAGTTTTTAAGTGATTCTTCACCATTGAGAGATGGGGTCAAAGATGATATATAACATGATATCTCAAAAAAGTTGAGGACAGATTATGACAAATCTAGGTGGATTCTTTTGGTAGGTGACAAGAAGCTGATTAGATTTTAGTTAAGGTCAGATCCGGCCAATCAGTGGGATACAAAAAGTAAACTGTTCAGCCTGGTGGAGGTATGAACTCTACCGAGTGCCATTCTTCTTGTTATTGCGATTATTGTTTCACTCCATCCAAGGAACCCATGGATTTAGGAAGAGGACATTTTGACAATCACAGTTGTGTTGGATCCACATCCCATACACATGATCTATTCACTTTTGTTGCAGGACTAGATGACCCGTGAACCTGTTGGATTCCTGTTGTGACAGCGGTTGATAAAAAAAAACATTTCAAAAAAATAATAAAAAAAATAGCTCCAGCGAACTATACCACTGAGGTTGTTTGCATTGATCTAATAATCCCGAAGAGTACTAGACTGAATCAGGAATTGATTTTAAAATATTTTTTTTCGTTGACAGATATGAACGAAACTTGATATTGCGTGTAAATGTGAACAAAAAAAACGGAGAAAAGAAAGTTGAAGAAATTATTGTGCATAATCTTCTAAACACAATTTTATTTATTAATGAACACGGAAGTATTAGATAAAAATGGCAATGTTTATTTTATGCTTAAAAATAAATCGTTCTTTGTCTATACTAAATGTTTGAGATTTTAAAATAAATCATTTCAAGAATAAAACAAAAACAAGATAGCTCCAGCGAACTATACCGCTGAGGTTGTTTGCATTGATCAAATAATCCCGAAGAGTACTTCACTGAATCGGGAATTGATTTTTTCAATAATTTTTTTGTTGCCTGATTTGAACGAAACTTGGAACTGCACACCACAGGAGAATGGTGAGAAAGGTGGGCTGAAAATTTTTGCGCTATCGTGTACCGTTTTGGCTGTATTTCGGGAACATACATACATACAAGATGAGAGTTTTAGTAATATACAGTATAGATATCTCAGAGATAGTGTGCTCATGATTGAGGTATCCAATCTGGGTTCGATTTGAAACAGGGTCCAATCAAAACTACTGTTTCTGATGTCCACACCAGCAGGGGTCGCTCTATGTCAAAGTATACAATCCTTGGGATATCTGGTTGGGCATCTGCATTTAGGTTGTGGAGTTAAAGATCTCTTGAAAGAATACGACATTGAGTAATGGTAATCTGGTGACATTTCCTGCTCAGGATGTAAATAACATATGGAAGTTGTTCACAAAGAAAGGGATGTGCATGCAAACATAAAAGGTAATCGAGCTCAAGGTAAGAATGGCGATATTATGATGAAACCTTTTTTTTTTAATATTCTTTCCCTTTATTGATTATTTCGGATTGGTGTGACATAGAAAGCATAATGTACGATTTGCAGCATCATCACTAAAATTGAAAAAGGGGATTTCAATTGATGATAAATCTGGAGTAATGGACCACGTGTAAGGACTGTGACATGCCCAGCATTGGTGAAATTAGGAGATATTGGTCAATTTAGACCAATATCGTTTGCTGGATGTGGATGGATAGATGTTGATTGTTATCATTGCTGTTTGTTTATCACCATTTAAAATGCAGAATCAATTTTTGGATGGCTCACTGATCAAGGTAGGAATACTAGGATCGCCACTGTGATGGAAAAAGTTGGATGTAGATAGTACAGTTCTTTATACAGGTGCTGAATAGTTAGAGAAAGGATGTGGTCATATTCTTGTTGGATCTAGCTATGGCATATCGGTCAGTGCTGCAAGTTATCATTACTCCCCGCGCGTTGCGAAAAGTAATTGGTTCACTCTGCCTGTCTAACAGACGTCAGTCTATGATCGAGGAACTACTTAATTTCAATTGAATTTTACATTTTGAACACTGAAGAACACGAATCACAACATGAATCAGAACATGAACCTGCAGCTTAGCAGTACCTTGGCTCTGAAATTGGCAAATTGTACGGAGTCTCATCCCGAGCGCACATGCAAAATTGTGGTAAAGCAATTGCTTCAGTCTGTCTGTCTGCCTGTCTGTCTGGCAATTAAACAAAATTTAAAATCATTACAAACAGGAAACTTACTGCTTTTAAGGACGTCATAAAGGACACAACAGACACGAATAACAAATTCAACGTGTTAAGTAAGGTGGTGAAAAAGATTGTGCCTCAACGATGGTAAACCTCGATCCAATATTTTTTTTTTTTGGAGCCTTTAATCCTCTTATTTTATTTTAGTTGAAGTATATATTTGAACAATGTAGAACACAAGTTTCCTTGTTTGGATTTCCAAAACCCTCAGTCTCGTCGTATTTGGGCAAAATATTATGCCGTCTTGACCAATCAATTTGCCCCCCCCCCCCCGAGGGTGGCGTATCAAAGAGATTCAAACCAAAATGGCGGCAGCTAGCGATGCAACCAATATAGCTAACTTTATCCAAAAGATCTGTTTGTTTCATGCATATTTTTCTCAAAGATCGTTCCAAAATTGTCAAGTTTTTCTGAGAAGAGTTGGCAGAAGGTTCAGCTCTGAATTGTTCGGTTGACCCATCGGCTTCATATGGCTGCCATCAGGCCTGTTATTCAAAGTTCACAAACAAAGCTAATAAAAGATCATGCTCAGAATCGCAAAGCAAGAGTTGAAAAGACGACCCTTTCCATGTTCTTGTTTCTCCAGCCTGCTCGTGGTAAGGTGTTCTATGAACTCGCGATTTTGTTCCTCGATTCAGTGCTTCTGGTTAGCAGGAAGGTGGAAGCATTTTGTGACGGTGTGTTATGACCTCTATTGGATGAGGGTTGCAATACAATCGTACAGGATGAATTGGCAGAAGCTACAGAGGATGGAAATCATATGGAGTGTGCTCTTTCGCAAACCCTGTTGATACCGGTGATGGAGTAGATAACATGTGCAGTGAGAGACCATGAAAGAGAATTGGAGTTGGCCCTTGGCTAGGGATTGTTTACTATATGTGCATTCATGGATGACCACATGGTTGTATAGCTATCAGTAGGTTCAGTTGAGAAAATGCTGTGGCAGCTATAAAGGCTGATGAGATGGGAAAGGATGGCCTTCAAGACAAAGACGTCAAGATGTTCTGGGATAAGAGGGAGCAGAGTGGACCACATGCACCAATTTGAGTTTGGAGAAGAGGTTGTGTCACATAGGTGGAGGTAGAGGAAAATTGATGGATGTCAATTCTTGGAAAGTTGAAATTGTGGTATTGTCAGGTTTGGACTGATGCTTGATTATTGGTGTCCTTAATGACACATAACATCTCCATAGGACATATTGAGACGATGGAGACCCTTGTGAGTGACTTTATAAGGAAATGCTTGAGAGTACCAAGTGTCTATCAAAGATTGCATTTTATGGGCAAGATGGGAAACAATGTTTTACTCTAACAGCCATGACTGAGTATATTAAAGCAGAAAATATTTGAGGGCTCATGATGTTATGTGACCCAGTCAATTGAGTAGTAATAAATGCTCTCTCAGAGCGTAAGGTGAATGGAAAAGTGGGATGCAAGAGCTGATGTGGAAGAAATAGAGAAGAAAATGCAGTTGGAGGAAGTCCTGGGTGCGGTGCATGCAGAATGGAAAATAAGGCGTGGAGCAGACACAACAAGTTTGGTGGGGGAAGGGTGGGGTGAAGGAAAGCAGGACGATGGTGGAGATGGAGATGCTGGAAGATGGTGGAGTTTATATGCTTGTCCCAGGTGAGTGGTATTGAGGTGAGAGGGCAAAAATGGCAATGGTGGTGGTGGTCATTTGATAATGAACCAGCGAGGCATACTTGATTGTGCAACCAACCAGAACACCTCACAGGGCTCACCTGCTATAGAGCTTGGCTTCCTTTCACAGCCTTTCTGCAAATCAATGCTGATCCTCTTCGTGCAACTTGTTCCACTTCCTGCTCACCCTCCCACACACCCCAAGCTGAAACAGAAAGGCATAAAAAGATTTATCATCACATCCTCTGAACCCCTACTTCAAATGGAATGTACTGAATACACCATCCTTTTCTCTGCACTCAGTATCCAACTTTCTGTTCCTTTCCCTCTTCTTCTTGTGTGTCTCCTCAACAATGTACTCCCATGATATTGTTCCGGTTTTGCAGCGAGCATGCTGGGATGCATGAGGGGGTCGATCAGACCCACTGCTCGACCGCTGACCCTGAAGCCACCAGCCACAGATAACTCCGTACGGGTTGCTAACCAACCGCAGACATCAGTTAACATAATTAAGTCTCCCATGGTCCCGTGCCCAGCGTTGCGTTACCTTATTCTATGATTTAGTTATTTTATCTAGGGCACCGCACTCTTAATGTCCCACCCATCTACTTATTTGGTACGGCCAAGAGAAACCATGGGAGAAACCGTGGGCGTTGGCTATCTCTGACGAATTAGTGGGGAAGAACTTCCTGTCTATTTATTAAGTACACACTATGCCAAAAGAATGATGGAAAGAGACAACTGGGCCTCAGAGAGTTGAATGTAATCATTATTAAATTCAACTATCTGAGTTTAAATTTTACGGTTATGTTAATTTATGCAAATTATATGCATTTTTACCGCGTGGGTCTTCCCACCCACAGGGTCTAGCACCGCTCGCATTCTCTTTTCTTGTGTACAGTTCATTTGAACGTCTATTTCTCCATTATTTGTGAACAGAATTCGATGAAAATTGACAGGCATATACTACACATATGCGCAGGCATTAACTGAGCCCAAAGTGCGATTCCGGCATTTGTGGGTTGGGTAAATATGATTGAAATTTTGTGCATAGCATTTTCTACGGCCGTTTTCGATGCTGAATCCGAATCCGGTCGAATTTTTTAAACCTCCGATGACCTTTGACCCCCGGAACCTTTATTTATTCAAAATGGTGGCCAAAATTTGACCTTTTTCATGTTTTCCTTCTCTAATGTGACTAATAAGGCTTGCAATATATCATTTCATATTGTTACGGCTGTGGAAATTCGCATTACACCATTTCAGGTCCCGTAGGTGAGAATATATTTTTTAAGTACATGTGTAGTTAGCCCAAACCCATTGTTTAGAGGGAATTAATGTGATTAATTCGGGCTGCGACACTTTGAGTTAGGCGTTTTTCTGTTCTTGCTTTATTTTCGAACCAACTACAACAACGCCAACCACGCCACCACTACAACAACGCCAACCACGCCACCACTCCAACAACGCCAGCACCGCCATCTCACAACAACCACCACCATCTCAACCACGCCACCACACCAACGAACGCCATCCTCCGCAGTCCATGTACGACGGTTTCCGCGCTGGAAACCGTCGAACGCGAGAAGGGAAGGAAGAAACCCCACAGCAGAGGGCGCGGTTTCCCGCTCGTTTTCTTCCTTGGCCCGGCGCCAAGACGGATTCTCCTCGCCCCCGGATGGCGCGGGAGGGGGAGCGAGAGGGAACGCCCCCTTCTCGAAGCGCCTCGAAGGAGGGTGGAGCCAAGAACGGGGCGGGCGCCGGGGGTATAAGAGGCGGAGGCGCATGAGGTTCTCGGGTTCTCCTTGTTCGTGCTCTCTCTGGTTCGTGCTCTCTCTGGTTCGTGCTCTCTGGGTTCGGCGCGCTCTTTGGTCTCTCTCTGTTCGTCGGTGCTCGGTCCGTGGCGTCGAGGGGCCAGCACGGGCAGGCACGAGGCAGCCAGAGGATCTCGCGTCGAGTGGAGCGGAGAGAGCTCGCAGACCGCGAGAGGAGGACGGTCGCCAAGGACTTAACGCAGGGAAGTCGCGACTTCCTCATTTTCTTTTGGGTTCTGTGTGAAGTGTGTGTGTGGCGCCGAGTCTTAGTAAGTAAAATTGTATAAGTGTTGCCGAGTGTTCGCGTTAGTCGGTTGTAGCTCTGCGTCGTCGTTGTCTATTTTCTATGTGATATATGTGCATTCTGGCTGTAAATACGTGCTATATGTGTGCTTTGTGTCCGTGTGTGTAATAAATGCTTGCTTGTTGAATTGTTTCCCCGTTTCGCTGCGTCCTTCCTTCGTTGAGTCTCCATCTTGTTTTACGTAAAGGGTACGTAGTGGGCGCGGGACGCCCGATAATTAATCAGGAACCGTCGAGGCCGACGATAACACCGCTCGGTTATCCCGATAGCACGGAACGGATCGCTTAAGCGGCCCGTGTCCGAAGTCGACCTGCGGCGAGGTGCGGTCGCCCGGTTTACCATCCCGTGGGTACTTAGGTAGGTCGAGTTTGGCGAACAACCCTATCCCACACGGGTGGCCATTGGCACATCGTGGTGAGGCCGAAAGGCCCACCCGTGACTGGATCCGGCTTAGTCCGGGAGGGTCACGACGGAATGTCCGTCCGGTGGGCGACGTACCGCGATTCGAGTCACGTGGTCGTTCGCACGCCGGCGGGCGCGAATTCGCGACACTGGTGTACAGGAGTGTGATTCGAATCCCTCCCGCTCCCAAGCTAAATTCATAGGGAATCGGTTCAGGGGTGAGAGAAGCGACCCCGATTCCCTCTAAATTACGAGCGATTAAATTACCCCTTACGTGGAATAAGATGGCGTCTCAAGGCGAGCGGGAGCCGGGGGTAATAGAAATGGATGTATAGTGTTTAGAATCCATGGCCCAGGACGAGAACCCGGGCAGGACATTGGTGAGCAGGAACAATTACGCCCCCAACCAAACGCAGAGCCCGAAATAGGTGCGGCGGCAGCCGCGGTGTATAACACCTCCCCTCCCCCTCTCCACCAAAACCCCCCGATCCTCGCCGAAGCGGCTCAGCTGAGTGCACCCGACATGACCCGGCTATTCGCCATGCTGGAACAAATGAAAAACGAAATAAAAGGAGTGAACAAGCAGATGGAAACAAACACAAAGGAAATGAACGAAAAAATGGATGGAAACGCACTCAGAATGGAAACAAACACAAACGGAATGAATGAAAAAATGGATGGAATGAACAAGCAGATGGAAACAAACACAAACGAAATGAAAACGAATATGGAAACAAATGCGCAAGGAATGAAGGAGGAAATAAAAGAAATGCGGGTGAAACGCAGCAAATGGGCCGGAGCCTGCAGGCGTATGAAGGCTACAACAGGAAGTGCGTAATGGCGACGCCCCGTGTGGGAGCGAACGAGCTGGGAGGGGGTGCAACAGTTGTCAGGCCCGCGGTGAAGGCGGGTGAGGAAAAAAATAATTCGGGAGACGTGTTGGGCGAGAAGCGTGGAGGTGACGGAAAAAGTGACGGTGACCGAGAGGGAAAAATTAATTGGGGTGACGGAGACGTGCACGAAGGAAATAAAAATGGTGGAGTGTGAGAAAAGACTTCAAGACATGACGAAGAGAGTTGATAAGCTGGGACGGAGGTAAAAACGGAGACAGAGGAACTGGGAAGACGGGTAGAAAACCACAAGGGCAAGCCGGAAGAACAGTTGGAAGCCAAAGCAAGGTGGAGGGTGCGGAGATGAGAAAGGAATTAGAAAAGAAAGCTTCTGAGTTACAGAAACACCAAAACAAAGAGACAGAACGACAAAACGAACTGAGAGTGTTAAAAGAGGAACAAGAAAGAGTACTGGAAGAACAAGGAATGAGACAGGAAAAAGAAATCTGTGAGTTGAAAGAAATGACGAGATTACAGAAGGAGGAACAAGAAAGACAGTGGAAAAAAAACTGGAAGAGAATGAATTTGAAACTGAACGACAAAAGGAAAAAAATAGGTTGGAATACGAGGAGAAGTTGAAGGAGCAACGAATGAAGCAGGAAGGAGAAATCAGGAGATTGAAGGACACAACGAGATTGGAGAGGGAAGAACGAGAGGAACAATGGGATAGAAAACAAAAAGAACATGAAGCTGAGGTTGACCAATTGAAAGAAAAGGCAAGGCTGGAGTGCGAGGAGATAGACAAAGAACAGCGAATGAAACACAAGAGGGAAATTAACCACATGAAGAAAACATGAAACTGCAGAAGGAAGGACAGGAGAAGAAACAAGGAAGAGTAATGAGACAGCAGCAAATGAAACACAAGAAAGAGATTAACCAAATGAAGCAAACCATGAAACTGAGAGGGAAGGACAGCAGAGGAAACAAGGAAGGGTAATGAGAGAACAGCGAATGAAACACAGGAAGGAAATGAGCCAATTGAAAGAAACGATGAGATTGGAAAATGAGGAGCAGAGAAACTGTGGGAGAGAAAACAAAAACTATACGAGTTTGAAATTAATGAACTGAAGGAGAGAGTAAAATTGAAGTCCAGAGAGATGGAGGAACTCCAGCAAGAAAAGAAACTAATAAATGTATAGAGACGCGGGAGACAGAAAAAATAGAGGAGAGACTGCACGATAAAGACGGGGTTAAAGGAACAGAACACACACACCCAGAGGTAGTGGAGGACAATGGGGGTGAGCTCGCGGAGCGTGTGGAGACCCGGTGCGAGCAGCGGGATGGCTGCCTCCAGGAACGAGGGGAGGGAGTATGCCCCCTTGAAGCGAATCACCACCAGGTGGGTTCGGTCGTGCCAAGCGAGTTGAAGGGATGAGTGCTGTGGATAGGTGCACGTGCAGCTTGGGGGTATAGAGGCCCCGGGAACCCTTGTGGGGACTGAATCCCCAGTGTGGTTGTGCAGGGTGTGTTTTGCGAGTGTGCGGAGATGCGTGCTTTCCGGCACGCATGGTGTGAGTGAGACCCCCTGTGCAGGTGAAAGGTTGGGTGTGAGTGAGAGGATCCATGCGAGAGAGACAGTGTGCGTAAGGTCTCTGTATGTGAGGGAGATGACGGTCGGCATGCGGGAGCACGCACCCGCGTCTCCTGGGGTGAGTGTGTTGGAGTGGAGTCTGTGCGTCGTAACACGCAGGTGTGCGTGGAGGGAATGGCAATGACGACGGCGACAGAGGGACAGAGGCCGGGTAGCGGCCGTAGTTGTAATGGGGACCGTGCCGGGTTCACCCAGCAGCGAGCGCGAGGTCCGTGCTGTGCAGCGCACGAGACCCCCACGTGCTCGCTTGCGGGAGTGAAGCCCGGTCCGGAAACGCCAGCGGTGGATTTGCCGATCCGCCGGACGGACAAAGTTTAGGCAGGTAGACGAATTTGGACGGGACGGGTTCTCCACGCGGCTTGTGTGTTAAGCTCCAACGGGCAGAGCACATGTGTTCGCGTGGGAGCCCCTCGGAGTGCGAGGTTTGCTTTTGGGGTGCGCAGGGTGACGTCATGGCTGCACGTGGGGTTGGAATCCGGCAGGAGGTGAATCCCTGCCGGATGGTACCGTCCAAGAGGACGAGTTACGCGTGCAGCTGCATGACGTCACGGGCAAGGTGCAAAGTGCGCGAGCTGTGAGTTGCCGCGCTGGTGCTGCGCATAATTGGAAAAACAAAATTAACAAAAGCAAGCCTCGCTTTCGGGTGAACAGGATTCCCTGGGCAAGGGGTGGAAGACCCCCTTGGGCAGGGCACAGGATGAACACTAGTTAGGGGGAAGGGTTAGCTTAGTTAGACCGACTTCATGGGGCAAGGGTAAGTCCTCATGGAGTCCGTGGAATGGATTAGGTAGAGGGATTGCAGGCAGATTTAGGTGGGGAAATTATTTTAGAGATTTGGAGACAGTGACAGACTTTGAGTGTGTAGAGGGACGTAGCTTAGCTACGTAGTGTTAAAAGGAACGTGCTGTAGTTTAAGGGAGACGTGGGAGCACGAGGTAGTTAGGGGAGGTAGATGAAGGATGGCAGGATTCAGCGGTGTTGTTGAAGAGTTGGAAAGTTGTGAGGTGAGTACATGGTGAGTGGGTGAGGCCAGCGGGTCTGTGTGAGTGGAGCGAATGTGGAATGCATGGTGCGATGAGTGATTGGGGGAGGAGGACTCCCGCCCAAGGGACCCCGGGGTCAGTGTAGAGTGAGTTAGCTGGGTTAGTTAAATTGACAAAATGGAGGTCGTTTTGTTGTTGGTGGGAAAGTAGGCTCGATACCCATTTGGAGGGGTGCAGGAGCCCTGTTGACGGGCTGGGAGCGTGGCTGCGAAAGGTGAGTATCACTGAGTGGTACCCCGGGCACCGGGCTAGTCGGCCGTGGTAGGCCAAGGGCCCATGGGGGGCCGGGTTAGCGTAGTGGGCACGGGTGCGCCCGCTTGTGTGCGGGGCCCGGAGCGCCGTTAGCCGCGTGGGCAGTGTCGTGGGCACGGGTGACCCTCGGAAAGGGGCCCGGGGCGCCAGCCTGCCACGTGTGCGTTTCAGGGGAGTTGCCATGGGGGCACTCTCGGTGTTTAGGGAGCTGGTAGGCTCGGAGGCAGTGTAGTGCCCGGGGTGCCATTGTAGGGGATTCGGCAGAGGGTCGTGCCTGCCAAAGGGAGCCACGCGTCCCAGCCACGAAACCGTGCAAGGGCACGAGGGAAAATTCGAGGGCGAGGCCCGAAACTGTAAGGACACCAACACAGGCGACGGGAATCTGGGTTGTTAGAACAAAAGTTTAAGCGAGAGGCGCTTGTTGAAAGCCCCGGGGTAGTTTAATAGTTAAATGGATAGGGTAGATTAGGAAGTGTACCCCTCCGCACCATCCATCCCTTCGCTCTCGTTGTGGGCCGCTGGACCCACTTTGGGTTAGATCGCTGAAGTCTGGGGAGGCCATCCTGAGGCTTCATTGGGCCTCGACACAGGACGCTAGCTCTCCCTTATTCCCCTCCGGGAAGGAACGTAGGGTTGGAGTAGGCTAGGGGACGATAGGTTAGCCGAACAGAGACAGTAAAGGGGGTTAGGGGACGATTGATAGTGGGGAAGGGATGACAATAAACGAAAAAAAATAAGTTGGGGCTAAATTGGTTTTTACAAATTAAGGGGGGGTATGGACAGTGACAGGCAAAGGCAATAGGTGGGAGGGAGACCGTAGGGTAGGTCCGAGCCCGCCTTCTGCGAGTGGCCAGCACCACCGTACTCCCTCCACCAACCTGCACTGCACGGCAAGAGGCCGGCCAACTTCATCGGCAGCTGTTGTTTAGCTGCAAGGCCTGTGCCGGCCAGTTCATTCCGGCTGTGTTTGCCTGCAGCGGCCTGGTTCTGCAGGCTGTGTTCGCCTGCTCACCTTGCCATGCCATGCCCACTGCCCCTGTTCACCAGCCCCGTTCTGTCCAATTTTGCTTTGCCCCCCTTTCATTGCCATGTGCGCCAGGATCAAGCAACAGTTTGCAAGCTGCAGGAACTGTCCTGTTGGCAGCTACAACACGGGCCTGCAGTAGCGGCCCGCTGCACCGGTTTTCTTTTGACTCTTTTCTTTTTTCCTGCAGAGTCCATTGATCCTGGGCCATGGAGTAGTGTAAATTTATAAGGTTAAGGTGTTAAGCTGTGTATTGTAAATATAAGTGCGCCCCGGCATGTCTGTCCTAGCGCCGGCAATTTTATTTAAGTCGTCCGTGTGAGTGAGTTTGTTAGTTAGTTTACTCAGCCCTCAGGTTATTTATTTTGGGGACACGAATACCATGAATGTCGCACTCAGGGATCCGTAGGTAAAACGTACTAGGGGAAACTACACATGATGGCACACGATAATTTGACGACTCGGACGAGTCTGTAAAAAGGGGAGGGGGTAGTGTTACGGCTGTGGAAATTCGCATTACACCATTCAGGTCCCGTAGGTGAGAATATTTTTTAAGTACATGTGTAGTTAGCCAAACCCATTGTTTAGAGGAATTAATGTGATTAATTCGGGCTGCGACACTTTGAGTTAGCGTTTTTCTGTTCTTGCTTTATTTTCGAACCAACTACAACAACGCCAACCACGCCACCACTACAACAAGCCAACCAGCGCACCACTCCAACAACGCCAGCACCGCCATCTCACAACAACCACCACCATCTCAACCACGCCACCACACCAATGAACGCCATCCTCCGCGGTCCATGTACGACGGTTTCCGCGCTGGAAACCGTCGAACGCGAGAAGGGAAGGAAGAAATCCCACAGCGAGGGCGCGCGGTTTTCCCGCTCGTTTTTTCCTTGGCCCGGCGCCAAGACGGATTCTCCTCGCCCCCCGGATGCACGCGGGGAGGGGAGCGAGAGGGAACGCCCCCCTTCTCGAAGCACCTCGAAGGAGGGTGGAGCCAAGAACGGGGCGGGGCGCCGGGGTATAAGAGGCGGAGGCGCATGAGGTTCTCGGGTTCTCTTGTTCGTGCTCTCTCTGGTTCGTGCTCTCTCTGGTTCGTGCTCTCTGGGTTCGGCGGCTCTTTGGTCTCTCTCTGTCGTCGGTGCTCGGTCCGTGGCGTCGAGGGCCAGCACGGGCAGGCACGAGGCACGCCAGAGGATCTCGCGTCGAGTGGAGCGAGAGAGCTCGCAGACCGCGGAGAGGAGGACGGTCGCCAAGGACTTGAACGCAGGGAAGTCGCGACTTCCTCATTTTCTTTGGGTTCTGTGTGAACGTGTGGTGTGGCGCCGAGTCTTAGTAAGTAAAATTGTATAAGTGTTGCCGAGTGTTCGCGTTAGTCGGTTGTAGCTCTGCGTCGTCGTTGTCTATTTTCTATGTGATATATGTGCATTCTGGCTGTAAATACGTGCTATATGTGTGCTTTGTGTCCGTGTGTGTAATAAATGCTTGCTTGTTGAATTGTTTCCCCGTTTCGCTGCGTCCTTCCTTCGTTGGGTCTCCATCTTGTTTTAGTAAAGGTACGTAGTGGGCGCGGGGACGCCCGATAATTAATCCGGAACCGTCGAGGCCGACGTAACACCGCTCGGTTATCCCGATAGCACGGAACGGATCGCTTAAGCGGCCCGTGTCCGAAGTCGACTTGCGGCGAGGTGCGGTCGCCCGGTTTACCATCCGCGTGGGTACTTAGGTAGGTCGAGTTTGGCGAACAACCCTATCCCACGCGGGTGGCCGATTGGCACGATCGTGGTGAGGCTGAAAGGCCCACCCGTGACTGGATCCCGGCGTTAGTCCGGGAGGGTCACGACGGAATTGTCCGTCCGGTGGGCGACGTACCGCGATTCGAGTCACGTGGTCGTTCGCACGCTGGCGGGCGCGAATTCGCGACAATATGTTTTTCAGGTCAAGAAATACGCTAATCACATTTTCAAATTGATTGGATGTTGCATAGGACCGAAATCAGGTAATTTAGGAAAAAGGAAGATTTGAAGAAAAAGAAAAATATAGGCTATTGAATACTATGCAAACTTGCAAAAGCACAAAGGACCTTTGACCCCAGACAGTCTAGATTTACTGATGCGAGAAAGAACTTCTAGCGGAAGTGACATATTTACGCTTAACTGTAGCCCCAGACATACGCCAACAATGACGTGTGAAGGATGGAGCAGGGAAATTCCGCACTCAAAAATTCCGTTTGACCGAGCTACACAACTCTATAAAGAATGCTATCAAACACGATGAATCCGTGCAGGATAACATTAATGAACTTTTGTTGG
>CM068960.1:14316687-14328507 GCA_035128595.1 Eptatretus atami
ATAGCTACGAATCGCTGTATACATCACTTTTGTAAGTGCTGTAGTTTTCAAATTAGGAGCTTGGAGCGATTTCATGCAATATATAATATGATTTTCCACGATCTACTCTCACAGACTAAAGTACATCATCAAAATATGATTTTGGTTTTGAGGATCGGATATTGTCCGGACTAAATAAGTGTTGAAATCTGGAGTGAAATCTGATAATTGAAAGAAATAACGATTCTTATAACTAAGCCGATATACCGATTTACTTTAAGCAAGCAAGGTGATGTTTCCCTCCTTCTCTATATATAGTATACACAAGAAAATGTGAAACTTCCAAAGGATTAAACTGATCTTTTTCTCCTGTTTGGAGAATTCTATTGAGTAAGCAAAAAAATTAGTAACATAACAAAATTAACGAGCTTCGTTGAGTTGGTTTCATTGAGTGCAACGGATCGACGCGAAGGCAGTCACACCTGGTTCCTTCGTGGGGAATCTCTGGAGTTCGGAAGGCAAAATAAGTTCAATTAAAGATAAAATTAAAAGAAAGAATGAACGATTAACATAACAGGAAGATTAGGGTGAGTGAAGCAATGGATCATGGTGAGTAAAGCAACTTTGAAAAATTTCCACTCAAATTTTTTTCTGTTTGGAATGCATTTCACCTTTAATAAATATTTATAATCAATTGTATTTTGAGGTTCCATTTAAATGATGTTTTCCAAGAACGCATCTATGACGTAAGTACCTGGAAGTGCCTGTATATGCGTGTGTGCGTGCGTGCGTTGATAAAGCATAACATCACATTATCTTTGACTCCCACTCACTCCTAGCTCCCGCATCCTTCCTCCCTCTCCTCTCTCATCCCCTCCCCTCTCTCCCTTCTCTCCTCCTTCTCTCTCTCTCTCCCCCCCATCCTCTGCTGCTCCACTCTCTCCTCTCCCTCCTTCCCTCCTTCTTCTCTCCTCCTCCTCTCTCCCCTCTTCCCATTCCCCCTCTCTCTCTTCTCTCCTCCCCTCCTTCTCCTCTCTCTCCTCTACTCCACTCCTCTTCTTCTCCCCCTCCTTCCTCTCTCCATCCCTCCTCCTTCTCCCTCATTCCTCTTCTCCCCTCCCTCTGTCCACCTTCCCTCCTCTATCCCCCCCTCTTTCTCCCCTCACTTAATATTTCCATCAACAAAGCAATGTGTTGTGTTTGCTAGTGATAAGATAAATGCAGAAATGTATTTTTTGTCTTTTCAGCTTCTGACTAAGGGTGCACGATGGATTGGACACTGTGCGCAATACGTCAGGAAGTCACCAGTGAAGGATTAAAGTGTCCCTTAAATTTCCCTGGATCTAAAGACTAAACGGAACCATACAGAAATTGTCTGAAAAATGTCAAGGAATTGATAAAAATTTATAGACTGCCAGTGGAAATCAAATTCAATGAAAGTATAACTGCTGAGGAGTTCATCAGATATCAGGCCAAATGATACAAGTCTTGTTATTTGAAATTCAGCTCACATAAACTAGAAAGAGCATAAAAGAAGAGAGAATGCGATGATACAACAGAAAGCAGTTTTGTAGATGAGAAACATCGACAACACCATCCTGGCCCCGTGGAGTTAAACATATATCTATTCTGTAGAAGGGAGGATGGACACCTTCATGAGTTTAGGACTCTTGGAGCAGATGACAACATAGGGCACATGGCTACAGATCGACAAGAAATAGCATTACCAGCAATAATTGATCGTGGAAACCTTGTTGCATTGGACGGAAAATATTACCTGGCTTGCTTGACAGATATTAGGCATCGTCGTCACCAGTCCTTGACAAGACAAAAGCAAGTTTCATCCACTACCCTAAGAGAAGAGCTAAAGATCGAGGCGAGGGCCTTTGTTGAGCTCATTTTGCATGTACAAAACTCAGTAGATGATGACATATTGCACTTTAAGTTTGTTGAATTACGTCAACTTTATGAGGATCGTCTGGAAAGCTTTGATCTCAAGAAGGAAATCGATAAAGTTTGCTTCAAACAAAATGTTGTTAAGTACTTCCCCCAGGCCCAAGAATAAAGTGAATTGAAAGAACATTGTCCTTGTCTTTCAGCAGGGGATGCAATAAATGTTAAGGCAAGCTGTAAAGTGCGATTACGACGGTGATGCGCTGGTTCTTACAAAAGCTTCCGAAATCGTGCCGAAAGACATCCAAAACTCAGAAGGGTTTCCTTTCGATGGTTCTTTCCCTTCTGAGTGCCAAAATAAATCAGTTTAGTGCTTACCAGTTTGAAGATGTCGGTGAATATGCCACTAAATGGAGCCGACTTGAATGACCATAATATTGTAGATTCACAAGCATTCATTTGTGTAAATTAGCATAAAACTCATAGAAGACGTTCATAAATTATATATATAATGTATATATACATATATGTTAGTATATGTATATATATTTGTATACATATATGTGTATATATATATATGTGTGTATATATATAGAGAATGTACATGTATATATATATTATATTAATACAGAATGTATGTTGGTGTATGTTGTATGTATATATATATATATATGTATTAGGGTGGTCCAAAAACAGCAAAAAATAAAAAAAATTCAGATGTTGTCTCCACAGCCTTAAATGATTCCACTATGATTCAATAACGCGCATAAAAATTTAAGTTGATCGGAGGTGATTTAGAGGTCGCTCCATATGACGACTTTTTAGTTTCATGAGTTGTTAAATTAGGGATGGTCAGGTATGATTACGGGTACTTCTGGATGTCCGAGGTGGAAATCGAGTGCATTTTCGAACTCTATGGGGTCGATTTACTCTAGAAATGACTGCACCGACATTGAATTCACTACCATTTCGAAAATATGACCTAAAACAAGATTTATCATTACTGAGTGAGTAACTAATCCTACTCATTTCGATATTTTCTAATCTATAAATAATGAATTTGTTGTCCGTCTAAACATTTCTTAGAGTAAATCGACCCACTGAGTTCGAAATGCAGTCCATTTTCACCTAGGAAGTTCAGAAGTGTACGGATTCGCATCTCACCATACCCTCATTTTTCAATCAATGGAATTACAAACTATTAGAATATTTCGTCTCTTTTACCAAATACCACTATCATCTCTGCCTCCATTGCTGTCTCCACTCCCGCCTGAACTTATTTCTAGCCGGCCCAACATCCAGTGTTTTAGATTCAATGATTCACAGAAAAATATGTTAGTTATTTATTTAGTTATTATTATATTAAATTAGGGTATGGTGAGATGCGAATCCGTACACTTCTGAACTTCCTAGGTGAAAATGGACTGCATTTTCGAACTCAGTGGGGTCGATTTACTCTAAGAAATGTTTAGACGGACAACAAATTAATTATAGATTAGAAAATATCGAAATGAGTAGGATTAGTTACTCAACTCCAGTAATGATAAATCTTGTTTTAGGTCATATTTTCGAAATGGTAGTGAATTCAATCTCGGTACAGTCATTTCTTAGAGTAAATCGACCCCATAGAGTTCGAAAATGCACTCCATTTCCACCTCGGACATCCAGAAGTACCCGTATCGTACCTGACCATACCCTAATATATTTAAGTCATGAGACTAAAAGTCGTCATATGGAGCGACCTCTAAATCACCTCCGATCAAGCTAAAAAATGTATGCACGTTTTGGATCATATTAGAATAATTTTAAGCTTGTAGAGCAACATTCTATTTTTTTCGACTTTTTTGGACCACCTTAATATATATATATATAATATATATATATATATATATATATATATATTATATATATATATATTGGGATTTGTACCTTTTTCTTGTTAGCTTTGTTTGTTCTCAACTTTACTCACTCTCTTACAGTTAATCAAAGTATAATCCTGCTTGCTGTTCACAAAGAACATTGGAATGCTGTGTGTATAGATAAAGATGGGGTCAGTCTTGAGTAATCCACAAGAATGCTGAAGCAGCATTAGGAGTAACTTTGCTTCCTCGTTTTCTTGCTTTATTCACAGTTGTTGAAGGATATAAGCCAGCTGCTCTCAACTGGCCCTGGGTTGGAAGAAAGGACAATTGAGAGATAAAGCATTTGTCAAAGATAGAACCGTATATAAGGGAGTAGCTAAACTAATAGAGTCAGAGCACTCTTCGGGCATCCTCAATTACATAATTGGTGTTCCTGGTGTTTGCTGCTCTCCGTGTACACGGATTGGTGGGCAATAAAACAGTTTTCTCTCAAGTACATCGGCGTCTTCATACCTTGGTGAAGGGTGATCGACGCTCCGACTATATATATATATATAATATATATATATGTTATATATATTATATATATATATATATATATATATATATGTAGTAGGGTGGATATACTGATTCTGGCTCACTTTTCCCCATGTAAATGAATGGGCGATTTTCAGCGATTCACTTTTTTTTTCCCTTAAAATTACACCCCCTTTTATCCCAGGGTATATTTGTTTTTGTCTCCCCTTTTAACCTAGGACACTCATTTTCAAATAACCAATGCATATTGTTTAGCTCACTCATTGAACCTATAAACATTTGTTCATTCTCATTATTCCTTCAATAGTTTAATTTTTTGCACAATAATCCCATCTAAAATATTTAAAAACAAAACATTTGAATCTTTATATTTTTCAAGATACCCCTTTTGTGCCATTACGAAATGATATACTTCTCTTAATGATCTCATCTGACCACCTCCTGAGCCCAGATTATTTTTTGCATAAGCCCCGCCACACTTTTCATAAGCCCCGCCCACTTTTTCATAAGCCCCGCCCACTTTTCCTAAGCCCGCCACTTTTTATAAGCCCCGCCCACTTTTCCTAAGGCCCCGCCCACTTTTCATAAGCCCCACCCACTTTCTTGAGGTGTTTCCATAAGCCACGCCCACTTTTGCTAAGCCTCGCCCACTTTTCATAAGCCCCGCCCACTTTTCGTGAGGTATTTTCATAAGCCACGCCACTTTCCCTAAGCCCCGCCCACTTTTCTTAGCCCACCTACTCTTACATCATTTCCATTCATCTCTGACTCACAAAGAAATCACTAGAAATTCTACAATGTTATGGTTTTGAAAATTTTCGATCACGAACGAAGGACATGCCTGGCTTGCCCAGGGAATTTCCACAGGAAACACGCCCACCAGTCTTTCTCTATAAAAGCCTCAGGCCCAGGCTCCATTTTAAACATATTTTTACTTTTACTGAGAATGGACTACTGTGCTGAGCTTGCCTGGAACTCTATGACTTGTATGGAACTAAACTTACAAGTTGAAGAATTGGATTCAAACCTATTATCTGTTGAGGTAAGATCTAATTTCCCTATTTTCAGTTCCTTTTAAACATTGACTCATTTAATAATTAAATAACTTAATTAATACATTATTATTTTCTCTCACAGGAAATTGTATCTGAAAATAACCGATTTTGCCACAACTTTGGGCGAAATTGATGACTTGGTTGAAGACTTGTGAGCGACCAAGACCCAGAACGAGGCGAGACCTTGAGTGGGATGACTTTGGGGTTCCTTGGAAATTGACTACTTGTATGGAACTAAACCTACAACTTGATCAATTGGATCAAACTCTTATCTGTTGAGGTAAGATTTTTATTTCCTATTTTCAGTTTGATTTAAGCATAGACTCATTTAATAATTAAATCACTTAATTAATACATTATATTTTCTCTCACAGGAAATTGTATCTGAAATACGAAATGAAAATACTGCTTTTGCCACAACTTGGGGCGAAATTGTTGGCTTGGTTGAAGACCTCATGAGCACCAAGACCCACAGAACGAGTTCGTCCTTGATGACCCAACCAAAGAGTTATACTTGGAGACCCAGAAATCCGAAAAAGAGTTTTACAACAAATAGTACTCATTGCGAGTTATCAAGACAATACCCACTGAACAAGTTATACCTTGATGAGCCAGAATACAAGTTTTACCTGGAGACCAGCAAAATCCTGAAAAAGAGTTTTACAACAAATAGTACTCATTGCGAGTTATCAAGACAATACCCACTGAACAAGTTAACCTTTGATGAGCCAGAATACAAGTTTTACCTTGGAGACTCACAAATTTCAGACATTTTGAAAATGGAGTTTCTTGAATGATCCACAGTTATACTATGTGAGATCTATCACTGAACCCATCAAAATTGGAAAAAATGGAGATTTCCTGTTGATGATCCACAAGTATACTATGTGAGATCTATCACTGAAACCATCAAAATTGGAAAAATGGAGATTTCCTTGATGATCCACAGTTATACTATGTGAAGATCTATCACTGAAACCCATCAAAATTGGAAAAATGGAGTTTTCCTTTGATGATCCACCAATTATACTATGTGAGAATCTATCACTGAAACCCATCAAAAATTGGAAAAATGGAGATTTCCTTGAATGATCCACAGTATATACTATGTGAGATCTATCACTGAAACCCACAATATTTCTGGAAATTGTGATTCTACCTTGGAGGTCTTGGATAGATTGGTTATATTTTTTGGAGACTTGAAATGTGGGTTCTGGCTTGAATATCACAATGTGATACGTATCTTGGAAACTCAACAGGAATGTGGTAATACCTTTGACGACTTGAAATGTGGGTTCTGGCTTGATAACTCACAATGTGATACGTATCTTGGAAACTACAAGCAGGAATGTGGTTATACCTTGGAGACTTGGAAGTTGGTTTATTTTGGAGACTTGAAATGCTACCACTCTTTGGGATCTAAACCTATCAAGAAAGTTCTGACTCCCCTTTCTACATCATCAAACCTGAAAGGCTGAAAAGACAGAATTGGAAGAAGAGAAAAAAACATAAAAAATATATATTGTTAGTTCTGGGAAGAAAGGCAGACTTACTCCCCTTTCTACATCATCAAACCTGAAACCTGAAAAGACAGAATTGGAAAGAAGAGAAAAAAACGAAAAAATATATATAGGTGGGAAATCTCATTTTGAAAAGACATTGTGTTGGGGTTGGGACACACAATACACATACACACACACACAAACAAACAAACAAAAGTTAAGCCTTGACTATTCAGTTGAGGATTTCTGTGTTTGGGGTTCACAGATCTAAGAACGTCCCCCACTGCACACCACAACAAAACAAAAGTTAAGGCCTTGACTATTCAGTTGAGGATTCTGTGTTTGGGGTTCACAGATCTAAGAACGTCCCCCACTGCACACACACAAACAAACAAAAGTTAAGCCTTGACTATTTCGGTTGAGGATTCTGTGTTTGGGGTTCACAGATCTAAGAACGTCCCCCTTCACACATATTATATACTGTTTACACCTCGAGTGTCCACAACGGTGTATAGTAGGAGGGAGTGAAGCGCCACCCATTGCTCCCATGGGTATTATCTGCTTAGTTTTGTCTTTTGTAATTCTGTGAATAATTGAACCTAAAATCTCTTCCCCTTCTAAATCATATATCTTATAAGTCCAAGGAACCGTATCTATCAGACAATTTAAAAAAAGTTAAAAAGTTCTTTCGTCCATCGTTCAGTAAAACCTTTTCAAAATGAGATTTCCACCTGTATATTCTTACGATATCACCAACTTTGAACTTAGGTTTTCTGCATAATCTCTTTTTCATATTTTAATTTTGTAAATGTTTTCTGATGGTTTCATATTTTGTTGACGTATGAATCGTGTTTTATACTTATCCCACAATATCCTGAATATAAAGATAACCATTGTTTGTGAACGAGTTGTGTGAATTTTTATATAGTCTCTCTTTTAAGGTACGATTAAAACGTTCAACAACAAACACTTCCCTTCATTAAAGGTACTGTATAATGTAATACTGTTATTTTTTAGAAAATTCATAAATGTCTGTTATATAAAACTCTCTAACCCTCATCAGTCCACAATTTTTTAGGTTTTCTCTTACTTCTATTAAATATCTGTTGAAAGGCTAACATAAGAGTATTACCGTTTTGTTTTTTTAATGGTACAACCCATGCGTATCTACTCCTCAAATCAATAACGGTTAAAGCATACTTGTACCCCTTATCATTATTGAGTTCAATCAAATCAGCGGACCAGATATAATCACTTCCTTGGAATAAACCTTCCTTCTACGAAACTTTGTGAATATTGGTTTATGTAATTCATTCAGCTAATTGCTCTTCAGTCTTAATGACATCATTAGAGCCTATAAGTTTTTTGAATTTCCAAGTCCAAGTTTCAATTTAGCACTGATCATCTTCTTCACGATGAACCTATCAACTTTTTCTCTCAAGGTTGGATTTGTATCAGAGACAAATTATACAACATTTCTCTATCGGCTTCATGCTTTTTCTTCAAAGTTGTGGTATTTCCATAATCATATCGTGTCTCATGCACACTTCATCAACTCTATTGATAGGCTTACTCCAGGAATTTAGGATTGTCTGCCTCATCTAATCTTTTATCTAAGTTTTGTGCCTGGACACCAGAAAGAATACCCTGGAAGATGTAATTTCCCTGGTATTCCAGTAGTTGTAAATTACTTCCTGATAAAAACTTTTGTATATCCTCTCTCCGAGTTTAGTGTTGGAGATAAATTGATTTTAATTTTTGAAACACACACCGAACATATACCTTTTTGGATGAACCCTGTATTTTTACTTTTAATATTATGGAAATTTTTAGTATTAGGTTTTATTTTTATCATTTGCAGAATAAGCTCATTTATTTATGAAAAAATTTCCTGCAGAGTGCAAAAACCTTTTTTAGTTTCCCAACATGCCATTTGAATATCTTAATTTTTTAAAAACATAAAGAACCTTAGAAATGGCTTCACTCTCTCTCTCCATTTATTCAAGAAAAACTTGAAATTAAGCATCATATCCTTTCTCCCTGAAAACGATGTCAATAGTCTTTGAAGAAAATATGCAAATAGACTTGTCAATTTCTTTGTTTCCTCCTCGTGGGTTGAGTTATTTTCTGTAATACACCCAATCTTTTTTTGAATCTCACTGGTTTTCCATATTTTGATATTATTTTTGTCTCGCTCTTTCCTCTCTCTCTCTTTCTTCTCTTCCTCTCTCTTCTCCTTCCTCCTTCTTCTCATCTTCTCTCTCTACTATCTCCCTCTCCACCTTCTCTTTCATATCTCTCTAACCTCCCTCTCTTATTCTCTCTCTTTCCTCCTTTCCTCTTGTTATTTTCTCTATTCTTCTCTCTCTCTCCTCCATCTTCTCTGCTCTTCAAACTCCTTTCTCGTCCCTTATATACTTGATCGCTATTACACCCCATAGAATATCAATACATATATTCATTCAGGATTTCTTGTTATTCCATGTTCCAAATATTTATTTTTATACAACAGGAAACCAATAAAAATATTCTTTCTGAAATTTCTAAAAGAGCCTTTCGTTTTCTAACTTTTATAATTTTTTCGATTTAATTTAAACATTCTAATTAAATCATAAAGTGTGTCGGTTTTTATCAACATCAGCATAAAGCTCAATCTTTTATTTGAAAATACATCATCTTATGTTGTTAGATACAATAATTTATTAATACCGAATACCCTTTTCTTGAAGTATGCTTGGACACAGAAATGATAATTTTCTTGAAGCCTTCTTTGCTGTCATTTATGTATTAAGAATATATGTTAAGAATAAATTATGACACGAAAACGCTCCCATTCTTCCCAATAGTTAAATCTTTTGTATTTCCTAACTTAATTACATAAATCCTAGTTTTTTTTCTGTTATTCATGATATAAACAAGAGCAAAACACAATATTATATTTACCCTTTAAATTCTTTTATTTATTGTTACAATCGTGGACCCACAAAACTATCATTCTCGCATACAAAGTGGATAATATTCTTCCTTACGAGACTGAATTTAATTGTTCCAGGTTCTTCCGAGGTTAATTTTAAATGACAATTATCCCTAAATAGCATTTCATATCATTAGCCCATTGTTCTATTCTTCATACAAATGATACGACCCTTTTTATAAAATTTATTTAATTCGAAACTGTGAATTTTCCTGAGTATGACCTGGAGAATAAATATTCAACACTTCTGTATCTTTGGAATACACGGCACGTTTATATTTAAAGGATATATATTGATGTAAAAATCGCTTAATCTCACCAAGTCATCGCGTCAGTCGGGCTTGGATAATTATTATTATATTATAAGCATTTTTCATGTTAATATTTTTTGGTTATATATATTATGTCGTTTCCATGTATCTGTGCCTTGTGTATAATTTGATAATCATATCCAGTTCGTATAGTACAAACGCAAAAGATAGAACCATCTTTACCAACATAAGTCATTGTAATATTAGGATTAAAAATAATATTCATAAAATTTTTATTTTGTTGTTGAGTTGAAATAACACATATAAGACATTAATTGACCCAACACTTAGAATTTTAATTCTTGGGCACTTGAAATGTTTGATAAACACCATTCTGTAAGCAATTTTATAACTTCAACAGTGGTGGAAAGACCAAAACTATCAAAATATAATTTGTCTTGACTATTAAAAATACCAAACCCAATTGAAAGCCGTTACCCAATTAATATCTTCTAAGTTCTCATAACTAATATTCTTGTATGTTTTCGGCAATTTGTTAATTCATCTCTACATACAAATAACCACATTATGAATTTTTTAATTTACTTACAATATTTGACAAGTTGTAATTTGGATGTTGTATTCTTTCACAATTCTTTAAACCACTCATCCAATGCTCATTTATTTATTAGAAAGATATAATCCATTACCACCTTTTAGTTAATTTTACACCTAGCTGTGCAAAGATAGAAGAAAGCATATCTCCAACTAACAATCTCGCTATCAGGCAGACCTTCAAGTTTTGGTCAGCAAAATCTACAATTACACCGCACTTCCAAACTAATTTGTTTCTCCAACTCTTTGTTATGATACTTGTCCAATTCTTTTAGCCTTGGAGTTGAGCCTTCCTTTCATTGGCCAGTATTTACACCGCTGTTTGAATACACCCGTCAATGCTCTCAACCGCACTTAAACCTAGAGCAAATAAAGGAATTAGAAATGGGAGAAATCCTCCACTGCGTCTCTCTTTATGAATATTTTTTCAACATTGGTTTTGTCATTTTAATTTTAAGTGAGCCAGTATCATTCAATGATTTAACCTGTTCTCCTTGTTGAGCAAAACATCAATTCTTACTGCTCCTTTTCTCTGAATTGTATTAACGTTAATCATACAAGGCTTTTGTTATTTTTGAACACAAGATGATAGTTTATGAAGATTGATTTGATAACATTACCCCAGTTGTACTTATGCCACTCATTTATTTAACAAAAAATTAACGTGAGACTAAATCATAACACAAAACCATATATCATGATTAATCTGCCAATTCTGTTCTTCCAAAAGCAAACAAATATGTATCAACTACTTCACTCTCGCTCCTTTTCAATTGATATAGGGGAAGTATCCACTCGATATGACTTATAAGTTTCCTTTGAAGCGCTCAGTCAAAACGCATAGATGATAAACACTGTATTTAAAATGCTGCATCATCACCCAAAATAGGCTTCTTATTTCCATTTACTATTCACACACCTTATTATGGTAGACTTGTAATGCTTCAAGCAAAATCATTTTTACTCCAATTAATTTTCCAATCTAATCTCGTGGATAAAAATGTTTCCATTCTAGAGAAAACACGAAGTTGTTTCACTTAGCATTATCACTCAATGCATTATTCATTACAGTCGCAGTATCACCATCTGGCTATTTTTAAAAATGATCCAAGATATCGTTGGCTTTCCTTCACGAACACCCAAATTTCCCAA
>CM068960.1:14332858-14343959 GCA_035128595.1 Eptatretus atami
GAAAAAAACCCTTGGACTTATAAGGATTTATGTTTTAAAGGGGAAGGGATTTTAGGTTCTTTTTTATTCACTAGGAATTACAAAGACAAAGATTAATCGAATTTTTTTTTGACTCCACCCCTTTTTGATGATGCCCACACAAGCCCCACCCACACAAGCCCCACCATGACAACACCAACACGCAAGCCCCACCCACACAAAACCCACCCACAAAAGCCACATCCACACAAGCCCACCGACACAAGCTCCCCCACGCAAACACCACCCACATAAGCCACATCCACATCCATCATATCCACATAATTAGTGATGAGTTAATTAGTTCCCCACACACATGTTTATTTAATTTAAAAAATTTTGCTTCACCCACACAAGCCCACCCACCACACAAGGCTCCACACACAAGCTCCACCTACCCACACAACCACACCCACACACAAGCTCACCCACCCACAGCAAGCCCACTCAACCTGTCCACCCGACCTTTGGACCCACCCCCCACATATATATATATATATATATATATATATATATATATATATATATATAATATTATATATATATATATACATATTGTATATGTACACACACACACACACACACGAAGCTACCAATATATTTTGCTGTTGAAATACCAGAGAATATGCTTAAAATGCATATAATTTGCATAAATTATGATTTAATCATTAGCCAATTCCAGATTTTTGTGGCATCGATGGTAAAATTAATGCAATTGATATACTGTAAATGACGTCCAGGAAAAAAAATGTCGTTTTTGCCGAGCTGTCCCGATCATTCAGTTAAGCTGCCTGACTTAAACCCACTCCTTAACCAAGCAACAACCACAGGAACTAATTAATAATCATCAAACAAGTCGGAAAAGTAGTAACTTGAACTCGCACTGCGTGGAGGATCTCCTCTTCCTTCGTAACACTGACCGGGTGGTACAAACATCCATGGTCGTCCCTGTTGTGCAAGCCTTCACCTGTGGTGTGTTCAGGTGTATTGTGAAAGAGTTCTTCACTCCCACGAAAAGTCGAGTGGTTGATTACCTTTATGCAGCTACTTTCGACCACCGAGTGAAACACTACATCAGGTGTGTGAAGACTGGGGTGAGTGGATTGGATGAATTCCGGATGGTGGCCATTTCACTGTGTGGTCTTTCGTGTCCACACGCAAGTTCCCAGTCGATAGACCCACTCCTTCCCTCTTTCTCTCTCCCTTCGCTCCTTCAATCCCATTCTTCTCAAGCATCCCCTCCTTTCCAAGTCTCTTTTTGGCCCTCACCACACCCCGTATGGTTTTAACCACATCAAAACAAACAAACCATGTGACATCACAGTGGGACAAACGTCAAGGGTATAAATGATCAGAAAAGAAAAAAGGGAGGAGTGGAATTCACACTGAAACAAGCAAGAAACAAGAAACAAGAATTCACACTAACATTGTTTTCTTAGTAAAGGTTAATAGGGTAATAAAGATCATGGGTCATATTTGGGGATGACGGGTTGGAAAAGGTTAATGGCAAATAAAGATCATGTGTTACAATTGGGGATGACTAGAGATGGTGGTAAACTGTTTGCTTGATGCCCTGGAGGGAAGAGTGAGACAGAAAAGCCTTTGGAAAGTGTTTCCAGAGATAGGAGAAGAAAGGAATAAGAGAGTGGAAGTGTGCAGTCTGCCTGGATTTTGGAAGTATAACGAGGAGGGGGTTACTGGAATAACCTGTGCATCCTCAGGTTGTTGGGGAGGGTCAGAGAACTGTGAGAGCAGAGAAAGCAATGTTGAAGACTATTGCTCCAAGCTGCCCCCCTTCTCCCCCATTTCTGTTTCAAAACGCTCCTAGTTCCCCCCCCCCCCGATCCCACCCTCCCAGCTTCCCCCATGCCCTGCCCCCTATCCGAGCTTCTTTCGTCATTCCACACCTGCCAACAGCACCTACCCTGTCCCTAACTGTGGACCTCAAACACCCAAGGTCCCACTTCAACCTGAATTCTCTCAATCCAGGCCACTACCAATAAACCAGACTTCACAAACCAGAATCCTTCCCCTACAGGACATCCCTGACTCCTCAGTCTCTCTAACTGACTATTGTCTCCTCCATTTGACAGACCCGAACCTCGTCCTCGTGGCGGAATTTCAATTTACATCAACAACTCCATTTATCACTGTCCATGTACTACTCTTACGTCTCCCAACCTCCAGGAGTACCTTTGGCTGCGACTTCAAAGATCTGCTCCCACCTCTTGTTTGTCTGTGTCCTCAAACAGTAACGACTCCATTTACATCTCTTCTCTCTCTCTCTCTCTCTCTCTCTCTCTCTGACAACATAGACCAAACTCTTACCACCTCCCCCAACTCTCTTCCTCATATGTGGTGATTTCAATTGTAGGGCTCGCCTCTAAGCTGTCTAGCCTGGATTCGAATCCCGAACCAGATATAAGCTGTCATCCAGGTGTTTCACAGGAGAGTGATTCATCAATGTGCATGCGTCCTTCGGATGGACATTAAACTGGCGTGCTGTTTGTCAGCATTCATTGATGGATGTTAAAGATCCATGGTGTCCTTCACAAAGAAAAGGCAGTTATCGCTGGCACCATGAAAAAATTACAAGTTCCTGCCATAACCAGCAAAGGGCATTGCTTCAGCGGCACAGCCACGCCCTCAGCAATGATGCTACCCACAGCCTTGAACTGCATATGAACAAGAGAAGATTTCAATTGTCACCCTGCAATTGTCACTTGTCTTGTGTTGGTACCTCTCTCACCACCATGGCACCTCGCAAAGGACTTTTGTGACTCCATTCGATTGACAATCTGTGGAATCTCCAAATGGCAAATCCGACTGTTCTTGACTTGTTGATGACCAACTTCACCATTAATGTCTCCTGCTCTTCATCTACTCCATTTGGTTCATCTGATCATGTGCTTGTGTGAGTCAACATCTCTCTGGCTATTCTCATGGAGCTGCCTCACTGCTGTGAGTTCTCTCATTTCACCCATGCAGTGTGTGTGTGTGTGTGTGTGTGTGTGTGTAGGGGGGAGGGGGGTAAATTATATGTAATGTAAATGTAAGTGTGTATCATGTAGCGCCCCTGGTGGTGGTGGTGGCAGAGGGTATTACAATTTCCTTTTTTTTTTACCTGGGCAACACAGGTCAAAGCACTTCCCACATGGGTAAACTTGTACTCCTACCCTTTCTCCCCCCACCCCACCCCAATGACAAGCCTCTGTCAATATTCGATATGATTAATCCCATTATCACATACCAAGGCAGCATATCGGTTTCAACCTGCCGGTGGGTTGGGGGCTCGGCAGGAAGAGCTCCGTGGACTGAGAAATGGGCAGGAGAGTCGGCGGGGGGGGGGGGGTGGGGGGGGGGGTGGTGTGGTGAATCTACTATAAATGGTGAGGTGTGTGTATGTGTGATGCATACTTTTTATATGCAGTATATGAATTACAAACGTATTTCATTAATTACACACTATTGGAATGTACCTTTTAACACTTTAGACTGCTGAGACCCCTTTGACCTATGAAGACCCTTTTAAAACCCATAAAGGCCCTCAGACCCTAAAAATACCTGAAGGACCCAAAATTTCCTCAGGATCCAAAGAACCAATAAGACCCTGAGGACCCAAAAGACCCAGATGACCCAAAATACTCCGAAGAAACAAAAGATCCAGATGACCCAAAACTCCTCGAGGTCCCAAAAGACCCAGAAGACCCAAAAATGGTGAGTTGAGATGTGCCGGTTTGGAGTTATATAAAAGTGGAAAGTGCCCACCTGTCCCGTCCCTTCAAAGTCTGTTCGCATCCGCCAAAGAACACGTGTGGTTGCCCAATGGCTTATGAGCATAACACTGATGTTATCCATATGTCATGACCTTCTCAGTCACCATATCTGAACCCAATCAATCGAGCATTGATGAGATATTCTGCAATGATGTCTCGGACAGCGTTTTCTACCTCCATCAACCAGGTGTGAGTTGATTGACTTTCTCGTGGAAGAATGGTGCCGCATCCCTCCTGCAGAATTCCAGTCGCTGGTAGACTCAATGCCACTGCACATACAGGCTGTACTGGATGCACATGGGTGCCCAACACCCTATTAATTGACTTTACATTTGGTGTTTCCATTCTTTTGGCCACTGCGGTGCCTTTATGTCTACGGAGACTCGTCTGATGTGCAGCTCCAGTACTCCACACAGAAACTTTGCTTTTGAAAGTTAAAAGATTATGTTATTTTTGTCCTTTTTCTGCACAAACAAAACCTCAAACAGTCATACACTGAAATAAAATGCATATTACAGGGGAAAATCTCACTCAACATCAGTGAATACAATTGTGTTTAATAAAAGAAAAACCTCTGACAGTTTTCCTATTGAAAACTGTTCATTGAGTCCCAAGTAATGAGAGGTTAATTCCTACAAAGCAAACGAGTCATCCTTTGCAAAAAGGTATTTAAGGATCTTCAGTTGAAGTGGATGAATACACATATAAACACACATTCAAAGGCATGGAATAGCCATCACCAATCCTCCATAATTCCTTGCACACAACGATTTTATACTTGACCTATCAAAGAGTCATCACGATTTAACAATATCCATAATGTTTAAACTAGTAGAAAAAGTTGTCCTTACTGGAGTATAAAATTGCTTGATTGCCGTAACAATGTCGTAAAGGCTTCGGTACATTTTATTCGATGTAGTTGTTATTTATATAAGTGTAACTAGAAGCATCTCAATGCAAAGCCTGTTCGCGAGTTGGCTTTGTACTCCAACCTAAACTGACAGAAACAACAACGAAAAAACATATGAAAAAATTGTTCATGTTAACTTTTTTGTTTTCATATTCTCATAATTTAGGTTTTGTTGAAGATTTGATGACAAAACTCTGGATGGTCAAAAAAAAAAAAAGTTATTGGTTGGACAGACACACGAATTCAATGGAAAAACAAATAAGAAACACTGAAGAGATTAAAAAAACTGGGAGCATCACGCTGTGTGGCAGTTGGGCTAATGAGGTTGATTTGTACTCACTGTGACCTCACCCTTTGACATTTGGACCCATTTATCAATTGTTAGTCTTCTCCATATTCTCATAATAAGGGTATGTTGAAGATTTGATGACAAAAAACACTGGTGGTGGCTTGTCAAGTCTGTCTCTGGTGTATGTTCCTCTTCCATCCCTTCCCTTACTTAAAGTGGCACCACAGCCAACTCCAGTTGTGAGAAGCACAAATTTTCAGCCAGCTCTTTCCATACAGGTTAACACTGACAAATCAGACATAATCTGCCTAACAGAAACTCTCCTCCCTCAAGACGTCTCTGACTCCCAAGTATCTCTCCCCGGTTACTCCCTCCTCCGGTATGACAGACATGAGCCTAGTCCTGGTGGAGGAGTTGCTCTCTTCATCAAAGACCCTATTCCTCACTCTCCATGCACTGCCCTCACTCCCCCACACCCCCAGGAATACCTCTGGCTCCGGCTTCCCCTCCACTCCCACCTCATGTTTATATGTGTACTGTACCATCCACTGAACAGTGATGACTCCATTTACACCTCACTATCCGAAAACATGGACCAACTTCTATCTTCTCATCCAAACTCTGTTCTTCATTTGTGGTGACTTCAATTGTCATCCTGCCAGTTGGCTACGTGTGGGTACCTCTCTCACCTGTCATGGCACTTCAGCAAAAGCTTTCTGTGACTCATTGGGACCGATTCAATCGGTCAATTTCCCGACCCGGATCTCAACCAACGGTACTCCATCTCTTCTGGATCTGATTTTGACAGTGTTCGATGCGGTTGAGGTCAGGCTCTGTGCAGCCAGTCAAGTTCCTCCCCACCGATCTCATAAACCATTTTCTTATGGACCTCGTTTTTGCACGAGGGCATCTGTCATGCTACAGGAAGGGGCCTTCCCCAAACTGTGCCACAAAGTTTGAGCAAGAATCGTTCTGTAATGTATTGTATGCTTAGCTTTAAGATTTCCTCACTGGAACTAGGGCCCTCGCCAAAACCATGAAAAACCAGCCCCAGACCTTATCATCCATTCACCAGGATTTATAGTTGCACTATGCATTCGGGCAGTGGTAGCGTTCCAGCATCCCCAACCCAGATTCTTGTCGACTTGCAGATGGTGAAGCGTGATTCATCATCCAGGAACGCGTTTCCACTGCTCAGGTCCAATGACGTGAGCCTTCACACCACTCGCAGCAGAGCTTGGATTGCGCATGGTGATCTTATGTGTGCGGTGCTCGGATACGGAAACCATTCTGAAGCTCTTGACGAACAGTTGTTTGTGCTGACGTTGCTTCAGTCAATTTGTAACTCGATAGTGGTGTTGCAACCACAGATGATTTACCGTGCTACGCGCTCAGAACTCGGCGTCCTGTTCTGTGGTTGTGTTGGCCTACCACTTCGTGGCTGGCTTTTGTTCTCTTAGATGTTTCCAGTCACATAACACATTACAGTATTAACGGGAGCTCTAGCAGGCAGGAAATTGTGAAGACTTGTTGGAAATGACATCCTTATGACGGTGGCACGGTTGAAAAGTCACCGGTTCTTCATACGGCCCTTCTCTGCCATGGTTTGTCTATGAGCTGTAGGCTGTGTGCTTGAATTTTATTACACCTGTCCGGCAAAGGTGTGTGGTGAAAGAGCGAATCCACGAATATAGAACGGTGTCCACATACTTTGGCCATGCGTGTACCTCTCTGCCAACTTATTACATGGCATGCGGTCACCAAACATAGAAATAAAACATTTGGATGAAAACCTGCATCACTTGCTTTGAGAAGTTCCAAAGGATACCCTTGACTGACCTTTTTTTTTTTTTTTTTGCAAACCACTCATCTACACAAAAAAAACAAAAACATCTGCACACCACAAACTCTGCCTTGAGGATGAAATCTATACCATAAGTGTGTGTGTGTGTTGTGTGTTTGTGTGTGTGTTGGTGTGTGTGGTGTGTGTGTGTGGTGTGTGTGTGTGTGTTTCGTAACTCCAAAACCCATGAAACCTAGCAGCTTGAAAACTTGCAGCATACTAGGAAATAGAACTCAAGTAAACGCATGAATGAAAATTGGGTGAGTTAATTAAAAAACCCTTTTAAGATAATTAACGGCTTTATTAATTTCCTTCAAGGCTCATCCTCGGGTCATTCACTGGTCTAAAGCACATCCTCTGTCACTCCGCTCCTTGCTCACGGGTCTAATTCGCCATTCGTTTTTGGCCTCCTCAACAATGCCGATGAACAGGCCCCCAACGTTTCTTAACATAAAGCCTCCGATGTTTTTTCATCCGCAATCATATCAATCAATATCTCATCTCATCGCCATTGCTGATACATCCTTTTGTAGTGCTATCATTTTCAAATAGGAGCTCAGTGAGGATTTCATGCATTTTTGATGCGATTCTACGATCAACTCTCACGACGAAAATTAAGTATAAATGGAAAATATAATTTAAGTTTGGAGGATCAGATAATTGGACTCTAAACTGTCAATCTGGAGTGAAATATGGGAATTGTAGAATCACCCGGTTTATATTTTTGCGGGTCTGCTGTTACCATACCAATCAGCTGTCCTCACTTGCCAAGCCAGTCGTTCCTTATTACCTCCGCCTCTTCGAAGATGGATGAGGTTACTGTTTTCACCCGCTTCTGTTTGTTTGTTTGTTTGTTTGTTGAACAGTATTAGGAAAAACTCCTCGACGGATTTCGACGAAATTGGTGGGGGTTGCTATTCCAGGATTTCATGCCATTTAAATTTGGACTTGGTCCCCCCCAAAAAAAATTGTGGAAAAATTAATACTTATAATTTTTTTGCATTTCTACGTGTTTTATGATTCCAACCCCCCCCCCAAAAAAAAATTGTTACACCCCCCCCAAAAAAAAAAACATTTTTTTTGCTTTCTACATGTTTTAAGTGATTTCAACCCCAAAAAATTACCCCCCCCCCAAAAAAATTGTTAGAGAAAAAATTTTTTTTGCATTTCTACTATGTTTTAAGGATCCAACCGCGCAAAAAATTTTTTTTTTGCATTTCTACATGTTTTAATGATTTCCAAACCCCCCCAAAAATGTTTACCCCCCCCAAAAAAAGAAAAAAAAAGAAAAAAAAAAAATAAAAAACAAAAAAGAAAAAAAAAAAAAAAAAAAAAAACAAAAAAAAAAAAAAAAAGAAAAAAAAAAAATTTTTTTTTGCATTTCACATGTTTTAAGTGATTTCCAACCCCCCCCCCTCAAAAAAAAAAAAAATGTAGAGAAAAAAAATTTTTGCAACTTTTTGTTCAACAAAATTTAGATTTCTTTTTTTGATTTCATATGTTTTAAAGTGATTTCCAACCCCCCCCCCCCAAAAAAAAAAAATGTTGGAGAAAAAAACTAACTCTGTCAGCACTTTACATCATATATTAATGAATAAATTAAGGTCACTTGAGTACCCAGCAGTATGGCGGCGGAGTTTGCACTCTCCCGATGGCTCCCCTCGAGTTAAACCATTCATTGGATGCTTTTGAGTGCTTAAGCTACTGCGAAACGCCCTAAAGTCCGATAATGGTGCATGTTCTCGTGGTCTCGATCGGAAGTGGTACAACATGGGTATATTTAGTTTGTAAAGGGACTCTCCGTGGGGGTGTGTTATGCCTGCTTGCTTGTTACACAGGCGTGGTGCTGGGATCCTGACCGAACTCGCATCGCCCATGCTGCGAGGGCCCATAGTGCGTGACGGAGGTGATGTCGCAGTCTGCAAAACATGTGCTCCGGCATGCAGCACACGGGGAGAACATGCTGTGACGCCAAAAGCCATGCGGCACATGACCGCACGTGTGCCGGTGTGGGTAAAGTTGAGCACTGCCAAATGAGATCCTGCACGGCTGGCGAGAGAGGAGAGTATATGATGGTGCACGTGCCAATTTGCATGACTGCAGAAGTTGGAGAATGCGTATTGGGGACATTGTTAAGGACTCTTCCCAGAATTGTAGCTGCATGCATTCCGATTTTGGAGTTGCGACCTGAGGGGCAATCACTGCATGTCAGCCATGAAGAGCACAAGGCACACACGACGTGATATAAATGGGTAGGTTTGGATTGTAAAGGACTCTTCGCGGGTGTGTGTGTGCGGTGCACGGGTTTCGTTCCCCCCCATCCAACTCGCCTCCACCTCACCCCCGCGGTTTTATAGGACGTTGGTGAGGCGTCGCTCTCCCCTTTCCTCTATGCCCCTCTTTCCTAATCTCCCCTTACTCCCACCTCTTTTTTTTGCCTGTCTGTGTGGTGGTGCTATAGACTACGTTATTATCAGTCCCGTCTTCTGTATGTCTGTGTTTGTATGAATGGACAGCCTGGAGGGCCAGAGGAGTAACGATTTTGAATGAAATTACTGGAGGTCATACCAGGGTCTAGTTGTATCGCTTTTGGCACCGTTGTATGGACGCCACCGTTGCCTAGCAAGTGACTGAAATTTTTGAAAAAAATCCGAAAATCCCGAAATCAAAAATCGGCTTCTGCGCTTTTATGCGCACTATAATCAACCTCTTTGTTCAAAAAATTTCAGCTCCATCGTCAAAACTGTATGACGGAGTATTCAATTATATACGACCACCATGTCACCTTCCGGGCTTGTCTTGTCTGTCTCCCTCTCTCTCTCCCTCCCCCCCCTCAACATTCCCGCAGCGGAGTGCGGTTTATTTGTTGTAAATAAATAAAGTCCACTTCCAATCGGGAACATTACCATAACAATACTCTTCCAGGCATGTCCATTGTGATTGTGATTTCGACACGCGTACAAACATTTTCTTGATTCATCAATTAAGCCATTTAATGATTCATGTTGCTACATCATGGCATATGGATAATATAAATGTCTTACTAATTCATCAAGATTATAATCTATAATTAATAGTATTAAGTTTTCGGCCCAATGTATTACACCCACAACTGCAAAAGCAAGAAAGACAAAATAAGAGAAGGGGGGGCGGTTAGAGTGTTAGAGGAGTGCAATAATGAAGAGGAGCAGAAAGAGGATGGGATTTGAAAAAAAATTCGTACCTTTCATCCATGCTAGCACGCTCGCTCCCTTGTGATAAGAATCTTGCACAACGGAAAAAGACCCTTCGAGCGGCAAGTCATTGGCCTGTGAGGTAGTTCAAAGCAAACAAAGGACAGATATTTACTGTTCTACATTCATAAAGAACAGGGTGAGAAAATTAAAAACAGGGGAACAGGAATAGGTAGCAACACAAACAATTTGCAAGCAGATAGAGTGGTGTGGTACATAATTAATGAATTTGTGACTTCCTTCAAAAACCAAAAGTAACAATAAAACCCTTAGCCCCATTGGGCCTGAGGGTAAACAAGCCAAAGGCCTTTCCCGTTTGAACGGCCTGCTGGCAGATCCCAAAGTGTTCGGGTTTCGAACCTTCTCTCAGAGGCCATTCATGGATTAGAACATGACGCATAGGATGGTGCGCAGTGTGAAAGTAGAGTAGAGAATGTGCTCAGACCAAGCAGTGCAGTGCTGCCATTTGAGGTAAGGTGAGGGATGAGGGAGGAAATACACCAGAAGCAATTCGATAGATCCACTAGAATTTGTAAGGAGGAAAGTTTGACAGATTCAGGACTGAGCTTTGAAAGATTTTGTTTCTCTGCTCTACTGATGGTTTAGATACAACACTTTTGCTGAGCTCATGGAAGGAACTGAGATACCCTCCAGGTTGGGTTTGCTTTTCCAGTGCAGCAAAGGCAAGTTGTCAGGATCGACAGTCTCCCATAAGCTCAGTGAACCAAGGTGGGAGGAAGTAGGACAAACTGAAGATGAGAGGGATAAATCTGTGCATGAGGGAGAGAAGTTTCTTTGAAAGAATTCCCAGGATGAGTTGATGTTGAGAAAGTTAGCGATGGAGAGACCAGTCTAGAAATTGATGCTGCTGGCAAACCTGCCAGTCGCGCTCTGAGTGAAATGCCAGACTCGACCGCACTGAGGTGGTCTCCTGATATACAGCCAGAGAGATTGTTTTCTTGACATGCACGTGTCAGAAGAACCGATTGAGTAGAGGAAGAACAGCAGATATTTTCAGGGAAATTTCGTCCA
>CM068960.1:14353238-14370715 GCA_035128595.1 Eptatretus atami
AAGAGAACTAATGCGTATAGACTGAAACTCTTCAGTCTGCTGTTAGTATGATAGATAGTAGTGTATGTTCCGAAATTACAATAAAAATAAGGCTACTGCGATTAGCGCAAAATTGTTCAGCTCCACCTTTAACTGTCTATTCTCCTGGGTTGCAAGGTATTGAAGATTCGTTATCGAAAAGGGGCAACAGAAAAATCAATTAAAAATCATTCCGCTATGCAATCAAGATTCTCTTCGTGGAAAATTTGATCCACATGCCAAACAACCTGTCAGCGTATAGTTCGTCATGGACGCATACTTGTTTTATTCTTGAAAATTATATTTGAAATAGTAAAATCTCAAAACATTCCTAGTGTAGACAGAAGAACGATTTATTTTTAACGCAAAATTAAACATCGCGCTATTTTAGCGATCTAAATACTATATAACCTTCTATAATATTAAAATTGTGTTCGAAGAATAACGCACTAATACATCTTCTCTATGACTTCTTTCTGCGGTTCCTTTTTCACAATTGAACGCGCAATATCCAAGATTTCAGAGTATCAACTCGGCGACACGAAAGAAGGTGTAATGAATATAATCACAATTCCCGGTTCAGTCAGTAGTGCTCAGCGGAGAATTGATCAATTGCATAACAACCTCAGCGCATGCAGTTCGCTGGAGATGACTCTTTTTTTTTTTGATAATGATTTTTACTCAACGCGCCGTCACAAATGCAAAAGTACCCATCGGACGACGTTTCACGGAATCATCTTGTCAAAGTAAAAATATTAGCTTTTTTTGCAAAAGCACACATCTTCACTTTTGTCGCCACAAATTTCCAGCTTTGCCTCGCTAATGGAGATGGCTGAACGAATATTCGGCAGGACAGAACAAGAAAGCAAGAAAACGTACAGTAAAAAACTGATGTACCTCCCTTTACGTGTCAGCCGAGTGATGACGTCATGCATGACCCGCAGCCTGCGCATATGAGAATTTGGAAGGAGACCAAGGTGAATAGAAGTCAGCAAGAAAAAATGGATGGTATCATCGAGAACATACACCCTGGCTATCATTGAGAGGACTCGGAGCGAGGAAACTGATTTATAAAGAGCAGTTTTGGGTCAGTTGATAACTTCGCGATGATTCACCGGAAGAGTTGTAATTGCACATTAATAAAGCGTGAAAAGCGTATTTATTTTGTTTCATTTATAAACTCAAAAGTCTGCTAAAATTAACCTTTTAAGTCAATAACTATTTGTCAGTGGTCCAAAACAGACCATCGGAATTTAGCGCAAGATGCATATGACGTCACGTTTCTGACGAGAACTTGTGAACAATTTCGGAACAGCGTGTGAACAATGGCGAGATTGCGAATCGGCAGAGTTATTTCAGCGGCCGATGACGATTGAAGTGTTTTCATTCGCGATATTGCCGAGGACGCAGGACGTCGGACGGGAGATGGGCAATTCTATACTATGGAAGTTTCTGGCGGCCGCAGCCATATAAAATTTGAGCCCACTTGAGGCAATGCCTGAAGGCAGCGTACAAGCAGGCGCCCTTCAGTGGGCCAGATGATCACAAGCTCGACCGGCTCAACTGACAGTCCCCGGAGATTAGGATTTGTACGCAATTCTGCTTATCATATATTCGGGGATAGCATAAAACTAATGTAAAGTTGATTCGTCTGTGCTTGATATAATAATTTATTAACCCTTAGAGGTCACGTCAAGAAGTCCACAAATAAGAATTGAGATCAATAATGACGCGAAATATATTGATGGCACATTGAGCCTCTTGGCGTTGAGATCCTTTCGACAGTTGAGACCTGACCCCACGTGAAAGTGAACGAGTTAGATAACAACCCGACTGTAAGAGAATGTGGGCATTACTAAAATACCACAAGAACATTGTAATAAGCCTAAGATTGGGGAAACCATTCTACCCAAATTTTAGGAAAAAAAGTGGAAAACTTGAATCAATTTTTTACAATTGAAAATCGAAATAGCACCTTTTGCTGATGGCTGGCTAAAAAAGCATAATTTTAACTCAAGAAATAGTAGTTTATTTGTTAGACGAAATTTTTTCATATGCTTGTGTTTTTCAGAGAAGTCTTATTTATGTTGTTTTTTCCCATGTACGTGCTATTAAGAATACTTTCAGGTTTTCTACATTAAAATCAAAATATAATTCTTGTAGACAGAAGCAAGTTCTGAGACTTGTCGAACATATTCAACCAACTGCATTATTCGACAGATGTGAGATAACGTCAGATGTGTTATTTGCCTTCGTAATTCCTCGGCTGTGAAAATGAGATCACCACAAATGACACAAGGTCCATCCAAAGCGTCTCTCTTCTAACCGTTTTCTCTGCGAAGGGAAATTCGCCACCGTTTCTGTTTGTACAATCATTGATCCAACTCGCTGGAAGAATGTCTTGTTCCTATCGGGCAATCGGTCGGGACGATTACCGTTTTCTCAGCCATTTTTCGCAATAAAACATGAAGAGACATTGTAAAGAGGCGATGAATGTAACTATCCAACATGATACTCCTTGTTCTACTATATTCAAATTAAGAAAGGATAAGTATAGCCGCTTGGCAAGCTCAAAAAAGCGAAAACAGAACGGCCCGCGTGAACTGACACTTCTTCGATGAGAGAGCCGTGGAGCGGTCCGCTTATTGTTTGGAGAACGTGACGTCAACATCAACATATATATTGGGCACACGGCTGTTTTTTCTCAACAGCCCCAGGACGAAAGTATACAACTTCAGAGTTAAATTTCGTTAATTTCCCAATAGTTAGGCAACCACAATGAGTTGTTTGCATCGAACTATTTAATGCACATATAATCATAATGATAAATTTTCAGAACATGTTTGGTGACCCGCAACCTGCTCTTCAAGGTTTTTTTTTCTTTGACCCAATATGGCTGCCAGACCACGTGACAGATGAAGTCATCTTTATCAAATTATATTTCTCATGGGTAGTTGGTCAATTAGTTAAATTTTGCATTGATCAGTTAAGCAGTTTCTCCTAAGAAGATTTCCCCCTTAGATCCAATATGGCCACCAGACCATGTGACACACGATGGTCATTTTCATCAAACTTTATTTCGATTGTGACAAGAAATTTATCATCAGTGGATTGTTGTGACTGTGATGCAGATCATACAGGTAGGGAAACATCGGTTGCAACATGATCCGAGGAGTACATATCTTCTATATCCCCAAATGTGTCTGTCATAGTGCTATTGTAGTACATGTGATCCAGTCGAGAACCCACTCATAGGCTGGATCTGGATTGGAACCTGAACCAAAATGTAATCAGTTTGTTCTTGTCACTGAACCAACTCAACTCCACCTAGTTTTGTCATAAATCATCCACAACTTTTTGCTATATGATACAGTATATATAGTTTTAATTTCTCTCAATTTTAGAAATCAGGCCTATGTTGACATTTTGATTTCAAAACTAATTGGTGGTTGAATTCAGTGACTTGACTTGGAAATCCTCTTCAAATTTCAAGTCAATCGGATAAAAATTGGAAATTTTAGAAACCCGGCCTATGTTGACCTTTTGGCCTATGTTGACCGAAAAAATAATTGGTGGTTGAATTCACTGAGCTGATATAAAAATTCTGTTCAATTTTCAAGTCAATCGGATGAAAATTGACAATTCTAGAAATTTTGACCTATGTTGACCTTTTGGCCTATGTTGACCTCAAAAATAGTTTGTGGTTGAATTCAGTGACTTGATATGCAAATCTTCTTCAAATTTCTAGTCAATCAGATGAAAATTGAGGATTTTAGAAAATTGGCCTATGTTGACCTTCAGTCTATGTTGACCTCAAAAGAGTGACCGCTACATCACATTGTTATTATGTAACATGTAGTAAAGTTTCAATTTCCTTCACTGAACGGTTTTCGATGTACGCTCTTAACAAAATGCAGACACGTACAACATCAGTACGTTGTGCGTACAACATAATATGTACAACTGCTGATCACTTAACTCTGCATTTCACTGAGGAAGCGCAGGGTAACAAACAAACGGAGTAAAAACTGAGTGTGAACCCCATTCGGAGCCCGGAGAAGACGTCATGCATCGCCTGGATATGGAATTGGGAAGGAGCGGTGTAGAATTATTTTATGTGATTAAAATAACGGTTACCCCCAATCTCAACCAACACCACCAGACGTAGTAAACACAAATTCACGCAAAAACCTGATCCATGGTGTGTGTTCCATTATCAATCAGCTTGCTATCGCTTGCCTAGCCGGCCGTTCCTTATCAACTGTTTCGTTGGTCGGCTTGCTTGAGTGCTTAAGCCACTTGGCGAGCGCTCGAAAAGCTGATTGGTAAAGGAACACAACCCAGCACATACATGTGCGAGGGCCGAAGACCCTTCGTTCTCACACCATCTCCCACCGGTGAACTGTCACTACAGGGGTGAGGTTCCCCCGCCCACCGTGAGCTCGTCAATCGACAGCGCTGGCCGACAGCCGACACGCGAGATCGCCCTCCCGCTACAAGGGTGGATGGAGAATAGGGTGCTCACCTGGTTGTTCCGTCTGGGTTCTCAGACACGCACGGGGTGGGTGGTCGTTGCCCCCTCCCACCGGACCTCGTCCAATCCGGAGGCGAGTTACTCAAAGCGGTCCCTCGACCCGCGGGGGGGGGGGGGGGGATAAGAAAATGTGGGAGCTGTCGTAAAAAGGAAGAAGGAGAGTAGAGTCGTCGTGCAGAGGAGAGTAGAGTCTTGTCGTCGTCTTTGCTCTTGGCCGCGTTGGTCTGTCGTCGTCGTCGTCATCTGCGGTCGTGTCATCGGTCTTTTTCGGGGCTCCTCGTGGTGGTGGTGCCGAGCAGCAGGACGTAGTCTCGATCGTTGTTTGTGGCAGCCAGATCGTGGCTCGTGGATTCCGGGTCGTGGGTTCGAGTCCCACCGTGGTGGGTTGGAGTCGGAGTAACCGCACGAGGCGACACGGTACCCGGCCAACCCTGTCCCCCAGCTGAATATCCTCCTGGCTGGAGGACGAATAAAGACCGATGGGGTCCATTTCTTTTGGGTGTGTGCTTGTGTGTCTGTGGGCCCAGGCTATAAGTAGCAATTGTTTAAGTGCCTTGTACATTACTTGCATTCCTTCTTGATATTCGGTTTAACTCTGCTGTTTTTGTGCTCCCTGCCCCATTATAAATAAACCCCGATTGTTCAATGTACCAGCTCGTTGCCAGTTGTTTCTATTCATTGTTTAGCACGGTGCGGTTGGGAATTGGGGAGGCTTGTTGCTGTAATTGTTCATTTGACCGACGGATCTTCGTAATCCCCGCTGGTTACACCCGGATCGGGCGCGGTAAACGGTCCATTCCGCCCGAGGTCCGTCGAGGGTGTGGTTTTCCCCGGTAGTTAGATACGTGGGTACTTAGTATATTGAAATTAGGCAATTAACCCTACCCCACGCCGTCAAAATATTGGCGTGCACGGTCCGCTAAGGGACCCGTGACCTTTCGGACTTATCCGAGAGTCACGACCTAAATTCCGGGGTGTTCGGTGGAGACGACCCTACTGCTCCCCCTAGTGGTCGTTTTATCGCCACTGAACCCCGGCCCACAACAATACCACAATAATCTTAAGATCCTTCCTGACCCTAAAACCTAATCGAACCCGAACACCCTTAAAGACCCCGAAGACTGCTAAGACCCTTTAGAAACCTAACACCCTTTAAGACCACAAAGACCCCAAGAACTCTTTGACCCCCAACACCCTTTCAGACCATAAAGACCCTTAAAAACCCCTAAGATATTTTAGACCCTTAATACCCCTAAGATCCTTGAGACCCTTTAAGTCCCTTAAGACTCTTTAGACCCCTAATAGCCTTTAAGACCCCTGATAACCTTTAAGACTGTGAAGACCCTTTGGAACCCTAACAAACTTTAAAAACCTGTAGAGCCTTAGACCCCCAATACTGTTTAGGACAACTAAGACCCCCAATAACCCGAACACCCTTTAAGATCCCAAAGAGCCCTATACCCCCAACACCCTTTAAGACCCCAAAGACCCTTAAGACCATTTAGACCCCTGAATACCCTATAGACCACCAAGACCCTTAAGGCCCTTTAGACCCCTTACACCATTTAAGACCCTTTAGACCCTGTTGTAGAATTTTGTAGTTTACATTTTAACCGACTCGATGTAAATCCTGTTACTCAAATGAAAGCCACAATTAATTAATTGTCCACAACGGAAAGTACATTACATCAGATAATTTTATTTTAACTTGGTACCAAGGAGTACAACCCACTGAGATGGTATACATCCACAATGATTGCACTAAAACAAGATTACATTTTCTGGCATTTATATGCTTTTGGGAGAGTGGAGGGGGCTGATAAGCCTTAGGCAAAGACCTCCAACTGCAATACGTATCTTCTAGGTGAAAAGGCAAATGATGTAATCATGGCAAAAGTTGGTGTTATCAACCAGGTCACTTTGTTCCATAGCAAGACATTCCTTGTATCAACATTTAGGTCAAAAGACTCTTGGCTAAAAGGAAGCATAACTGACATCCAATTTGACTTACAGCATAAAAATTACATTTATAAAGCACCAGCATCAATTATAATTGAGAGTACATTAATATAATTATTTTCTCCCACAACCCCTAGACCCCTAAGATCTCATAGATCCCGTTAAACATATTAGAACCCTTCGACCTCTTAGATTCTTTAGATCCTCTTCGATGCTTTAGAACCCCAAAGGCCCTTAGACTCCTTGTTTTATATACACTGTCGAGGTTCGCATGAGAGTATACACTTCATACCCTTTAGACCTTCACATCTTTTAATACCCTGAAGATCCCTTTGACCTTTAGACCCTTTTTAACGTTTTAGAACCCTTTAGACCCCTTCAGACAATTCCAACCCTTTAGACCTTAAATTGCACCCCTTGGACACCTTTGACCTTTTTTGACCCTTTTGACACTTTCGACAATTTCAACCCTTTCGACTCATTTAGACCTTTTCAGACCTTTCGACCTTTCCACCTCACACATTTACAACTACACCATTTAGACCTTTCATAATTTAGTACATACTTCCATTTATTTGCTACACAAAATACACCATTCAAAACAAGTCCTGGTGAGGGTCTGCAATCTCCGACTGCTTTTTCTTGTTAGTTATGAAAATGTTCGAGAATAAAACGGTATGCCGTTTAAATGCTTATGACTTCACCCTATAGTAGTTTTTAAACGTATCGTTTTGTATACATTTGAATGGGCAGCCATATTTTTTTCTGTGCCCATCCCTACATATGTATGCAGTATGATCGTACTCCATGATTAATGTCCTGGTCTGTTCTGTGTTCTCGCTGCTCAATTAGCTTCGACACTGTAAACCAGAAAAAAGAAGGTACTGTACTTGTTTTGTTAAATAATTAACATTTTTGTATTAAAAAAGCCATCTAAAATACGGTAAAAATTGTAAAATGACAAATAACTTCACTTCAGGCCACAAACTTACTAATTAACCCTCATGTGTTTTTTATGCAATGGTGAAGGCTCAAAAAAAAATTTCAACACAAGAAGGGGAAAGGTCAACATATGATGATGGAGCAGAACAGAAGAGGTGGACTGAACAGAAGAGCACAAAGGACATGAATGAGGGAGACAGAACAATGAGGCAGAATATAATAGACAGATGAAAGGCATGCAAACAAATGGGATAGCAAATGGAAATGTTGCATGTGAAGAGAGGGAATCAACCAGAGAGAATAGAACAAGGAGCTGATTGATACTTTAGGTCCGCCGCATTTGGGGGGTATGAGAAATAGATCTGTGTAATATATAAAAGCTAAATGTTGAACGCTTTTTGAAACATCACGTACACAAGCCAAGTTACCAAGATGGTTGCCATAGCAACATAATTCAGCCAATCACAGTCGTGATCGAATCAGGTTGAGAAAATGTCATAAGGAATAGGTATTTGCAATATGAAACCTGAATATTCGACGGTTTTTGAAATTTTGCACACACAAAAGTAGATTGATGGACGATCGGTCATGGACGGATGATCTGTAGGTCGGATGTAATTTATTTCAATGTCTCCCGTCTCTGATGTTGTCGGAGGGGCAGGGGACGATTTTTTTTTAAATCTGTGGTCATAATTTGAGACAACTATAACGGTAAGTGATGAAGCACATACTTCGACCAGGCTGAACATTTTTACCCTCGCAGAAGGAGAGGGTATTTCATTTGGGTCCGTCTGTTTGTTTGTCAGCACAGAAATTTTATGTTTTTCTCTGCAACCGCTTGTCGGATTGAGACTAAATTTTCACCATCGGTGCAACTTCTCATGCAGAACGTTTTAATGATAATTATGACGTCATAGGTGACGTCGTGTGGCAGCCATGTTGAAAAAACTTTGGACCTCTGTGTCTCTGAAACCGCACCAAGGAAAAAAGTTGAAACTTGACACATAGCATGCACTCCTCATGGGGTATAAGTGATTTGATGACCCTCATAGGTGCCTTCGTTATGACGTCATAATTGCATATGTTGAATGCTGCATTTGATCAGTATGAAAAATTTTGAGGGTCATCTAGGGATAAAATGGTCCAAAATTGTTTTTATGACGTCATCAGTCATGTGATTCGGCAGCCATATATATATATATATTTTTTTTTAATTTATTTATTTATTTATTTATTTTTTTAAAACATAACCTTCAAAAATCTTCTTCTCTGAAAAGGCAAAACAGATCGAGGCGAAACTTTGCACATATGACTGCCTATCCATGAGGAACAAAGGCTTCATATATATAATGTCATCGGTTACATGGTTTGGCAGCGATATTGGATTAACCCGAAAACATAAAAATCTTCTTCTACAGAACGTATGGACAGATCGAGGGGAAGCTTCACATAAATGCTCCCCAAGGCATGCATGTACAGGTTTGTTAAGGAATAATTGAGGTCACATGGTTTGGCAGCCATATTGGATTTAAGAAAATATTAAATAATGTTTTCTCTGTAACCACCTAATCAATCGACATGAAACTTCAGAATTATGATCTGGTTGTGATGGGGAATACATGTTTTAAATTTCACCTTGATCGGACATATGGTCTGGCAGCCAGAATTATTTGATTTTTTGATCTCGGTTCTTTTTTCTTTTTGATTGTTTATTTTTTCTTTTTTTTTGAATAATGCTCACTTGGCTATGCCTGGATGGGTTTGAGGGTAAGTAGCAACTGAAATGTGAATCCTATCCAGGTTCCTTCTGATGACTTAATCATTGCTTTTTGCTTGTTTGGGTTCCTTCTGATTACTCCAATGCGGTTGGATTACTCCATTTGCTACACAAATGTAGCACAAATTACTCCATTTGCTACACAAATGCTACACAAACAAATGTAGTTATGGGTCAGGGTCAGGTGTCCGATCAAAGCGGGACGTCTTGGTACCCAGTCATCACTGCCAGCAGTTATAAAGTGGCAGTTCTAATTATGTCTCATTAATTACGTAACACACCGTTACATAAACGCCACACAAAATAAATCATGCAAAAGAAGTCCTGGCGGGGGTCTGCAATCTCTGATTGCTCTTTTTCTTGTTACATTTTGTATCCCAAACCTATTACGTCTGCATGTAGACCTTGACCAAAATTTAATTTGTTCTTGGTATTGTCACCTACCCAACTCTTCCACCAATTTTCATCCGATTCTGTCCACAACCTTTTGAAATCTCATGATATATATCGTTTTTGGTCCTATCTCTCGATGGTGAAGAATCATTGAAAATTTTTTGTTTTTTTAACTCTTGTATCCAGATTTAGATCTTCACCAAAATCGATTAAATTCGGCCTTGTCAAACACCAAACATCTCCACCAGGTTTTGTCAGAATCCATCCATAACTTTTTGAGATATTGTGCAATATATCGTTTTTGGCCCTATCTCTTGATGGTGAATAATCACTTAAAATGTTCCAATAATCCAGATCTGGATCTTTACCAAAATCGAATCAATTCGTTCTTGTCACACACCAAAAATGTCCAACAAGTTTTGTCCGAATACATCCATAACCTTTTGAGATATCCTACTCACAGACAGACAAACAGACAAACAGGGGTGAAAACATAACCTCCATCCACCTTTGGAGTCGGTGCCCGGAGTTAATGAGAAATGTTGGATTGTCATTGCCTTAAAAGTCTTGTCTGAATTGTAAGACTGAAGTGACTCAAGGAGACAATACTCCATACATTGGAGAGAATGGCAACAAAGGATTGATGCTGAGCAGTGAGATTACAATTGGATCGGGTAAGAAGGTATTATTTGCTGGATGATTTTGCACAGCTTGGCAGTGCTGGCAAGAGTTGAAGGACAGAAGGAACATTTGGGGTCAGAAGAGGTGAAAAGTAGTACAGAATCGCAAGGCCATCAAATTATCAGCAGGAAGAAAGCAACTCCCTGCATTTCAGCCTGTTGTCTTTTGCGACCAATTACAGTTTTGGCCTGAGTGTCCACTGCCTCCAGGGGTGTAAGATGAGAATCAGAAGCACCAGCTCACAGAGATGGTCTGCTTCGTGGCAGAACCTAAAAATTGCAAAGGAGGCCTTGAAACTGTAAGGATCTGATGATATCCAAAGAAGGACTTTGTTCCATGAAGTATTCCAAGGGAATACCCAGCCCTGGAGGCCAGCGTGTTTAAATGTGATCAGTCAAAGATGGAAAACATGTCAGATTGTAAGACCAAGGAGCTCCAATAACTGCACCTCCATCAAACGTTGTCTTTAGAGGTGGATTAAATGAAGGAACAGCCAAACTATATTCAAGTTAAAAAATAAGATTTTCAATCATTTAATTTCACATTCCAGGTAGTTCAACAAATAGTTATAGCTCCACAGGTCAGCATCCAAGGAAGTAGCTGCTGCAATGGTATTACTGGGGTGAGGAAATGTCTGAAACAGGGTTGAATCATCGTGGTATAAAGCATTTTCAGGGAGGGAGATTGGTTATTGATGTACAAGAAATTAGGAAAGGACCAAAGACCCTGCCTTGGGAGACATTCCTCTGATAGAAGAGAAAGAGAAACAATCCTATCCCAGGATACACATTGCTTTCATGCATGAAGGAAATGAGCAAAGCAGTTAAGGAGATCACCCTAGATGGAATTGGTGGACATGTTTTAGTGTTCAGAGCTCAATAGCAAACAGTGGTACACCTTCAGAAAATGTCTAGATATTGCCCTGACCTCTTGTTTGAGATTCACGGCAGTCATCCTTTGTCGAGTTAGAAGGAGGAGTATGATTATGTGAGAGTAGCCAGACAGATGCCAAACTGGTAGTCTTTAATGAGTACATTAAGTTGTCTGGATTGTGAGTAGTGATGGCTGTTAGAAATTTCGCAAATGTTTCCTGCCAATGGAGCCATTGTTTAGCTGCCATGCTCGAGTTCAGATCAGAGTCAAATCTCTCTGACTTGAGGAACCTGTCCATGGTAGATTGGCTTGTGTGAATAAAATTGTTGGAGGATAGAAACAAGCCGACTTCAATAATTCACTCAATCAAAGTGATACTGAAACATAAACATAAACTGCTGGAACCCCTCAACAATGTGCTGTTTCTGTTGTTGATGACTGTGTATGCTGTTTCAGCCGGTCATGACGGTGAGGCCTCATTTCCTGCTAAAACCCCTCAACAATGTGCTGTTTCTATTGTTGATCTGTACGCCGTTTCAGCGAGTCGTCATGTTGAGGCTTTCATTCCTCCTGCTGACCTTCAATAATGTGCTGTTTATGTTGTTGCAACCGGTCATCATGGTGAGGCTTCAGTTCTTCATCACGTTTCCTCTGTTCTTTTAGTCTCTATCCTTCCTCTCTGTGCTTTTGGATTTTTTTTTTCTTTCACTTTTCTTCCTTTCTTTGTCTGTGTTCTCTTTCTTCTTTCTGGTGCACCTCTTCTCGTTTTATTTTTCTCTCCTCTTCTTCCTTTATGAGCCCCCATTGGACTTTTTCCAAAACGGGGGCTTATGCATTTGGTCTCAATTTCCATGTCCGTCCGTGCTTTCACAATCATATCTCTGACGTGTATGGACTGATTTTATTCGTACTTGGCAAAGAGAAAAAACTTGATGGTATATATATATATAGGCATGTCTTTTTTTTTCGAGTTCAGATCCAAGATGGCCGACTGGCGGTCATTTTCTAACTTAAATGTGTCCCCAAACATTTCTCAGATGTGCATGGTCCAATTTTGTTCAAACTTGACACAAGCACAGTACATTCTGGCATCCAGTGTACCTCCCTTATTTTGTGATCTGATTAAAGATGGCCGATTGGTAGACTGGCAGCCATTTTCGATGCAAAAAACCCCCCGTATCGAGCACGTCCTCAACCATCTCTCAGACATGCATTTACCGATCTTGTTCAACCTTGGAACACCAATAAGGAATGACGGCTTACATATGCACGTCATTCTTTTTCGGCATCAAATCCAAGATGGTCGACTGGCGGCCATTTTACTTTAAAAAAAAACAGATGTTGACACGTCCTCAACCATTCCTCGACATGCATTTATCGATGTTGTTCAAACTTGGCACACCGATAAGGAATGATGGTTTACATATGCACGTCATTCTTTTTCGCATCAGATCCTGATGGTGGACTAGCGGCCATTTTACTTAAAAAAAAAAACAGATGTTGAACACGTCCTCAACCATTCTCGGACATGCATTTATCGATGTTGTTCAAACTTGGCACACGATAAGGAATGATGGTTTACATATGCACAGTCATTTTTTTTCCGACATCAGTATCCAAAGATGGGTGGACTAGCGGGCATTTTACTTGTAAAAACCCTGATGTTGAACACGTCCTCAACCATTTCTTGGACATGCATTTACCGATCTTGTTCAAACTTGGCACACTGATAAGGAATGATGGCCTACATAAGCACTTAATTATGGTTTTTTTCGAGATCAGATCCAAGATGGTCGACTGGCAGCCATTTTCTTACTTAAATGTGTCCCCAACCATTTCTTAGACATGCATGGTCCGATTTTGTTCAAACTTGGCACAAACACAGTACATGATGGCATACATGTGCACCTCACTTTATTTTGCGATCTTATCAAAGATGTCCGACTGGTAGACTGGCGGCCATTTTAGTTGTACATAAATACGGGCTAGCCCTTTAACTCCGTACAGCAAAATTACTAAAATAACAAGGGCTCTGACATTTTATGTCTTTTTTACTTGTTTGAGCCTGTATTTGTTTTGCATTGCGGAGTTTTATTTGCCGATGTTTATCCTGCTCTCTTCGCCTTTGCTACTTTACCTCACTTTGCCAAACCTCGTGTTCCCATGTATGCACATCCTTTTCCCTTTTACAAACCTCCTGCTTCAATATATGTCTTTTGCTCTCTGCACAACAACTCTTCCTCATTTTTTGTCTTTGTCTCTAGAAATTTATCTTGCTGCCCACTCTCCTTCTCTTCTATTTGGTGCAACACTTTCTCCCTTTTCTCCACATCCTGCTCTCTTTTCCTAATCTCTTCCTCTTGTCAATGTGTCTCAAGCTCTCCATGTTTTATCTCCAGTTCTTTCAATGCCTTCATTTTTTCGAATTGAGCCTGTTGCTGCAACTCAATTCCCTCTCTTTTATCAATCTCTTTCTCGAATTTCTGTACCATGTGCTCACTCTTTATAAGTTCTTGTTCTTTTTTTTTTGTTGAATCTCGAGCATTCTGCATGTATGACCCTGATATACTGATTCCTTCCGTTGTTTAAGATCTTCCTGGTGTATTTGGTTCTCTCAGATCTTCCTGTTGTATTTGGCTTCACTCTGCTGCCTTCATTTTTTAGCTCTTCTCATGCTTTTCATCTGTTTTCCTCATTTCCTCTTCCTTGCTTTTCCTCTGCTGTTCTTACTTCTCTTTTTTGTCATACTTCTTCCTCATATCTTTGTTTCAGGTCTTTTTCCTGCACAGATTGCTCTCTGAGCTGAACTAATCGCTCTCTTTCTTTTAATTCTTCTTTTTGGTACAACTTTTCACCACCATTTTCCTATAGTTTCTCTCCTTCTCAGCCACAACTTTTCTCGCACTATTTTTTTTTTCCTGTCCCCTCTGTAACTCTTGTTTCGCTAACAATTCCTTTTTTTCTTTTTTTTTCTTTTATCCTCCTCTTCCTTCACTTCCTGCATCTCTACTACTTCCTTTTATTGATCCTCCTCGAGCAACGACCACTCTATATTTCCCATTTTTTTCTGTAAATGTTTCTGGTCACATCAACAACTGCAAGAAACAAAGACAAAGTTTGTCAGTTCTAGAAAAAATTCATGAATATGTGAAAAACGGAAGGTATGTTCCATGAGTGTTGCATTGTTATTGGATATAAAACATTGAGCTTGCCGGTAAGCCTGGTGTTGGCTTAATGGTTAAGGTGGCTGGCTTAAGATTTTAGGGTTTTGAGTTTGAGCCCCTACCATTCGGTTTAACAACACCAGGTGGGTTGACTCAGCCCATCATCCTTTCGAGTTTGGAAAAATGAGTACCAGCTCATTGGAAACAGGGGAAGGTGGGGTACTGCATCAGCAGCACAGCCACGCTCCAAGCAATGATACCACCAGCAGCCATAGGCTGCATATAAAAAATAATAACAAAGCTTTCTGGTGTAACTTAAAGAAGGTTCAAAGGATGTGTCTGGATTGATGAAACTAAAACATAAAACAGACAAATACTTTATCGAGGAACAAAAAATGGAGAAGACTTTGTGTAGATGTAAAGGTATGGAAGAAGAAGTAAACCTCATCTGATCTTCCGTTGAAAGGATCAAACTTCATAATGAGTAGTTAAAAGTTTCACCAAAAACATAAACCAAGACCATAATTGCTAATTAAGCCAACCCCCCCCCCCCCCCCTAAACAGAGATAATCTATTCATATGGCTGGCAGGATGGCCAAAAGCAGAGGTCATAAACCTTTTTGGACAGAAGAGCCGAACAAAATAAAAATCTTGAGCAGTTGATGCACAAAGAGCCAATGATACAATTTAAACACCACATAGGATCCTTTTAACTTTAAAGCCGGTCTTGACCGTGCTCGCAGCAGTTAAAGAAATTAAATGAATTTGTTCAAATAATGACTTCATCCACAAAAGAGTTTCCGTTTAACGTAGAACAACCCTGCAGACATCACAATGTTTAATCGCCCATTAAATATACATTGCAGATAATCCACCATGTTGCCTGCTCATCTGTATATGCTTCACGTGGTACATCGGTTCGCAGTCCGCACAAACGTTTTAACTTTTTTTTAAAAACATCCGTTTTTCACCAGATTTGCTTTGATTCCTTGTAGAGCACCTCACAAAACCTCCAAAAATATAGACACAGATCTGTCAGACACGATGGATAAGTAGTCCCTCTGTGGGAAAGGGCGCAAGGTCAAGCAGTGAATGCATTATATCATATAGCTCAATGAAGCTGGTTAATTTTGGCACATTTCTAAATTTTTTGTTCACTCAATATAATTCTCCAAACAGTAGAAAGAGATAAGTTTAATGCTTTGGAAATTTCACATTTTCTTGTGTACATATATGGAGAAGGAGGGAGCATAGCCTTGCTTGCTTAAAGTAAATAGGTATATCAGCTTAGTTATAAGACTCGTTATTTCTTAAAATTATCAGATTTCACTCCAGATTTCGAGACTTATCTAGCCCAGACGATATTCAATCCTCAAAACTGAAAAAAATATTTCGATTTTATAGTTTAATTAGTCTGTGAGAGTAGATCGTGGAAAATTGTATCACATAATGCATGAAATCGCTCCAAGCTCCTAATTTGAAAACAACAGCACTTACAAAAGTGATGTATACAGAAATTCATTGCAATGATGAACAGGCATTCGATAATATCAGTGAGGAAAGTGAAAAAAATAAAACGTTATCTTTAAGAAATCATTGCAGCCTGTTCCAAGTCAAGGCATGGTTGAGGAGGCCAAAAAATATGGCGGCTTTAGACCCCAGCGAGGTAACCCAGGATACGCAATAAGTCTCCACGGAGAGTGGTGACCGAGGATGCGCCTGATGAAGGATATAATTACATACTGATGTTAATTATCTTCAAAAGGGGTGTTTTAATTAACCAAAACACGCAATTTTCACTCTTGCGCTTCCTTGGAGTTTTCTTAATATGCATGCAAAGTTTCAGACTGCTAGGTTTCATGGTTTTGGAGATATGGAGGAGACACACTGACACACTGACAAATACATACAGATGTTTATTACTATAGATAGATTTGGAATTCCAGAAAACTTTCAGTAAAAACTAAGATGAAACTTTTGAATTCCTTACATGGATGGACTGATTGAAAGACGTCTTGACCAATCAAAACTCAATGAAACTACAGACACACAAATACAAGCAACAATAAGATCCGTCTCCATGCTATGGCCTGTCCATGCACAACTGAGCACCGAGCACATCTGTGGGATTTTCAGTCTTGTGTGCCTCCTTGTCATTTCTTTCTTACAGTGTGTCAGGCCTTAAGGTTAGCTAATTAATTAAATAATAAGATAAGTCGCAAGGTCAATCGGAATAACCTTGCTGAAGATAGTGTGAAGGCTGACTCATCTGCAGCTCGGAAGCTACAACTTGGTACACTTATGAAGTAAAAGGTCATCATCCATTATATTTCTTTGAGGAGCGAGGCTCGTGGTAGAGGAAGGTAGATCTGACAGTGGAACAAATATCAAGAGAATGAGTGGATAGGATAGTGACCCTTTGAGTAAGATAGTTAGACATGTAAAAGCAAAGAATGAGTGTTCAAAGGAAGGTGATCATGAAACAGACAGAAACGTAAGTAACTACTGTGTTTTGGATGGAACTTCAATGGTATTTACCATAGTATGATCAGGTTGATGCTTCCTCGGGTGTCTGATTGGACGGTATTGACAGGCAACACGATATTGGTCAGTTTCTGATTGTTATCTGTCAATATCAATTGATCTCAGTTGGTGGTTGTGGTGGGAAATTAATGGGACCCTTCTTGAAAAACATTTCAAAAAGTTTTGAGAGATTCAGAAAAGGGATGTTGCTAAAAGTGGGAGCAAAAGATTTAAATGGAAAAAGAACAACACTCAGACTGACAACTCCAATTCAGATTGTCTTCTTATTGAAAAAAAAAAGTTGTTGAACTATAACTGAAAATACAGGGAAGGGTTATAAGACCTGCAAGGTAAGGTGAGATGAGGCATCGACCGAAGTCGGAGATGACCCGAAGGCTCCTCCTTCACTGGCTTCTACCAGTTGGGTAGGATGGCGTGCCACTGCCAGACTCAGATTAACTAGTGTTGATCTCTCACCCCCAGCAAATGAAAAGTTATAAATGACAGCAAAACTTTTTTTGCAGCTATAAGTTAATATTGTGAAATGCAGGAGAGGTGTATGCCCCAAAGTTTATTATTGCCGCATGTCATACATCCAGCCATCTACAAAACG
>CM068960.1:14373952-14381452 GCA_035128595.1 Eptatretus atami
GATCGTAAGTTAATACGCGTGTTAAAATTTAATTCCTGGTTCGGAGCATACCAGCTCACTCTGATTCGTTACGAAATTTATTACACCGTCTAAATATGGGAAAAACGACTACATTAACTTGCGGGCATTGTGTTTATCTGTCAAATGCGCAAATAGCTAGGAGGCAACCTTATCGCTAAAAAAAAAATATAGCAAATAACAATTGTGCATTTTGCATCTCTCTACTTTTGTGTGCCAAATTTGGTGCTTTCCTCACAAAATGCACAATTGTTATGCTAAGTTGCCCCACTACAAGAAATCGATAATTATTAGAATACACGAAGTCATCACTATCCGGAAGTCCGTACGTTGTGACTTGTAATGGGGAACACGGCTGAGGTTCTCTTACCCATCGGCCACGCCGACGCAGCAACATGTCCTGTCATTGGTTGGTAAATAAATGGCCATAACTTGGGAAGCACTTGTCCGATTAATATAACCTTGAAAGGCACATCCACATGGCCTCCAGCAATATAACCTTGCAAGTTTAAATTTAGATTCGGACCAGTGGTGTGAGAAACAGCGGTTAACAGACAACACACAACATGGACCACACACACACAGAACAAGACAACAGACAACGACACAACTGAGACACACACAAAGACCACACAGACACAAACAGAAAGACACACACAGAGACAACACAAGACACATGACACAGACACACACACACACACACACACACGACACAGAACAGAACAACAGAGACACGAGCAGCACTAGAGACAACAAGAGGACACAGAGCATCAGACGACACAGAGACACACGAAACAGCGAGCTCACGGCAGACACACACAGACCAGACAACACAGACTACTGGGATCATGAGACAACCAGATACCGAGAACAGCAGATTAGAACACAGACACAGACACAGACACAGACAAGACAACAGACACACATACACCAACTAACAGAGACCACACAGACACAGACACAGACCACAGACACAGATACACACACAGTGATTGCTGGATATTATAGATGAGATAGTTTACGGTGTTTAGCCGTAGGTGCGTTAAACGAGTGACTGGGATTGGGGCATTATTGTCAAATATACTCGAACACCAATGATCAACTAAGATGCGCATCATAACTTGGAAACACCTGGGAAACACTACTCTCAGTCCCAGCGTAATTGTGACGTCATACAAATTGAAGAATTACGACCGGAATCCCTTCTCATTCTCTCTCATGTCTGCGTCCAATCTCGCCCCTAGCCCTCTGCTCCACACCTCTCCGTGCCTCTCTCGCCCGTCCTCTTCCTGCCCCCCTCTCTAATGCTCCTCATCCCTCTTCTCCTCCTCCTCTGCTATTGAATGAGCCTCCCTCTCTCACCCCCTACTCTCCTCGCTCTCTGACCCCCTTCTCTTCCCTCCCACCCCCTCCTCACTGCCTATCCACCACCTTCTCACTGTCCTCCACCCTCCTCTTTCTTCCTCCTCTTCTCCCCACCTCTTCTCCCTCCTCTCGTCACCCCCTCTCTCTACCCCTCCATTCTCACCCCCTTCTCTCTCTCCTCTCTCACCCCCTCCTATCTCACCTTCCTGCTCTCTCGCCCCTCTCTCACGACACTCTTATCCTTTGCGCCCTCCTGTCGCTGCCACCCAGCTACCCTCTCACTCTCCCCCTTCATCTCTCCCCGCCTCATCCAGCACCTTCTCCCTACCCCCTCTTCGCTGTCTGCCTACCCACCCCTCTCTCACATCCTCTTTGCCTAACACCATCTCTCGCCCGATCGCCTTCTCTCCCAGCCCCACCTCTCGCCCTCACTCTCTCTCCCTCTCTGCCTCCGTCCCAGCTCCTTCCTTTCCGAGTCGGTCGCGATACCTGGCGGCGCCCCAAGCGAACCGCTCCTCGATTAAACAAACCTCGAAAGCACATCGCGGGTCCCATAAATATTCTTGGCAGTCTTCAATAAGATCGACCGTCAACCGTCGCCAAAAAATATTATAATAATAATAAATAATATAATCATTCATTGTGACGTCATGTCGTGATGTCATAGCACTGGTGCTTGTCATTGGTCGACAGATAAATGCGTAACTTGGAACGCTGTATCGCGATGTAATAGTCAACCTTTGAAAAGGCACATCCGCGGGTCCCAGCAATATTCCTGGCAAGTTTCAATCAGATCGACCGTCATCGTGCAAAAAAAATATTAAAAAGATAAATAATAAATAGAATTTAAACATAAATTTGACATCATTCGGTGATGTCATAGCACCGTGTCTTGTCATGATGCGATAGATAAATGGCTGAACTTGGGAACGCTCGTCCGATTGATATCAACCCGAAAAAGGCAACATCGCGGGGGCCCGGCAATTTCCTGGCAAGTTTTCAATCCGAAGAGGAAGCATTGTGCGGTCATTCGTGAGCATCATAGCACGTGGTCCCTGTCGTTTGACAGACAGTATATAGGGTGTATTGGGAAAAAAACAAGCAACATTTTGTCAATTTACAGTTATTCTTTTTATTCACATATGTTGCCTATATTGTGTACTGCTAATTATTGTGCTATTATTATTATATTATTAATATCTGTTATCATTATTCTGAGAAAAAAATGCATGATAAGGTGAGAAGGTGGAACGACACTTCAGCTGCGATATGTAATACACTTTTCAAAACACTAAAAAAAGCAATAAAATGGCCGTAATTGGAACCGCTCGTCCCGATGACATAAACCTCGAAAAAGGGCACATCTTGGAGGCCCGGCAATATTCCTGCAAGTTTCAATCCGAAGAGGAAGCATCGTGACGTCATTCGTGACGTCATAGCACCGTTCCTGTCTGGTTGACAGACAATATATAGGTCGTTATTGGTTGACAGAGCATTGGCATTGTATCACATTATTCTTTTGTATTCAATTATTGTGCTATATGTGTACTGCCAATGTTAATTGTGCATATATTAGCTATTATTATATGCTGTATCATTATTTCTGAGAAAAAATGCATGATAAGGTGAGAAGGTGGAACGACACTTCAGCTGCGACATATACACCTTTTCAACACTGAATAAATAAGCAATAAAATGGCGGTAACTTGGGACCGCTGCGATTGACATGCAAACCTCGAAAAGAGAACATCTGCGGCCCCGGAAATATTCCGGCAAGTTTCAATCAGATCGAAGGCGGCGTCGTCGAGAAACGGCGTTCGCAGACAAACAGACAGGCAAGTACACACACACAAGATTGCTGGAATTTTCGATTAGATATATAGTAGTAATATTCCATATATACATACATTGTATGTATATATCAATATATATATATATATATATATTAATTATAATTATATTAATATATATAATATTAATATTATATTATATATAGAGTTTGAGAAGTGTGTTGTTGTGACCTATGCATGCGAAAAGTACTGGACTGATCCTCACCAAACTTCACAAGTGACAGAACATTGATACCCAGGATGTCCGAGTGTAAAATAATGTACTTCGACTTCCTGTTTCCGAATTATGACGCATCACCTGATTTCGTAAGTAATTTTCAAGTGCAGGGCGATTGACATGGGGCCACGCATATACATATTATCTAACATATGATTTAATTAGTTTTGTTGTCTGTTTTGTTTGTTTGTCTGCAACGCGCCTAATCTCCTGAAAGGTGAAGATAGGACTAACCACTGAAACAAAAAATGTCGGGATGGGCCCCGGGAAGGTTATAGGCTATGTGACAAGGCCCATCGGCCGGGGGGGGGGGGCTGGGAGGGTTGTGTTCCCCTCAGAACAACCCCCTCAGCCTATGATGCCATGGGCCCAATAGAACTGATACTGTGCTCGGCGTCAGACATATATGAATGATTATAATTCATTCAAAATGAACCGGGCAGTGCGTGCATCACCTAGTAATATTATATATATATATATATATTATTATATAGCTGAATATATATCATCATAATATATAAATATATTTTATATATAACTAATATATATAAAATATTATGAATATAGACCTGAATGATTAATAATATATATATATATAGAATAATATTACCTGAATATTAATATATATTAATATTATATAATATATACTATATATACAACTGGCGTAATGGCGTGTGCCTGGTAATCCTGGCACTCGGTTGTAGGCTTGGGTTGGAGGATCGCTTCAGGACGGGAGACTCTGCACTGGCCACGCTATGCAGGAGGATGTAGACGGCCTGGATAATGGCGAAACCTCAATGTCATACACCTAGTGTCGGTGAGTGATGGCCGACCCAGGTGTGCTGGTCAGGAGGGCATCCGAGCGTAAACCGGCCAAATCAGTATGCGGATTATAACGGATGATCTGCTGTGGCGACCCCTAACGGGACAGGCGAAAGACGAACAACAACATATATATATATATATATATATATATATATATATATATAATTATTATACAGTATATTATAACATACATATATCTATATCTATATCTATGATTATCTATATATACATATATCACATCTACATCTACATTATATCTACATCTCAACTCTTCAACTACATATCTACATCTATACTACATCTACATCTATGAGGTCCGTCTAAAAGGTAACGGACTGACTCACAGAAATTTATTCATAAACTATATTGAAATCCAGCTTGTCCCCTTCAAATAGTTTCCCTCCAGTCTAACACACTTGCATCCTTTCTCCATGCTTGATGCACCCGCCGGAAGGATCTTCTGAATCCTCCAGAGCTCCGTCATCACGACCCTTTGATGGCCTCACATCAGGAAATCGGGTCCCCTTGATCACCCCCTTGAGCTTGGGGATAGAAAACATCACAAAGGGGCAAAGTCTGCGCGAATACTGGGTTGCTCCAGAGTTGCACATTCCTCTCCACCAGAAACTACTGTCGGATGCTCAGGGCACTGTGAGTAGGGCGTTGTCATGGTGGAGCACCCATGCGCTTTTCCACAGATCCCCCTGCTTTCCTGGACTGATCTCATGAGGCGCCGGAGCATCTCCTTGTACACGTATTGATCACTGTGTTACCCTGTGGTAGAAACTGAAGTGGACGAAGCCCTTGATGTCAAAAACGCGATGAGCATCACCTTGAACTTCGACTTCGACATCCTTGCTTTCTTTGTCTTGTGATGCCGACTTTCCATGACGACTCTGCCATTGTGTCTCGGGATGTATTCGAATATCCATGATTCATCGCCAGTAATGACTCTCCGACAGGTCTGGATTGTCCTCGAGCGCCTCGATAATGTCGTTTGACAAACAGTACTCATTTCTGTTTGTGGTCCTCGGACAACAGCTTGGGACCACTTTGCGAAAACCTTGCGCATTTCGAGATTTCAGTGGATGAGCTCCAGACAGTGTCCTTGTTGATGGAAGTTCCTCAACAATCATCCGCACTGTGAGTCGACGATCTGCGCGCACAATCTGCTTCACACGCTCGATGCTGTCTCTCGTTCTGTCTGTTGAAGTCTTCCAGACTGTGGATATCTTTCAACCTCTCATCGTCCTCTTTGAACCTCTTGTGCATTCAATGCACGTGCAGGTGACATCGTTTTCTTCCCATGATACTTGCGGCAGCATTGCGAAGGATTCGGAAGGTGTTCTTTGCAAAGTTGGCAAGAAACTTCAATGTGGCTCTCTGTTCACTGGCTCATAGCAGGATGACTGCAGATGAGACAACGTGTAAAGCACGACCTGTAAAAATCACGCAATGAGCGCGAGTCACATCACAATCATGTATATTGCTGGAATGTTGCAAAAGACTTGTGACGCAACCGTTCATTCAAGTTGTGTCATGTGAGCACACAGCAGGCTCAGCCCGTTAACTTTAGACGGACCTCGTATATGTATTATGTATGTATATATATATGTACATATATAGGTAATATATGTACATATATATTAAAGTAAATGTACTATATATAATGTACAATATAATGTACTAAGCCTGTGTTTGCCGCAGTGTGAGGGCAGTGGCTTGGACCCAAAAGGTCCGAGTTCAAGCCCGTTGGGACACTGAAGTTAATATATATATATATATAATATTATATATATATATATATAATATATATATATTATATATAAACCAAGTCGAAAACACCAGGGGTGACTCAGCCTGTCATCCTTCCGAGGTCGGCGAAATGAAGTACCAGTTGTACTGGCCTCGGTGTATGCCCAGGTTAGAATAGGTGTACCATATCCCTGTGTGTGTAAGAGGCACCAGGGTTCGTCAGGAAGGGCATCCCGGCGTAAAAACCTATGCAAATCATTATGCGGTCCATACCGGATCGGTCGAGGCCCGGGTTACCAACGACCGCCACCGGTACCGTGGTCAGCAGGGTACCAGTGGAATTGTGCTACTGTGGGCGAAGAGGAGAAGAGACGGGGAAGGCGAGTCCGGATGCAGTGGGAGAGGGTAAGGTAGAAGTGTGCAGTTGAGAGTTGGAATCTGAATGTTGGGACGATGACTGCAAAGGCCGAGAGTTTCTGCATATGGAGGAAGAAAAGTGTGGACATACTGTGTGTACAAGAGACCAAGTGGATGGGAGTGAGCTAGGAGCATGAGGTGGTTTCAAACTGTTCTACCATGGTGTGATGGAGGAGAAATGGTGTCGGGGTAAATCTAAGAGATTATCGAAGAGGATATTGGAGGTGAGGAGAGTGTCTGACCGAGTGATGAGTGTGAAGTTGGAAATTGAAGGGGTGATGATGAATGTCATCAGTGCATATGCCCACATATGGGGTGTGAGATGGAGTATAAAGAAGATTTCTGGAGTGAGTTGAGAGAAGTGGTGGAGATGTATCCAAGGATGAAGAGTGTGATTGGAGCAGATTTCAATGGCCATGTTGGGAAGGGAATAAAGAGGATGAGAGGTGATGGGTAGTACGGTCTCAACAAGAGAAATGTGGAAGGGCAAATGGTGGTAGAGTTTACAAAAAGAATGGAAATGGCAGTGGTAATACGTATTTCAAGAAGAAGGAGGAACACAGGGACATACAAGAGTGGAGGAAAGTGCACCAGGTGGATTACATCTTAAGCAGGAGATGCAACCTGAAAGAGATTAGCGACTGTAAGGTGGTGGCAGGGAGAGTGATGCTTGACAGCATCGATTGGTGGTCTGTAGGATGACTTTAGAGGTGAGGTTGAGGAAGAGAGTGAGGGCTGAAACCAAGGACCAGATGGTGTGAAAGCTGAAGAGGAAGACTTTGGCGCGGAATTTAGGGAGAGTGAGACAGGCGTTGGATGGTGGTGTATGAGAAGCTGTGGTGTATATGACGAGCTGTGTTGAGAAGTTGGATCAAAAGAAGGGAAAAGGATTATAACCGATTGGCAAGACAGAGGGACGAGCTGGGAAGGATGTGCTGCAGGTTCGGGTGATAAAGGACGTAAATGGGAATGTGCGACGAGCGAGGAGAGTGTGTTGAGAAGGTGGATGGAGTACTTTGAGGAGCTGGATGATGAAGAAAATGAGAGAGAGAG
>CM068960.1:14386452-14401757 GCA_035128595.1 Eptatretus atami
GATTCCTTGCACATAGGCATCCTTGTCCACCCTTGGTGCATGTACAGTTTTACACCTCAGCCCCCTGAACAGCTCAGCTTGCCATTCAGCCTGGCCCTGCGACTCTGGTCAATGGTATCCAGTTCCCCTTGAGAGACAATATTCTTCTTTGCCCTGTGGTGACTTCCAAGACTTCCAACGGCAAGATCAAAGACGGTGGTCTTGAAGGCACTCCACAACTCTTCAGGATCCCCCAAAGCACCCAGACCCCTCAAATCTCCACTCAGCCTGTTCGCAAACTCCTCAGCTACCCTCTCATCCTTGAGCTTGCCAACATCCAGCCTCGGCTGTGATGGTACCATTCTCCCAGATTTAAGCTGCAACTTCAGAGTTGCTACAACAAGCCTGTGGTCAGTATTGAGGAACTGAGCACTCCAGTGGACCCTCCAGTTATGGATCATCCTACAACAACCATCAACGAGCACATGGTCAATCTCCTCCAGCCTCCCTAAGTCCATGACTTCTTGCAAAGTCATGGAACTTCACGCAATTCTGGTTCACAGTTGCAGACCCATGGGGACCAACACATGTCTCATAACTATCCCTATCAGTTCCAGTCGATGCATTGAAATCCCCCAAGACGAGAAGAGTATCTCGCCTGGTGCACTGATCAACCACAGACTCGAGCGTGGCATAGAATGTGTCCTTCACGGTGAGGTCACTCGCCTCAGTCAGATCATATACAGAGACCAGGGAAATGACACCCAAGGAGTGACGAATCCTTAGTCTCATAATACACTCGTTGACCGGTGTTACCTCAATTATCATTGGAGTCAGCTAATTATACACAGTCTCAGCACTCCTTGGGCATGGTAACCATCAGATCGACCAGACCAATAGTAGGTGAAACCACCCACCATGATCTCACCGCAATCCGGTCTCCAAACCTCAGAGAGTGCTGCAATACCAATGTCCAAACTCTTGAGCTCAGAAGATAACAGAGACAGGTGATCATCCTCTCTTCGGGATTGGACATTCCAGGCACGCACCCAAACGGACCACCTCAGGTTAACCCAAGGAGACCGCTGTCTGGTGGACTACACCTCAGCCCCACCCTGACACACACTACCGCAATCTGACCCAGGAAGGTAACCCCGTGGTTTCCCTCCTATCATGAAAGATTGGGGTCCCGAAGGCTTTGCCCCATCCCGTCATCCAGTGAGCTGTCCAGTGAAGGGCAGCTGCACAGGAGATGCTCCCATGGAGTGGGTTTTCCGATTTTTAAAAATGTTTTTAGAATGTTTTGCGGTATGAAGGGTTTTCGGTGGCTTGAGTGCAAATCCTGCCACCAACCGCCTAATAAAAAGTAACCCAACTGCAGGAGGACGTCTGCAGACACTGTTGGGCACTAGATGTGGATGGCCATTGGCTCACAAGGAGCTCCTCCGCCCTTTGGCAGGTTTTGTTCTTCATCCTGCTGGGTGTCCATATCATACACCCTCCTCACCAGGAAACTTTGTGGGGGATACGGTTTAGTCGCCGACAACCCGACCATGAAACAGGTTAGCACAGGTTTACATGGTACTTGTAGCAAGTCACAGATCTAATCTGACCTGGCCTATAAATGTAGTTGGTTTAGAGAGGGAATGAAACAAATTTAAGTTGAAGTAACCCATGATGAAACTATGTTTATTCTCCAGGGAAGGTGATGCTAACAAAGACTGAATTGCATCGATGAACTCAACCAAATTGGCGTTGCAAAGCTTGTAAGTGGTATCACCACTGCAACAATATAATTTTTTTTATCTCCACAGTTTTTTATTGCAATAAACATACTTTCTATGACACGAAACATGTGATTCAAGTCTTCTCTTATTTCAAGGAGCAGTTTATCTGAAATTTATAAACATTCTCCACCCCTGGATTTATCAAGCCTATTATTAGTTAACAACTTGAAACTCTCGAGGGAGAAGAGTGAATGGGGTGTGTCAGTGAGCGAAGTCTCATAAAAGCCAATGAATGAAAAATCCACATTCAAATTATTTAAGAATGATTGCAATTGATCAAAATTTCTATTTAGACCTCATACAATGCGTTGCGGCAGAGAAAATGTGTTTAAAATTCGACGAAGCAATCTTAGAAATTTGGGCAGGTAAGAAATATTCAGACAGGCTCGTATCTAAAAAGGTGTCATTTACATCAAAATTGATCTGGAGTTCAGGCATTTCAGAATTAAGATGGTTGACTATTTATTTCCAAGCCAGCTGCACCTTCTTCTCTGTTTGTCAAGGGGGTAGCATTTTCAAGATGATTACCGAGACAAAAGATACGATTGAACTCTTTCTCATTTAACGCATGCCGAGGAAAAGTATTCCTTGGAAGCATGGAGGAATTTGGGAGGATATGAATGGAGAGAATTTGGTGTTGTGATTGCAACAAAAAAGCACTGGAGAGGAATGAACAAGTGAAGTGTAGTAGTACAGTGTGGACAATGATATTTACACTGCATATAATTATTCACAAATTAATAAGCCTTAATTCAGAGATCATATCTATACATATGCAATGTATAATACACAGTGCCTTCAGAAAGTGTTCACACCCCCCTTGACTTTTTCACATTTTGTTGTGTTGCAGCCTTAATTTAAAATGGATTAAATAAAAAAAATAAATTGTCACTAATCTACATAAAATACCCCACAATGTCAATGTGGAATTTTATTTTTTTCAAGAATTTTTTTACAAATTGATTAAAAATGAAAAGCTGAAATGTCTTGTGTCAATAAGTAATCAACCCCTTTGCTACGACACTCCAAATTGAGCTCAGGTACATCCAATTTCCTTTGATCATCCTTGAGATGTCTCTGCAACTTGATTGAAGTCCATATGTGTGGCCAATTAAATCGATTGGACATTATTTAGAATGAAACACGCCTTTCTACATGAGGTCCCGCAGTTGACATTGCATGTCAGAACAGAAACTCTTCCATAAAGTCCAAGGAACTGTCCTTAGAACTCCGAGATAGAATTGTGAGGAGGTATAGATCTGGGGAAGGGTATAAAACAACTTATAGTGTTGAAAGTTCCCACAGGAAATATGATTATGAGAAACAAAGCCATGGTATAGTTTAAGAGAGAGAAGAAGTCCAGAAGGCATGTTCAGTGTTATTTCAGTCCTGGGAGGTATGCCAAGTTGAGGTGTTCTTTTACTTTCCACTGGAGGTGAACCTTGGCCAACACTAAAAGTAAACTATCTTCGTCGAAAAATTGTTCTTCCTCCCTAGCTCCTATGTTGTCTTAGCAAGCTCTCCGTGCCAGACTTTCAGGGCTGGGGGGAAGTCTGTTCATCAGCCACTTCTGCACAGGTGAACTTCAGAGCAAGTCAGTGACTGGTGAGTCTGCTTGACGCTGGCGCTGGCAATCCTGCTATTATCCAAGTCCTCTGTTGCAGTAATCCATCCATTGGGACCACACTCTGTGCAGAGCGTTGGTGCTGCCTAAGCAGTCTCCTTGGCTATTGGGTACATATCCGGATGGGTCGCCCACTCCGACACAGGATACCAGCAAGCTGGCACTCATTTTGCCAACCTCAGAAGGATGACAGGCAGAGTCAACCCCACCTGGTATTAATTCAACAGCCAAGTGGGATTTGAACTCAGGATCCTGGGATCCCAAGCCCACCACCATAACCATTAAGCCAACACCAGGCATATATTTGCAGTCACGTAATGTATACAACGTTACAATGATAGCATTGGTGGGGGAAGTGGGGGGGGAGGGGTTGCGGCATTTGTCGAACCCACCGTTGACGTGGTGGGAGAGGTGATGGCATTGACCAGCACTTGTCCAGCAGCTTCTGACTCGTCCATTCCAAGGTAAGTGAAGGTTTCTTTCAGGACATTGTACATGTTTACGTTCCGTTTACCCTTGATTCCATACAGCAGGAGATTCATTCGACAGTTGCAGATCTCCATAGTGGAGAGTTTATCTTTTCGTTCATTGATTTCCACTTTGAGATGCTGTTTGAGGTCCGGAGATTTTTTCCCACTCTCGCTCTATTACGTTGTACAAGTTCATGTCTGAATCCTCTTCAAGCTCACAGACCTTGGTTTTAATGGAAGAAAACTCCAAGGTCGGTTGAGGACTGAGGACTAGGTAACATAGTGCATAATATCTGCGAGCGTCGGTTGGTCTGTCTCTGAGAAGGGTTTCGGTTCGGTCTCCAGGTCAGGTGCTTGTGCTACTGCTGCCGCTGCGGCCTTGGGAGGGCAGTGGACGAGGTGGTGACCGTGGACCCAGCATCAATCGTCTCAGGTGTGGTGGCATTGCTCCTAGCATGTGAGCACAGGGCACATGCCGACATGATTCAGGAGGTAGTAAATGCGGTCTAAAATACTGTATACAAACTGTGGTGATGGCAATGAGATGAAAAAGTGTCCATAAGCAAGAAGCACAAATCAAAATGAAAATTAATCCAGTATAAATCCTGTATACTGTCGATTTGTGGGCATGAGACTTTCCCTCCAAGAGAGTCAGGTGGTAGCTGTGGTAGCCGTGATTATACGTCTAATCTCCATTCTTTTCAGCTTTTGTTCTGAGTGTGCTCCATTTGAAGGGATGCTGTTTCATTTTTTGGATCACTCACTGGCTAAATAAAACAACTTATTCCTGGTGTCATTTCTGAATCAGTTCTTGTACAATTTTAGATGGTCTCTTTGCATAGTGGTGCTTTTTGTGGTGGAGAAAAAGAGGTTTATCGGTAGTGGTAGTATCCCATGGAGGAGATTGTACACTGTGATCTTATTACCCCTGCAGTGCCGGTGGTCGAGCAAAGTGAAGATTTAGGGTTTCTCACCATCATCCTCATGGTTCAGGAACTACTCGAGTTGCCTTCTTCTGAACTCTCAATCCTTTCTCCAAACACTTTATGTCGTGTATGCCAGATAATGTTTCTGCACAAAAGATGGGGCCTAACCATGGTTGTGAGGACAACTGCTAGCATTTCTCCTGTTATATGGGAAAGCATTCTTTTTTTTAATGATTCCAAGTGTTCGGTTGCCTTTAAGCACAGATGATGAGACATGTTTATGGAAATTTAGGTCGTTGTCGATCAATACGCTTGGGTCTTCCTCATGTTGAAATTTGAGTTCATCTTCATCAACGTTATCGCTTGCTTTATTGTTTGTTCTTCCAATGTGCAAGACTTTGCACGTAGTCATCAAATGCTAACTGCCAGACATCGGACCATTCATTGGCTTTATCCGGGTCTTCTTGCGACTTCACTGCACTCATTATTTTAGTATCATCAGCGAAGATGTAAACATAGTTCGTGATTGCAACGGGAAGGTCATTAACACAAAGCACAAACAATACAGGTTTGAGTACACTCCACTGATGGGATCCGCTCTTTACTGGTCTCCATCCTGAGTGCGCTCCATTGATGTCTTCCTTTTGTCTTCTTCCAGTCATAAAATTCAGTTATCCATGCATGCAATTTTCCTTTTACACAACATGCTTAATATAAGGACTCAAGTGTAAACAGTTTCTCTTGGAATCTCGTTTTAGAATTGAACGCTTTCCGAAGTCCACATCGAGGATGTCTGTTCCTTCTCTTTTGTCGAGCATGTCAATCACTTCCTCAAACACACAGACCAGTTGAGATGTACAAGATCTATCTGAAGGAGAGTCATGTTGGTAGTTCGAAAAGAGATCGTGTACCATCATTTGGTGAATAAGATGACCATGCTTTTGTCTCATCATGCTTTTCACAATTTTCCCTGCCACACGTTCATCCGATGACTTTTGGAAGATTGTTCTCAGGGTCTCTGCAATGATAGATGCCATTTTGGTTCAAGCACAGGGGGTGTTGGGCCATCTTGTCCAGCGAATTTGCTGCAGTTTGTATTGTGAACCTTTCTTCCTTGTACTCTACTTTATGTGATTCGTACTTCACTCAGATTGAGACCCACGTCACAATGCTCAAGCTTTGGCTGGTTATAAAATCATCATTGAATGCATCACCGAATAAATTATTCACAATGCTTGATTTTTCTTCTTCAATTCATGCAAATATTCCTTTTATCCTACTGTACTACTCACTCCAGAGTTCATTTTATTTGCCATTGGTAGATTTCCAAAATAGCTTGTAGCTTGGACAAAAATGTTTTCCACCAGTACGGCCTTCTACTCTATACAATCCTGTCTTGTCATTTTAGTCTATTGCCTGGGGGGGTCCCCGTGTGCAAGTGATGTGCCCTAAGTTTCTCTTCATTTCTTCAATCAATAGGCAGCCTAGGCACATCGGAAAATTGAGGGTGGACATTCTGAATCCTGGCACTAACTCCACAATTGACGTTTGAAATTTGGTCCTGAGCGCCAAATCTGAGGCTGTAATTTGGGGGTCGGGGAACATAAAAGCTGATTTCTCCGGCAATATTGAAGATATCACAACAAATTACCAATCAAAATGTTTGTTTTTAATTGCTCTTTCAGATCCAATACAGTAATTTGACAATTTTTGGCTAATTAGGTCACCAGAGGTCAAAAGGTCACGAAAAATGACCTATGCTTAAAATTTGACCTTGGCTACAGAAATGCCATTTGAAGCTACGTGGATCAATTTTTTTGGAATAAATTGGCAGATTCTGATAGCCAAGGGACTCAGCATCAAAATGATATGCATATATTATGAATTAACCATATACAATCTCAGTAAAAACAAACGGAAAATGACTGTTACTTCAAAATGCGTTTTCTAATGCCGCAAATTGGTAACATTGCATCTGAACTTTTTTGGACATTCTACCTTGAGTGACTTCACAGTTACCTCATGCAAACATGGTAAATCAAGTCCTAAATTTCAGAATAGAGTGTGCTTCGCCAAAACACTGAGATATTTCTAAATCAGTCCAAAAATGGTCAAAAATATTACAATCTAAGAATTACATGAACCAATTGGATTTTTGCAACATATTCACCATCTGTAACGTGACACTTGCAAAATGTGCAACAGGGCAATTTCTTTTGGCGACAAGAACACCATCTTTCAGTCGCACATTTGCCACAATTACAATGGATAGCGAATTCCTCTGGTATTGGCCTGACACCTCTAACCGGCACTAGCGTTTCATCATCTTCCTCAAAGCCATAGGAGAGAGGATTGAGTGGGTCTTCATTGAGACTGAGAATATTCGTCATCTCATGTGTGGCATGATATGCCCTTTTGATATGATACTGAATGGCGTGACTAGTAGGGGGCAACTCGTGCAGGGATAGCCCTTGCTATGATGGTATTGCTGGTCACGGAGGCTGTCCATACTGGTTAGCGTTGTCCCCTTTTTCATCACTTGGACCAGATAGCTTTCCGCCTTTACCATATCCTCCTCAGTTGGCCCATTTCTGCTGATCCCAAAGTGTTCCAAAACCAAAGGATTGGCTTTGATTGCTGCAGGTTTGGTGCCAACTTTACTAGTGTAGTCACATCCTGTCAGGGTGTGAACTGCAGGAAGCACCTTGCAAAGATCAAGACCTATGCGCGAGGCCAGCAAATGAATGGGAATGTGTCTTGTCGAATCACGGACACCGCCTTTCATCCATAACTCAAGTAAACCTTGGACTTGGAGAGTTTGCCAATAGTACAGAAGGAGGACGAAGATATCAGTGTCTGCCGAAAGCACAACTATTCTCTCTACTCCATGCTTTACAGCATGCAGTGCATGAGGTATGATGCGACTGTCAGCCTCTTCAATGTCAAGGCAGAGCTCAGAAACCTCATCAGAAGAGCCAGAACAACAAGACATGCAAGGTTCATCAGAAAACCCCTCACTACTATCTCCTGATCAGTTGGTTTTCCCTTTGCCCTTGATATGGCTTGCTGGGCAAGCAAGAGTTGAAGCTTGTGCTTGTTCTCATTGCTTGGCCAGAATCTATCCATTCCACTGGCAAAGGGGTATCCTCGCTGACTAGATTCAATTCAATGGGCTGATGTCCTTCCCGCCTCTTTCTTTCAGAGTCCTTTACTGACGGATCTATATATGAGTCAAAGACTAAATCATTTCTCTGGGCATGCTTTGATGAATTGGAAACATAGTCCAGAATGGCACTGCAGTATTCTCCAAAGGTGTTGTGTTCTTTTGGACTGATCTTCCTGACATTTGCCATGGCATCTACAATGTAGGCTGTTCTTACTGAGGGTTCGGTGAAATTCGGCTCCTTTTGGTCTTCATCCTTTAGATTACTTTCCAGTTCATTCATCATCCACTCTTGATCGACTTGGACATCAGACCTTCTTCATCAAATAGATAGTAAGAAGCTGACAAATCATACTCTATTAACTCTCTCATAGACCTGCCCGTGCCCTTGAAATTTCCGCCACTCGATTCTTGAGCTTATCTTCAGGCTTTGTTTTTTTGGGAAACCTTGCCACCTTCGCGATTTCTCATGAATGCTTGAAAAAGTCTTCAGGTTCATTCGGTGAATGGTTTTGAAGAACCTGACAGACTTCTCAACCAGACGTTCTTGCCGGAACTTTTCATAGCGTTCTGTCCCTGTTGTTTCCACATGGAGCAACTGGTCACGAATCACGTCCGTCATAACTTCCTGGGTCATGATGTTGTGGAGCTTGGGTTCAGGAACGTCAGTTCTGAAAGGGTTCTCCTTGTTCTCGATCACAGTGAGAATAGCTTGGATGTTCTTTTCCCAAATTCAGTCTCTGATTTGCTGAAGGAAGAGTTGACATCCTGCTGATAGTAGCCTGATCTCACTCCACTCAGATCACGATGGAGATTACTAACACCTAACATTTCATGATAGATGATGTCCCACATTGCTACATACTGTTTCTTCTGTGTGCTACCAATTATCCCTGAGCTACTCTTCTTTGACCTATTGATAGTTTGCTCCAGCGCCATGTCTGCCCCAACAGCTTTGAAATTACCAACCGATCGCTTCATTGCAAATTCCCCATCTTTGAATGCTTGGTGAACTTGTGGGTAGTTTTCAGGGAGTTTTCTCATGTCCTCTAGATACAAGCTGGACCATCTCAAATAGTTGGTAGAGTAAACGCAGCAAACATTGGTAGCAATGCCTGCACTGCCTGCAGATGTAGCTCCCAATTGGCCTCACGGTCGCTTCTGATCAAGTTCTCCACATTTGAAGCCAAATTGATGAATGTGTCCCAGAACTTGAACGTTTCACTGGATTGTACACCTTGGCCTTGCATTTCGAGCCCTGAGGGATAATCTGAAAATAATGAAAAGTGCATGTGTGAGCCCTATAACCTTTTTCATTGATGTACATGTACATGCAGGTATTACCTGACTGCATCCTATATTTACAGGCTATGAAAATCATGAAAATTGTCACTATCGAAAATAGTGTTACATACCATTTATATCATCATGGTCCCTAAAGGGTTAATACACAATATATGCATATCATTTTGATGTTGAGTCCCTTGGCTATCAGAATCTGCCAATTTATTCCAAAAAATTGATCCACGTAGCTTCAAATGGCATTTTCTGTAGCCAAGGTCAAATTTTAAGCATAGGTCATTTTTCGTGACCTTTTGACCTCTGGTGACCCAATTAGCCAAAAATTGTCAAATTATGTATTGGATCTGAAAGAGCAATTAAAAACAAACATTTTGATTGGTAATTTGTTGTGATATCTTCAATATTGCCGGAGAAATCAGCTTTTATGTTTCCCCTACCCCAAATTACAGCCTCAGATTTGGCGCTCAGGACCAAATTTCAAACGTCAATTGTGGAGTTAGTGCCAGGATTCAGAATGTCCACCCTCATTTTTCCGATGTGCCTAGGTGCCTAGTTTTAAGAAATGAAGAGAAACTTAGGGCACATCACTTGCACACGGGGACCCCCCAGGTCATGGATTATTTGGAGAAGTTTATCCGGAACTCTTGCATACCTCGCGTAATCCAATTCACTGTCAGTTTCCTTTTAACTTCTTCCATGCCTTCCTTTTCCTAGGGGATTGAGTCATCACCTGATTTTCGATTTCGGCCTGTGGCTTTTTCTTACTGACTCTATTAGGTACATATTTGGGAATACAGGTTTCCGTACTTTGCTGATAGATTTTATACCAGCCAAAGCTTGTTCCTAACCCTAGTGGTGCCTTGTAGTGTGTTGTTGGAATAAATGTTATTGTTTCTAACCCTTGTGGTGCCTTGTAGTGTGTTGTTGGAATAAATGTTATTGTTTCTAACCCTTGTGGTGCCTTGTAGTGTGTTGTTGGAAGAAATGTTATTGTTTCTAACCTTTGTGGTGCCTTGTAGTGTGTTTGTTGGAATAAATGTTATTGTTTCTAACCCTTGTGGTGCTTGTAGTGTGTGTTGGAAGAAATGTTATTGTTTCTAACCCTTGTGGTGCCTTGTAGTGTGTTGTTGGAAGAAATGTTATTGTTTCTAACCCTTGTGGTGCCTTGTAGTGTGTTGTTGGAATAAATGTGATTGTTTCTAACCCTTGTGGTGCCTTGTAGTGTGTTGTTGGAAGAAATGTTATTGTTTCTAACCTTTGTGGTGCCTTGTAGTGTGTTGTTGGAAGAAATGTTATTGTTTCTAACCTTTGTGGTGCCTTGTAGTGTGTTGTTGGAAGAAATGTTATTGTTTCTAACCTTTGTGGTGCCTTGTAGTGTGTTGTTGGAAGAAATGTTATTGTTTCTAACCTTGTGGTGCCTTGTCATGTGTTGTTGGAAGAAATGTTATTGTTTCTAACCCTTGTGGTGCCTTGTCATGTGTTGTTGGAAGAAATGTTATTGTTTCTAACCCTTGTGGTGCCTTGTCATGTGTTGTTGGAAGAAATGTTATTGTTTCTAACCTTTGTGGTGCCTTGTAGTGTGTTGTTGGAAGAAATGTTATTGTTTCTAACCCTTGTGGTGCCTTGTAGTGTGTTGTTGGAAGAAATTTTATTGTTTCTAACCCTTGTGGTGCCTTGTCATGTGTTGTTGGAAGAAATGTTATTGTTTCTAACCCTTGTGGTGCCTTGTAGTGTGTTGTGGAAGAAATGTTATTGTTTCTAACCCTTGTGGTGCCTTGTAGTGTGTTGTTGGAAGAAATGTTATTGTTTCTAACCCTTGTGGTGCTTGTAGTGTGTTGTTGGAAGAAATGTTATTGTTTCTAACCCTAGAGGTGCCTTGTCATGCGTTTTTTTTGTTTGTTTTTTTTGTATACCTTGTCGAGGCTCGTGAGAGAGCTAACACACAACACACAGCAAGGGGGGGGGGGGGCATGAAACAAGAGGGGCGGGAGTGGGAAGGACAAAACAGTGGGGAACAGAGACATGAGGAGATCTGTGGAAGGGAGAGGGATGGGACGGGGAACATGGGGAATAGAAGATGGACATTACAGGACTTTCAGGAAGGAAAGCAGGGAATTTGAAGGAGGTGGGCTTGGGTGGATTATCGGGGGTAGAAAAGATCGAGGATTTGGAGGGGGGATGATAAGAGGTGGTGGTGAACAGCTGTTTTGAAGGCCTGGAGGGAAGAATGGGATTGAATAGAGTGAGGGCGTTTATTACAAAGGTGGGGAAAAAGAGGAATGAAAGAGTGAAGGTGAGCAGTGATTCGTGATTTTGGTAGTTTTACCAGAAGGGGGTTGTTGGCAGACCTTGAACGCCCTGCGGAAATGTGGTGGGGACAAATCACAGAGAGAGCAGGGGGGCAAGGCTGGAGAGGAGACGGTAGAAGACAGAAAGACCACCGACCAACCTGCGGTGATTGAGTGAGAGGCCAAAGACTCAGCCTCATTGCGGGAGATGCCAATGATCCGAAAAGCCTTGGTTTCCACAGGTGAAGCCGAGAAAGGTGAGAGGCAGGAGCACCAGCCCAGAGGGGAGAGCAGTACTCCATCAGGCTGTGGACAAAAGCTTTGTAAGTGGTCAGGAGCTCAGGTGGGCCGAGGAAGGACATTGCACGATGGAGGATTCCAGTCGGCAACTGGCTTTGGAGTCGAGGTTTGAAATGTGGCTTTCCCAGGAAAGGTCATTGCAGATAGTGAGACCCAGAAGCTTGAAAGAAAGGACTTCTTCCAGAGGATTGTTGAGAAAGTGGATGGGGGGGGGGTTGTAAACGGTCCTTTCGGAGAGACATAGTGAGAGTGTGAGATTTGTCGGATTGAAAGACATGTTCCACGTGTTGGACCAGTTTGTGATTTTATCCTGATCTGCAGTGAGCGAAGAAGCTGCTGCTTGCCGGTCTGAGGGATGACAGATGGTATGGCAGAGGGTGGAGTCATCAGCAAAGAGATATAGAGGATTTTCCAGAGAGTCGGAGAGATCATTGATGAAAACCAGAAAAGAACAGGGCCCAGAACGCTACCTTGAGGAACTCCAGCCTGGACAGGAAGAGGGGATGAAAGAACTCCATTTAGGGCACACGGTGACTGCGACAGGAGAGGAAGTCTGCGAGCCATGAGTGGAGATGGCCTTGGATACCATAGGAAGAGAGTTTGGTGAGCAGGGCAGGGTGCCAGACTGTCAAAAGCACGTGATATGTCCAGGGATACGGCTCGGATTTCTGTCTGGCATTGAGGACCTCCATCCATTGTTGGGAGAGCAGAAGCAGCATATCCAGGATAGAGAGACCTGGTCTGAAACCAAATTGATGATTGGAAATCAAGCCATTGGAGAAGAGGAAGGATTTAATGTCTGAAGCAATGATGGCTTCCATAACCTTGCTGATGATTGGGAGAAGGCTGATTGGTCTGTAGTTGCAGGGATCTGTTTTTGCACCTTTTTTATGCAGGGCAGTGATGTTTGCTGATTTCCAAGCAGATGTCAGATGACCTTGAGCAAATGAGAGGGTGAATTGAAGAGAGAGAGGGTGAGCAAGAGCAGAAGAGCAGGTTTTAGGACACGTGGGCTGATGCCGTCTGGACCGGTTGCAGAATCTGAGTCGAGTTTTGACAGCAAGCTCTCCACCTTGTCAGGAGAAAAGGACACAGAGTCCAGGGACAGTTGGGTGCGACTGGGTAAGCTGGGTAGAGAAAGTGATGGGATTTGGACACAAGATTTAGCTGCAAACACCGAGTTTAGGCATTCAGCCTTTTCACGTGCGGTATCAGCAGTGCGGCCATTTGAGGTAAGGGAGGGGATGGAGGGGGAACAAACACCAGAAACAGATTTGATTAGACACCACCAGGATTTTGAGGAGGGAGAGAGGTTTGAGAGTTCAGACTTGAGATGAGAAAGATGTTGTTTTCTGGCTCTCCTGAGGGTAGATACACACTTTTGTGAACTTTATGGAAGGAACTGAGATTGCCCTCAGTTGGGTTTGCTTTCCATGAGGCAAAGGCAAGTTATTTCAGGAGAACTGCCTCACCACAAGCTTCAGTGAACAAGGGCGGGAGGAAGGGTAGGACAACTGAAGACGAGAGGGGATAAATCTGTGCATGAGGAAGAGCAAGTTTCTTTGAAAGAATTCCCAGGATGAGTTGATGTTGGAGAAAGTAGCGATAGGAGACCAGTCTATAAGTTTGATGGCTGCCTGGAGACCCTGCCAGTCGGCTTGAGTGAAATGCTAGACTCGACGGTGGTGAGGTGGTTCTCTGATAATACCCAGAGAGATGTCCACTTTGACAAGGACGTGGTCAGAAAAACCGATTGGAGCGAAGGAGCAGCAGCAGATATTGTCAGGGAAATTTGTCAAAATCAGATCCAGAAGAGATGGAGTACCATTGGTTGAGATCCAGGTCGGGAAGTTGACCGATTGAGTCAGTCCTAATGAGTCACAGAAAGCTTTTGCTGAAGTGCCACGACAGGTGAGAGAGGTACCACACCTAGCCAACTGGCATGATGACAACTGAAGTCGCCACATATGAGGAAGAGAGAGTTTGGATGAGAAGATAGAAGTTGGTCCATGTTTTCGGACAGTGAGGTGTAGATGGAGTCATCACTGTTAGGTGGACGGTACAGTAAACATATAAACATGAGGTGGGAGTGGAGGGGAAGCGGTAGCCAGAGGTATTCCGGGGGTGTGGGGGAGTGAGGGCAGTGCATGGAGAGTGAGGAATAGAGTCTTTGATGAAGAGAGCAACTCCACCACCAGGACGAGGCTCAGGTCTGTCATACCAGAGGAAGGAATAAGCAGGGAGAGATACTTGGGAGTCAGACACGTCTTGGGGGAGAAAAGTTTCTGTTAGGCAGATTATGTCTGGTTGTCAGTGGCAACTTGTATGGAAAGATCTGAAAGCTTTGAGTGAAGGCCCCGGATATTTGAGGTCCACACTTTTAATGAAGAGGGAGGTGAGGAGGCTTTGGGTGCAGGGGTGGGGGGGGGAGGGGGAGGGTAGGACAAGGGACGAGGGGGGGGAGGTAAGGAGTGTTGTTGAAAGAGTGTGGGGGATTGCAGAATAGCTAGGGGAGGGGCCGAATGAGGAGGAGAAAAGGCTCTGTGGTGTTGGGGGAGAGGGGGGGACAAAAGAGGGGGAGAAGCAGTTGAGGATTTGAGGAGGTGGAGTGAAGAGATGGAGGTGAGAGGGCAGTGGAAGGAGGAAGCTTTGAGGATGAGAGGGGGGGCAACTTTGAGAAGGGTGAGTGAGGGGATGAATGGTGGGAGAAAGGTGAGGGGGAGTTTTTGAGAGAGGTGAGAGGGAGAAGAGTGGGATGGTTGCTTTGAGAGTGAGGGGTGAGAGGGTTGAGTTGGCACAGAAGTTGTAAAAAAGGAATGGTTGATGGAAAGCGAACATTCATAGCAAACTGGGGTTTTTAAAACTTTTAGGTCAGTGATGCGATTTAACACAATTCTTGAGGGATGCAATAAAGGAGAATCCAGAGAATGGAGAGAAGAAACGCTGTAACAGTTGGATTTTTTAGGCAAGGAATGAAGGAAAGGTCGAAATGAGAGCAGTCTGTTTAATAGTAGAAGAGTAGTGCATTCTGATACAGTAAAGAGTACCACACGTGTGAAAGAGGAAGATGAAGCATTATAAGAGATCGTTTTTGTTATTATTATGAATGTTTGAGAGAGTTTTCAACAGATTAGGTCATGGAAGTGTTGTAGAAAAAATCGAGGAAGAATAAGAGGAAGAAGAAGAAGAAGAAGAAGAATCGAGACTCATGAGTGTGCAAGGAGAAAGGTCGTGTTTTTTTTGGGGGGGGGGGGGTTTTTTTTGGTTTAGGATAAAGAAATAGAGTGATTAGTGGGTTTAGGGAGGGATGGAGGACGTTAGGAAAGTGGAGAAGATATTAATTGAAGGTGATGGGAAAAAAACAAATAAACATGATCGTACACCGAGCGGGAAACAAAGGATAGGCCTCAAGGGTAGGCCTCAAGCACCCGGTAAGACAAGGTCGACAAAATCTCACAAAATTAGC
>CM068960.1:14401782-14427910 GCA_035128595.1 Eptatretus atami
TTTAACACTGGCCTATCTGCTTGAAAAGCTCCTTCTCACTACTATTATATTAATATATATATATTATATATATATACTTATATATATATAATATACTTTCCATATTCAACATCTTATAACATCCCCTATGTAATCCACTCCTTCTAAGGTATAACAGATACCAGATCCGCAGCTGTCCTTTCGCTTAGTCTCCGCGTGCCCGGAAATCGATCTACTCGGTCGACGCTAAAACACCTTCTCGCCCCTTCGCGCTCCGTCCTTCTAAGATGTTGGCGACAAAAACTGCAACAAATATTCTAGATAACCGTCATAGATTCATAGGGTATAACAGTGCTTAACGCTCCCTCCTTGATGTTATAATTATCCCTCTTGTAATTCACAACCTTATGACGTTGCTTATACTTCCATTAAAAAAAAGCTTCCTGACAACTTTCCTGTTGCTTACCCCATTCCCTCATGATCCTTCTTATCCTGTGTGACATGCTTAAGACTTGCAGTTCTATTGTGCGGCTGTGGAAAATTCGAACCACCATTTCAGGTCCCGAGGTGCGATGGATAACTCTTATATACTGTATAGTTACCCCAAACCCTGTTTTCTTAGAGGGAATTTCCGTGTTCACAGGGCTTTGATGATCCTTTGAGTTAGCCCATTTATCTTTATTCTATCGTTATTTTGGACCAATAATCCCCCAACAACTCCAAACACCAGCCACCTTCCCTTCTTTACCTTCCACAACTCCAATCCCCGCAAACAACGCTTCACCGCCATTCTCAAACCGACCGCCCGCCAACAACTCAAAATACACCACACCTTCGCCTCTTTACTCCACAACTTCCACCCCACAACATCGCTCTTACCGCCCAATTCTCAACGACCCCGCCATACACCAAAACTCCCACCACCTCCGCCTTTCTAAACCACACGTCGTGCCATGGCTGTGTGAATGCGTTCCTTTCGCCTCAAGAATCGATGGATATGCTTCACGCCCCCTTTTTCTCCAATCCAATGATTCTTCGAGCATCGGTAGTGTAGCCCGCGCTCCCGAACCCGCTGTGAATTGCTTTCTTTTTTCCCCGAAAAAGCGGATCAGGACCCGGCTTCACGCGCCCCTTTCATCCATTCCATGAACGAGCCTCAAGGTAGCATAGCCCGCCTACCGAAACCAGCTGTGATCCGAAATTTACATATACGCCCCTCCCCGGGCATTATAGGCGCGAGCTCGGGCGGAAAAGGAAGTTGAGGAGGAAGTCAATGGAAGCGGATGCCGTGCGTCATGAGAAATCAAGTGAAAGTGGAAGCGGTTAGCGTGCGTCGCAGGAAGTCAAGTGAGCAGTACTCGGCAGAGAACCCAAGTGGGAGCAGTGGAGTGGACAGCGGCGTTTAGTATCGGAGACGAAGTCAAGTTGCAGTGTCGCAGGGCAATCGAGTCGGAGACGGAGCTCGTAACCCGACCGGGAACAGGCAGACGGGGGAGCGCGAGAGAGCTCGTCGACCATCGCCAGGGCACACGAAGCCAGGCGCTAGCTACACTGACATTAGCGGCTTGACCCGCCATCGCGCCACGAGGCTGTTCGGTAGGACCATTCGGTCTCAGTGGACCCTGGCGCGCAGCCAGGTTTCCATACCGCGCATTAGCCCACGGCCTCAGTCTGACTCCCTTTGCCTCTTGAGGGTCTTTCCTTTGCTTTTGTGTGAATGCGGATTGTATGGCGCCGCTGTACTTTGTAATAGATAGAAACTGTTTAAGTGCATGTAAAAATAAACTTTGTTCGTATCGGTATGAATTCTTTCTTTGCATTCTTACTTGTAGGCTGTATATTGTGTGAAATAAAGTGCTTTGTGGTTAATTGTCCCGTTTCGCGCGTCCTTTCTTTGATTGGTTCTCCATCTTGCTTCACTGGAAAGGTTCGATGTGGCGTGACGCCCCGATAATTAATTGGAACCGTCGAGGCCGACGAATAACACCGCCGGTAATGATGCCCCGATGACGGGAACGTAGCCGCTTAAGCGGTTCGTGTCCGGAAGTCTCGACCTGCGGCGAGGTGCGAGTCGCGCCTGGTTTTACCATCACGCCTTTGTGGTACTCTGGTAGGTCGATGGCGAACAACCCTATCCCACGCGGTTGGACCGATCTGGTTCACTCGATCGGTGGTGAGGCCGAAATGTGCCCACCGTGACTGGCTCCCGGCGTAAGTCGAGAGAGTCACGACAAAATTTATCCGTCAGGTGGGCGAAGACGCTCGGCGCAATTCGAATCATTGTGGCCGGTTCGCACGCCGCCTGGGGCGCGAATCGTCAACCTTAGTACCTGTTATCCTCCATTTTCGTCTATTGTTCTTACCATTCTCGATGCCTTACATTCCCTGATGTTAAATATTACTCTTGCTACATATTTTTGCCAAATTGATGAAAGTATCTAGATTTTCCTGAATCTGCATCACCACCCTCCTTGCTATCCTTTATCTCAAGATTTAGTGTCATCTGTAATATTGGAAGAGCCTATTCTTAACCATCTTGCCCACAATTCATTGTTGAATGTTTAATTAGGAATGAGTAATGTGCTCCAGTAGTGATCCCTAATAGTACCGCACCACTTACTCTTCCCCAGCTAGACATCCTCTAACTCACAGCTACTCTTGGTTTATCACTTAAACAGTTCAATCATGTAGCCTATCTGATAGTCAGCTCCACAAGCACTCTTCTTAGCTAACAACCATCCTCCATATGGGCAAATATTGGGGATTCCTCCCTGGTGGTTGGCGGGCCCAATCTTCCCCACTCCTCTACTGCTTCCTGGATTTGTCAGTGGGAGGGTCACGGTCAGAGCGACTGAACAGTTCACATGGACCGGCCCCCACTCCCTCGGGCTCTCTCTCATTATGGTCTCTGGCTTCTCGAAGGCATGAGTACACCATCTTAGATCGTTGGGGGGGGGTCCCTGGTCGCTTCTAGGAATTTCAATCGTATCCATCTCTTGTGCAATGGGCCTGTCAAACATCTGTCAGGGTTAAACAACACAACAACCGTCCTATGTGTCCTTATGAAATGCTTTCTGAAAATATAGATACACTACGTCCACTGGAACTTCCCTGCATCCACCCTTAGTATCAGACCTGCTTCATTATCACGATCCATTGAAAATACGTTAAAACAATGATCGTCTTTTCCTCAGATAGGAAAACACCCTCTGATGGCATTCCCATGAAGTTCTTTTGTCCTATCTTGCTAGTATTTCATTTTATACTTATTTGTCATTCTCCCTTCGCTTGTCACTCTCCATTTTCATCACTTTCCTCACCCTCATCTCACCATAATACAAAGGACTGGCTCCTTATCAACTGAATTTGTGTCTCAGGAAGATGAATATTGCTGTTACCCATATCCTACTACGAAATGTTATTACAAGCTAATCACATTCCTTGGGTGGGGTATCAGCCGCGGCTCCAATAGCAATAGTCGAACTAGTCAGGGTGATGTTACAAAACATAATGGTTGACTACTCATCTTACTAATTGGGATTCCTAGTTTCAAGTGTATGTGATGAGCGCGATGAAGCCTACACCAGGGAGCACACACAACCACATTGCTTTTAAAATGTTTATCTCGACAAGAACAAGGCTCATGGAGAGCAAGGTAAAACTGACCAGCAACGGGTTGGGACAATCATTGGGCCAACCAGCAAGGAGGATGAGAAGGATAGAAAGATAGAGCATGGGAAGATAACACTGTAAATGAGCAAGTACCATAAGGTTGGTTAACACGATGGGTCTACGGCGTCATAAGCTCTGGGCTCAAGATTTGGGGAGGTCACTCACATCCTGTGCCCGTTGGTGGTACACTACCTGTTTGAAACCGGGAGGAAGAGGTAAGATTAACGAATGCTGTTCTAGATAAGTGGTTCCCCTAGACGGCAAGCCAAAGGGAACAAGGAGTTGTGGTATGCAGTAGCTGGATATGTGGAATTGGAACAGGAAGAGTTGATGGCAAAACGCTTGCATCTGGGAGGTGCCTGCGAGTATCCATTGGGGAGAGAACATGAAACGCCGAATGTTGAGAGACAGAGGCGAAGCTCGAAAAAGACGAAAAGAATAAGAGAAGCATATACCACTTACCTTGTTTATGTGATGTTTTACAGCTAAGACCTTGTCCCACTTACGCGCTTTTTGAACCTCACTGTGGCGAATTCCAAAAAATCCTGCAGACATCAGATGTGATGCTGGTGCCAGGCTTACAGTGGAGGCGAGTACTCCATGAGCTATACTTATTTGTTTTTCAGACAGGTCTTGGCTCGTAGAGGAGCAAGAACACAGAGCTGACTGGAACATTGCATAACGGAAGAAGTAAGGATAGAGGGTCCGGACAGGACGCAGCAACAAGGCGGGGGGATAGAGGAGACTTGGAGGGATAAGGGACTTGGCAGGAAAAGAATGAAAGCACAGTCAGGAGTCGACCGGACGGCGCAGATTGAGGACATGCGCAATCCTCTGGATACATGATCGTTAACTCCTTAATCACAGAGTGGAAAGGAAAAAATGGAAAACCTGGTAGGGTGGGTTTGGCGAGGTGCTTTGAGTGGAGTGCCGGGTCAGAAAAGATCATGTTGTGGATGAGGGATAATTGTACAGATGTCAGCCGTGTGCACATTGTGAACACATGCGTGTCTCTAACCAGTTCCTGAGGCTATAGGCCCTCCTTGTGGACTGTGTTAACTCAGATTTTTCAAGATAGAGCCTGGACTGAGGAGATGCCCGTCTGCAACTTGCTTTTGACGGCGAGCTTTGATATGTTGGCGGTCACCTAAAGGTCCAGCTGATGTTGAGGCTTAGCAGTCCAGAGATTGAACCATTACCGATGGTCGACCGGGAAATCGGAATACGGGTGGTTATAGTGCTTTGCCCCGCTCCTTCAGAAGGTGAGTCGTTATGAGTATTGGAGACTTTTCTATGGCTTATGAAGCATCATGTGTCCGATTCTTCAGTCCCAAGCACAATCAATTCCAGCATTCAACAGGAGATTCACAAAGCGCTTTCTGCCTAGCAAGAGGGAATGGGGGTACCTTCCGAATGTTACCACACAATGTGTCAATCCATCATGTAAAGCGAGCAAGGAAGGGTTCTTCCTCGAAGACCTCAGAGAGGTCAATTATGTAATAGATGAGAACACGCATCCTCTGCAGCTGGTCTGAAAGCTTGCTTGGGGTGTACACATCTTGGACCCATAAATGTGCAGCCATGCTAGGTGGTACCCTGGATGCCTATAGCGACAAAAGAGCAAACTTTAAGCTCGACAACGTCAAGTTGAACTTGTACTGTTTGAACTCCCGTACTGTTTGAATTTCAGGATAACCTGCACTCTCGCGTCAAGAAGAGGGCGAATGCAACAAGAGGAGTGTTCCGAGGCTAGCTCCAACTGTGTGCATGATCCCAGAAGAGAATGTCTCAGAGGCGCTGTGACTCCCAAAACAAAGCAACTATTACCATGTAGTGCAATATTGAGAGGAAAATTCAGAGACTGCAAGGAATGGATGTGTTTGCCCATTTTGTGTCTCAGGCGGTGATTGTGAACACCTTAATTGCGTGAAAAGGATGAAGACCGCATATGAGGATCAAGTCACCAACACCTACATGAGGTTTAATAGTTGCACACAGCTTGTGTTTTTGGAGGTGAGAACTGAACTCTCGCTACCAGGAGTCCGCGTCTGGTTACTTCCTTCTGGAAGTTGTAGATAGTGAGGTAAGAGGCCTGGCGTCACTAACACATGCCTGAGCATTGTCAGCAAGGTTAAGATTCCTCAGAGTCGTGATAGACCTATATCAAGCTTTCGGGGTCCTTGCCACTTACTGAGATATAAGTGCCGCTGGACGCTTGAGATCGTTCGAGTTATGTATTTCTCTCGCTGCACCTACCGCTATATAAATTCCAGCAAACAAGGCTCGCGGCTGAGTCACCTGTCATTCGCTTCGAGTGGTCATCACTGAGCACAGCTTCTGCAAACAGGGGGGGCACTGCGAGTCGAGCTGTACCGTCCAGCCACTTCTCGATCAGCTGATGCAAACCGGTGCTGTACTCAGGGCTTGCCTGGCTTTACAATGTAAAAAGGCATGTGTGTGTGTTGTGTGTCGTGTTTTTGCACCATCGATTAGTGCGTTGTGTTGGCTCTATGGTGTCCGTTTCGCGTAGGTGCTTTGCCGCATCCTTAGCTCCTCGGACTTCCATATTCGTCCCTTGTCGGTGTCGCCGTCTTGAAATTATACCGAGGTGGGGTTGACTCTGCTGTCATCCTCTGAGTTGCAAAATGAGTGCCAGCTTGCTGGTATCCTGTGTCGGAAGTGGCAACCCATCAGGATTTGGTACCCAATAGCATTAGGCGCCATGCGCTTATTAGCAGCCACCTAGCGCTGCTTGCACGATGTCTCCGATACGGCACAGCTCCACGGTCCCCAAGTAATGGCGTCAATTGACTTAGTTACAGTCCAGTAAGCAGTTCACGTAATCTTCTGTGCTTACTACCCCACCTCCACCCCTCACCTTTCTCTCCTGTTGGTGCTCCGCATTTTTTTGTAGACTCCCACTCTCTTCAGCACCTCCTCGCACCCCCTCCACAGTTGAAAGCGACTTTTCCTCCCCTCCGCATACCTCCCAACGTCTCTCATCCCCGTCTTTTCTCGCTTCTCTTCCTCTCACACTCTCTCCTAGGCTCTCCCCTACCTCTCTCGATAACCCACCTTAATACCGTCGCAGGTAAGTCGCTCACTCGAGCACGGGTTGATACTCCTGCTCTGACTTATTACAACAAATCACACTGTCAAGTGGTGCTCCCTCCACTAACTCCATAACTATAAACCTCACAGTCCAGTTCCGTGAACATTGTGCATGCACATTAAGAAAAGCGCAACAAGGAAGGCATCGACTGTAAATTTGATGTTTGGGTTATTAAAACATCCGTTTTGAATAATTAACGCTCTTATCTTCTATTATATCCTATTCTATGCATTTCCTGGGTAAACCTCGCTGGGTGCTGAAAGCCCGTGTTTTGGCCTGTTACCATATCTGATTTGGAAAGACATGCATCGGCCGATTTCTTTGCTAGAAAGAACGAGTTTTGTTTTCACTCTACCTGCACTCATATTATTCAAATTGGCTGCTCTGATCAATTAATACTACTCCAATACTATAACAACCCTTTATATATAGTATACTGTCTAAAATATAATAACCACTAATACCTGGTAGGATTTCGTGTACCTACCTAATAGTATATAGTTTCATGACTAACACTCCGTCTGTGTTGTTTCCGAAATCAGCCAAAACGCTTAGACTGATAGCACCAACCAATATGGCCCTAGCTTAGCTCACATTCTCCTGCGGTGTGATACTATAGTATCAACATTATCGTGTCAAATCGCGCAATGGTAAAAATACTTAAAAACATTTCCCTCGATTCAGCTGATTAGTCACTCTTCATGGCTTATTTGATTCAAGTACAAACAAACCTCAGCGGTAGAGTTCGCTGGAGCTATCTTTTTTTTTTTCTTGAAATTGATTATTTTAAAAAACTCATCAAACATTTAGTCTTGCAAAGACGATTTCTCTCTTTATAAAGCATAAAAACACATCCCATTTTGTGATCTATACTTCCAGGCTTCGTTAATAAATAAACTGTAGTTTAGATGCGTGTTCGTTGAATGACGACCCTAGGTCGGGTGTAATGATGCTAAAAATTTTCCTGCAGTAAAAGTTCTTTACCGCGGTAATAATATTTAAAAGTTTCGTCTTTTTAAATTTTTTCTCATTCACATCGCTGCTCCCTCCGCGGGGAACTCAACTGGAGTTCACGGGTCGTCTCACGTTTCCTATAAGTGCGCTGGTATATATCACTTTTTAAAATACTACAGTTTTCACTTGTACGTAGCCGCCCCTGCTCATCACCCATTTCGAGTGTCATCTCGCCCTATTGATACGATTTTTCCACGATCCTACTTCACAGACCAATTAAAGGTATTCATCGAAATATTATTTCAGGTTTTGAGGATCGGGATTATCATCGAAGGCCTCTCCAATCGTGTTCTAATCTTTCCCGTGAAATCATGATAAATTTATTCTTGATAAAGATTATAACTAAGCTCTTCCTGTTCTGGTCCCCACTTACCTCAGTCGCACCCAAACTGCCTGGATCTGTGTGCGTTTACTTGTTCTCTGAAATGGGCTGGAGAGCTTGCTGTCAAAACTCGACTCAGATTCTGCACAACTGTGTCGTTCCCTATTTCTGTGTCGATCGCATCAGCCCACTGTTCCTAAAACCTGCTCTTCTGCTCCTTGCTCAACCATCTCTCTTTCAATTCACCTCTCATTTGCTAGAGGTTGTCATTCTGCCTATCGGTCTTGGAAATCTAAGCAATTCAATATCACTTCTTCCATAGATATTCCTAAGTGTTGCATAAAAACATATCCTGCTATTATCCAGATCCATGTCGGCCTTCTACTGATCATTAGACGATTTATTAGGTCTCTATGGATCTCCATTTCGAGCCACTTCGGACTATTACATCATTCTCTCTTCTCAATATGTCCTCTTTTCCAGTTCATTACTTTTCCAAAGTATTTCCAATCATCATTTAGGTTTCTTTAGGACTAGGTTCACTCTACTCTCGTATTCTGTGCTCTCCTGTCCTTTCTCCTCCACTAGCATAATCGGATGTGACCTCCTCTCTCAATTGCTCCAGAACTGATCTCTCAGTGTGTTTACTTCCCAGACAATATTCGTGCGAGTGCTTTTGACAGTCTGGCACCCTGCCTGCTCACCAAACTCTCTTTCCTATGGTATCCAAGGCCATCTCCACTCATGGCTCGCAGACTTCCTCTCCTGTCGCAGTCACCGTGTGCCCCTAAATATAGCTTTTTCATCCCCTCTTCCTGTCCAGGCTGGTGGAATTCCTCAAGGTAGCGTTCTGGGCCCTGTTCTTTTCTGTTTTCATCAATGATCTCTCCGACTCTCTGGAAAATCCTCTATATCTCTTTGCTGATGACTCCACCCTCTGCCATACCATCTGTCATCCCTCAGACCGGCAAGCAGCAGCTTCTTCGCTCATCTGCAGATCAGGATAAAATCACAACTGTCCAACACGTGGAACATGTCTTTCAATCCGACAAATCTCACACTCTCACAGTATTCTCTCCGAACAACCGCCACGGACCATCCTCCTCTCCCCTCGTTCCCTATTCTTTCTCAATCGCACTCCCTCTTGAAGAAAGTCTTTCATTCATAGCTTCTGCGTTTCTTACTTCATCCTATGATTTTCCGGGATAAGCCACTTTTCCTTATCTGGCCTCCAACGCTTTCACCATTTCTGGTGATCCTGCTATCGTGTGTCAAAAATGTTCCTTCCGTTTGGTTCTCCATCCTGATCTGCTTACCCTTGACCATCATTACAAAGGTCTTTCGTCCACCGCCTGAGTGGCGTACTTCTGCCTCCTTTTTGTGGAGTATGTATGTTGATTATGCTGACGATTGACGTGCAGCGATATAGCGAATTTATGGATCTGTTTATTTCATTAACTCGGGCCTGCGTCGTTGCCAGGTGTGTCTAGACTCTTGTTCTTTATCGTTATAAGTCTATCCATCCTTTCTTTGCTCTTCTCTCTCCTTACCTCTCTCGTCAGCCTGCCAACCGTTTCCTCTTTAACCTATCTTGGATGCTATGAATTATCATATCTGCTTTCAGCCCATGTTATTTCCGTGTGATCCCCTTAACTATTTGTCTCATATCTCTCTCAAATATTTTTTGGCTGTTGTCCGTTTCCCAGGTGTTCATACTGTGCTCTATTTCTCTTGTTGTGAGTGGTTCGGTTGCTCTCTTCCCTCGTCTTGTCTTTATGAGTGTAGTGGTTTGTGTCGTTTTGCCCTGTAGGCCAGTAGTGGTTCGGTTCGCTTCCTCGTCGCTTCATTGCTGAGCGATTGGTTGCTGACTCTCGCTTCCCCTGTCTCTTCCCTGTGTGAGGAAGTGTTGTACTGTGAATGTTCACCAGTATTTCTCTGAAGCAGTTTGCTGTCCTGAAGTATTGTTGTTTTAAATGACCAGCCATTGTTTTTTTTTCCGATCCTCATGCTACACATCACGCTCGTTTTTATAAGATTAATGTGTGGTGACATTTCTCTTGATTTTGTGTTTCATCGATCACTGTCTTATTAGTGACCCTTTATTTCGTCTATGGGTGTTCTGTGTTGTGCTGTCCGTCCGAGCATGCTCCGTGGTTTGGAATCCATCTTGATAAAATACTATAGGGTTCGAGGTTTATTGTATTCATTGATATTTTGTAATTTCTCAATCTCGTCACTCCGAAAATTTGTTTTTTCCGGTTAGGCTTAATATAATGTTTTCCAGGGCTATGCCTTCGTGTGCTCTTGCTAAGTGGCGAGCCACGCTCTCCCAAGATTCTACGTCGTATCATATTTATACTCGCGGGGTAGCCGTGCCTTCTCACAAGTTTATATTTATTCTCCTCGAATGGGTGCTTTGTTTTTTCTCACGCATATCTGGCAGAATTTTTATTTTGTGCAGTTCTCTCCGGTGATACTCTTGGCATATAGATTCCCATTTTTAATCGCACTCCTCTCGCCCCCGTGTCCTAGCCGTCCTACACGCGCTCTCTCACGATTCTTTCTTTCACACGTTCTCGAACGGTCAAAACTGTGCGAACTTCAAAAATCGTGCAAAAAATCAATATTAATTTTTTTTGCTCACGGCTTCATCCGCGGGCATCAGCTCCGAAGTTTTCACCCACCGCGTTTTGCAATCCCGAATGAAGTTGCGTATATCGAAAGTAGCTTGTCTCTCGAGTTACTACAGTACTTTTCTCCCATTTACGTTTCCCCGATTCCGCCAGTTTGCCGTGGACATTCCCTCGAATGTCAAAAAAATAAAAGGCTAAACCGGCTGTACATTGCTCGTGAACCATCGCGTCTCGGCTTCGTGTTTTTCTATAACCATATCTGAATGTCTTGTTTGTTGTTCGGCGAATCTACGCTCCCTAAGTTTCACGGTGCTCGGGTCCTTTTTCATACGTTTACGCAGCTTTACGTGTACATCACTGATCCAACTGACCTGTCACGGCAAAATATATATTTTACTCTTTTCCGATATCATGCCCTGCAGATTGTCGCATTTGTTTCCATATTCGTTTTCATTTCGTTTGGTTTGTTTTCCATTTCGTTGTCTTTCGTTTTGTGTTTTTTCTTTGCTTGTTCCTTTTTTATTTCGTTTTTTTTGTTCGGTCTGCGAATCGCTGGTCGTGTGCTGTCCAATTAAGTGCATGTCGTTGTGTGTTGATTCGGCCTCGGAGTGTCGGTTGGTGTGTGTGGCATGTGTTGTGTGCGATAGTGATGGGGTAGGTGTTATGTGGGTGTGAGGGGATAGTGGTTCATTAAGCCTAACATTTCTCTGTCTACACTGCTTAACCTCACCCGCCCTACCTCTCTGCACCGCTCCGCCACCTCTCCCCTCTTTTCTCTTGTGTCATCCTTCGGATGTCCGACTCCCTTCGCTCTCCCGAGGTACAGTGGCAGTCACCTTGCCTTCCATTGACATTGTCACTCATCTTCCAATGTCCTCTACTCTCTCTTTCTGGCTTAGGTCACACATATGGTGAAATGAATGTCTGTCTCGCTGGGTATCTGGAGTTGGTCTCCAGTTCATGTTGGTTTCCCCTCTTACGGTACAGCGCTATAATTTCATTCACTGGCCTGTGTGATTTCCTGTCTGGATGGAGTTTCTGCTCCTGACGCGGGCGTCCCTGTTATTCTAGTTATTATGACGCTCAGGTTTTAGAATGATTTCAGATATATATTTTTGTTTCCCATCTTCATCTGTCGTGTTTTCTACCAGAATCATTTTGATTGAGGATCATTTATGAATCTGTTATATTGACGAGTTCTCCTGCTCCGTACACGATTTCTACTCTGCTGCCACTTCCTCTTGCAGCCTACTCAGAGTTCTTCCCTTCCCCCACCCCTGTCGCCTCTCCCCTCCGAGCGTCGTCTTCACTCTCCCTCTTCTCCTTAGCTGGACCGATTCACTGTCTCTCGCAATTTAGCGAATCTCGGGTGGTAGGTTGCTCGTGCATTGAGTAAGTATCACTTACTCCTCGCGCTTTTGAACGTCAGAGCATTATGTTTTGCTATTAGTCTCTCGTTTATTTGTCTACAGAGCGTATGTTCAAACAGTTCGGTTGGAGGGATCGTATGAGTTTTATAGACACGTTGTTGTGTGCTCGTGCTGATGTGACAAGGGAAGAATTGATTGCGATTATATTCGGTGAATATACCTGACTCCGATCTCGATATTTTTAAAAAGTGATTCTTCACCTACGTCGATTTGAGAGATAGTGCTTGAACAGACCGGATGGATCGCTTCTCGATGTAATCTCATAAAACTGTCGATGGACGCGGCCGGGATTCTCGTAGTCAGGATATAAACTTGTTGGACAGGCTTTGAGGATGACTGTTTCTGTGACAGGTACGCACACAACCATATTGTTCGTGTTCATCTCTACCCTTTTCGGGGTGAAGATGTCGCGATCTAGGGCTGTTAATGCGCAGAACAATTTCTTTAAGTGATTCTCACCATTGAGAGATGGGAGTTCAAATATCGATATCATATGTATACTATAATAGCACTGTATCTCAGCACATGTATTGGCCAGATCTGTGGTTTCTTGGAAGATCAGGCACCTAATACACAGGGCAGGAGGTATGTCGCGGGTTGGTACCTCGCCACAGGACGACTCTCGACCGGACACGAACCGCCACGAAGAGCTGCGCGCATTCGTGCTCAGCATACCCTTTTCCGACTTCTTTTCGTCGTTATATCGTGTTCTGTGCTCTCTTTTTTCCATTGCAGGTTACCCAATTAAATATCGAGGGACTTTCTCCTACGCATCGTCTAAGTCTTCATTGTTATAAGTTTAGGAAGCCCTCAATTTGCTCGAGAGAAGCCAGCCAAAGTGCGACTGGGAGGTGAACTCTTCGTATTGCTGCGAAATTCGGCGAGATTGAAGCCTTCAGTTTATTGACACCCCAAAGAACTCCTGTCGTTATTGTGTCACGTGAAAAACATAACCCATCAATTACACAATTATATAATCACAACTAATGTGAGTTACAATGAAGAACTGTTGCTTGTAATGGCAGATATTTAGAAGTTAACCGTTAGAGGGACGATAAGGAGACACACATCTCAGCTTCAGCTGATTTTCAACTGGTTTCACAATCTCGAGCGGGGCTAGCTACCAACACTGAGTCATCCCTGTGTTTATCTCACAAGCGAACTTTGGTTCTAAGAGCTATCAATGTGTAGTGCCGTCCTATTGTGAGTCGTCTTTATCTGGGCAACGTCTCCATCTTCCGCATTAAAGATCCAAACGTGTCCCTTGCAAATTAGATTCCTGCTTGTCATCTACAGGGCGGGATGCACTTACCATCAACAACACGCATCATAGACGTGATCCCCTGGCCCTGACCAATTTTATGCTTAACCTTTTAATTCCAGCATTCATATGAGCTGCATATGAAGAGACGGAGAGAGACATCATTTAGCCTTTCACTAAATAAGAAAGCTTACACCTGCGCAACGTTTTTATACCCAAGTGTCCTACAAGCGGCATTCTACATCCCTATAAACCCTCCGTGGCGCCCTTCTTCAAATCGTGGGAAGTGACGGACAGGATGTAGAACACAGCAATATGAACGCATGTTAACATTGACGCCATTTACCTGACGCGGTGGGCCCGCTACGTACCATCCTTGTAGGTGGACGGAGGTAGAGTTTCCTCCCCTGGTCCTGTCTTCTGTGAGCATAGTTATCTCAAAAAGTTGTGGTAGGAGTTACGACTCCAAAACGATGTGAGATTCAGTACGTGACAAGAACAAAGCCGTTCGAATTTTGTTTGAGGTCGGGATCCAGATCAGGCTTCGGTGGGGTGATTAGAAATACCTCGTGTAGTTCAAGGCTCAGGGCGGTAGAGCCTACCTCCGTGCGCGTCTTCCGATGGCGCCGTTCTGCGTTTCTCTTTGAGGCGATGTTCCAAGTCTAAGTCCGAGGCAAATTCAATAGGTTCCTGACGCAACGGAACGAGTCATTTGTGTGGAAAAACAAGTCCGTAGCTTGAGACTAATAGTCCCAAGTTAATCGTGTAGATCTGTTCAATGGGTATATTGTTGCTCGGCACCGCGATTTGCTCGTCTCGGCCATATGGTGTGTCCTTTGAAGTGAGTCAATGTCACTTTTTATCTTGTCGGGTGAGAGACTGTTATGACTTCATACAAAAGTAACAAAGACCATATTGGCCCTCTTGATATGTGGACCTGTTAGAGGTCTCCTGGGACGTCTAGGAACAGAATCATCTCGCCATAACGCGCGTTCCTTCGGGATGACACGAGTAGTAGTCTCGACGTAAGGAGGCTGATCGCCGCATCCTGGTTGGGCCAAATTCACTGCCATACCCCTGGAGAGGGCTAGCTGCATCAGTGGCACACGACCCGCACATACCTCAGCGAAGAAACGGCCACTCGCACGCCGCCGCCTTTGCTGTGTGACGGAATAATAAGCATTGAAGCCCTGCACCTAAAGGCAGTCTGTAAAGTGACAAGGTGGTGTTCTAATATCATTACCCTCCCGTGTAAGGATAGCATTAGAATCATCCTTAGTCATCTCGAGAGCACAGATGCTCACTCAGAAAATCATGATTGGTGTCAGTATGATCATATGATTAGATACAGAAGTTTTTCCGGAAATTAAACGAACTTTTAACTGGAGAACGTTGACAAAAGTAGAATATTCCCGACTGCTCCGATGCGAAGTAGCACTCACGAGAGTGGTGATGAGGAAACCCGAGCCGAAGAGTACCCAGAGCTGAAGAATCGAACATTTGATGCATGAGGATCCTCATTGTGCATTCCATCCACTGGTAGTGAACACCAATGGAAAAAAATGATGAGCTCGGTGTCTTAAGGAAACAAACGAGAACAACTTACGATTCAACAAATAACTTTGAAAAACTCAACGTTGGTTCTTTTATGTTTGCAGAAATTAAAGAGTGGCAAAACGCATTTAAAACACCATCAGAACACGCCATCGCCACCTGCGCTCGTTGCTGACCTTGTCAGTATCCTGCTACTTCCCCACCAGCTCACGCTGCTCCTCAAGAAGTGGATATTGTGCTTTCCTCACCCTCTCTCTCGCACTCGTCTCACAGTATGGAGAATGTGATTCTGTGAGGCGGTTCTCCCGAGCTAATCCATTGTCCGCTCGCCTGCCTCTCCAGCAAGCCATGGGGGGGGCAAGGGAAATCCGTCCTGGCGCGGGCCAGAAAAAAACATGCAGGGAAATCGACGCAGTTATACGAAGACCGCGCAGCTCGATTCTCGGCCTCGTGTAGCTGCTTGTTGCATGTCCCGTTCTTTTCTGATCTCCTTACTGGTGCATGCTGTGTCGGCAGTCCGTGCGCTGTGGTGTACCATAACGTCGTGTGACATTTACTTTGCTCCCGTTTTGCTGTATCCGCGGAGGATGGCGTTCGGTCTGGATAGGTGTGATATGGTGTGTTCGCTTAGTACTCGAAGATGGTGAGCTGTGTCACAGGATTTGTTGTACAGTACGTACCGATGAGCGTGTAATGTGGGCTCCTGATTTACGGGATGTGCGGTGGCGATGTCTTTCGGTGCACGGAGGGTAGTGGAGTTGCGGTTCCGGGACATGAGTGAAAGAAAGAAGCACAGTTCTACTTCAATCTTACGATAGTGTCTTGCGACACAGCCCGATCTGCACGTCTTACACTCATCCCTTCACTCCCTATTACTGTGTTTTGGGTTCTGTTCCACTCCCCTCGGCTTGTCTCGCGGTGACTTATGGCCATAATAGCCTCGTACAGGGAGAAGCGTCGCTGCTCATCGGCTTGTCCACTTTGGGTCCGAATGTGTTCTCTACAGCGCTCCAGACCGTGCTTTCTGTAGTTATGAGAGATAACCTATATATGATAGAGTTTCGTACTCTCACTCCTACGTCGCAGGGGCCTGCTTACTGCGAATCCGGCTGCACATGCTGCGTATGTGTTGTAACCTCGTGTGATGTTAGCATAGTCGCTTGTTGCGATGCCTTCTGCTCTTGCTGCGAGGTTGATAGTATAGTTTATATTGTCCCTAGGGAATCGGAACATCCAGTTCGATGGAGACTTGACTCCGGATTTCCACCTATGTACTTTCTTGCAGTACTCAATATAACATAACGAGCAAAAATATAGTTGTAAATAAGCACAATGTATGAATGACTTATATTGTGTATTATTGTTGGGGTACTCTCCTATACATAGCGTCAAACTGATTTTCCTCTCACGAAACGCTGTGTTGTTATAATAAATGTGAGGGTTGATAGAGAAGGTCAATGCACCTACGAACGCTCTAGAACCACGAGGAGTATCTACCAACAAGTTCTGATGTGACAAAGCGAGATTCTACAAATTAGAGTTTGCCTCACGTGTTGAGCCCTTGCAATTAATGATTGACCGATTCATGTGACAGTAGAATCTTACGGTTCAGGTCTAACGCCAGTGCACCCCTTAAATCACCGCTATGATACAAACATGTTATCGATAAATTATGTTAATTGCTGACATGTTGCGGACGCTTTTTTCTGTTCGTGAACGTGTTATTACACATATTAATTGGGATGTTGTGAACCTCACAACTGTAGCATCCATTTTGACACCTTCACCCTTGAACCAGGATTTTCTCTCAAATGCTCTATCCGCCATCGCTACGACAATTCACTCTCTCCGTGGCTCTGTCTTAGACATGGGTGTGGTCTTGTATCTTGCAGCAACTGCGTTGCTATCATCAATCCGGTCTCCCAGTTCTGCTGTCAGTTATTAGTTTAATTTTTCTCTGATATGTTAAGGTGTTTTTGACTCCTGTGACTCATTTGGACTCTGACGCTTCTCTGTATCTCTAGAAGTACTATGATCTAGGCTAGTCGTCTTCCACCTGCGAGTGATTCGTGCTCTTGGTCTAGCTAGGTGTATATTTGTGTGCTGGTGCGTGTGCCCTCGATACTTACATTCGTTGTGTCTTCTTTCGCCGTTGCAACGTTATACCTCTCCTTTTCTCCTCGAGTTCGCTCCTACCTGCACTGTTGATCGCATATCTGTCTGGTCACTTGATGTGCAGGGGTATTGATTGGATATCCATACAGCTCAACTGATGAGCTCGTCCTCAAACTCGTACATGAGCTCGGGCTGGGCTCTGTCGATTCACGTATTCGCGACTCCGACGACTTCTCCCTTCTTCGCTTCGACGTCTGATGCGTTGCCTACAATGCAAGAAAAAATCAGAGGTAGCTCGCCTAGGTTGTTTCGTCTTGGTATTCTCAGACACGGTACGGTGTCCGAGGAATCGTCGGAAGTTGTCGATCTGCCTCGACCTCTCCCATCGACTCTATCCAATCATGAGAATGAGCCCCATGTTCTCTTACCGAGACCCACCGAATACCAGATCAGGAGGCTCATTATCTCAAGTGCCGCGCGCTCCCCCCGACAGAGATCGAATCTCTGCATCCCTTTCTAACTGAGGGATGATTGAGTGCTCATCACTAGACTCTCCGAAAATACCGTTATCGTCCGAATCTCGGCGGCTCAATCTTCTCTACGATTCGTGCGCAGCTGCAACATAACCTACGGGCTTAGTGAAGGAGGGATTACGAGCGTCTGCTGCTCTGTGGCTGCCGGTGATCAGTTGTGTGCTCGACTCCTTCGGGTGTGAGTGTGTCTGATCTCGGATGAATATTTTTGGTTTTCACTCTATCGTTAGAAATCTTACGTTCTTCCAGGATAAGTATCCCATGGTCCTGTGCTTCGCTATGTGGTTTCGCTCAGATCTTCGGTCAGATACTCAGTCCTTGTTTGCGGCCTTGCACGGTAGTCGGATTCATCAATCCTGGCGTTAGGACCTTGTTCAAAATCGGCGACAAGTACACGCAATTGATCGACATGCGGCTCAAGGTCTTCGGGCCAGACTTCCTGGACCTGCAGCATCAGCATCCTTGCCCTGTCCCTCAGCACTGCAGATTAGGTGTTTAATATTATTTTATCAATAGTCCACACGACCTACAGGGTCCAACGGGCTCCATTCCATTTTGTCGGTGTTCGATGTGTGTTTGTTTGTGGCCCAGTTCTATTCTAAGATATGTGTACATTGATTAACGTGCTTGGGTTGCTCACTACATTGCCTGCATTTAGCTCGTGATAACTCGCTCTGTGTCTCCCTCTGTCTGATGTTGTAATAAGACTCGCGTCGTTAAAATCGTTTTTCTCTGGTATAAAAAGATTGATATTGTGCTTCTTCATTAGAGCCTCAGTTTAATCGCGTGAGGGAACCTATGCGATTAGAGGGAGGCAAGCCGATTTTTTAACGCTAGCTACATTATTGAATTGTGACCGCGCTGTGCTTGTGTTGCGATAATTTTCATGAGACCGTGAGGTCGAGTTGAAATACCTCGTTTCGTTATGCCCTCTATCTGAGTACGTCGTTAATCCGAACTCAGTCTTGCGAACAAGTTCTTTACGAGGATTTCGCGAGACAGTAGCTCTCGCTCTCTCTGGATCTAAGGCGTGCGCTATAGATGCAGTGCGAAGTGACTAAATATTAGTAACTTGCCAGATATAGTGAACGCGACATCTTACGCGTGCGATTAAGATTGGACGAAGCAAAGCTATCCTTTTCACGATTAATTTGCGGGGACTCTTGTGTTGACTTCCTCTGTTGAAACTTTGCCGCTTTGATGCTGCGTTGTGCGGAAATCTAGGCTCAGCGCGTACGCTATCTCTCTCTTCTTCGGGTGGTCACTCTGGGGGGAGACGGTGTCTTGAATCTCGTTTTTTTCCTCGGCTCGGTCAGCTTGTCGTGTCGGCCCGTACAACCCCAGCATCCACAAACAGAATCGATTACACGACATGACTCCATGTAATGACTCATGACGATACTATTATTAAATAAGGTTATCTACGCCAGATGAGAGTTACGCTCTCGGGGTACGTGTTATCGAGGAAGTCGGCTAAGGAGGAGTCTGTTGACCTTGAGCACTTTGTATTTGAGAATTGCGCTGTTGTCAAGACCGGGCACAGGAGAGCGGAACGCAACCAGCAGTTCTACCTGTACAGATGATTCGTACTCTCCTAATCTTTATTCCTACCTGCCTACATAGAATCAGATATTCCTGTTGCCAGATTTCGTGGAGAGCGTGGTTTATGGATAATCGTTAACCGTTCAATTAATGTGTAAGACTGGAGTGTACCCTTTTACTTTATTCCGCGTAGATTTTCATGCCTTTTTTTTGCCTATTCTCCCTCTTTCATACCGTGGTTCTCAGCTATAATCTCTCAGTTATAATTGTGATACTTCGTAACTAGTGCTCGGCTCTGAAAGTGATACTCTAGTCAAAAGTAGGGCTCTCTTATCGCAGCTATCTCGCCAACATTTCTAAGTCGCTTCTCCCTTACACTACAGTGAATACTGAATTCGATTGAGGTCCTCGTGTCTTTGACTATATTGCACGTATCCAAGTACATTGGCTGTTCCCGCAAAGCAAATCTATCGTGTGCTATACAGCCTATATTTTCATATTTTTTCTTTACCATAATCTCTCGCAATATCATTTTTAACGAACATATGCCGTGCAGTTTTACATGCAATGTGCAACACAATTTTGACATATATCTTATTTACTAACTGATGTTTTAACCCTTCTAACAGTGCATATGCTTTTAGCACTCATCACTCTTAAGTTCAGGTTTTAGTTTTATCCTTTTAGATTTTATTATATGTATTAGATAGCGTAAATTTTTATGATTATTTTAATTAATATTTATTTTTTTTATTAGTTTTAAAATATTATTTTTTTTATATTATTTTTATTTATTTATATATTTGTTTGGGGGGGTGTGTTTTTTAATGTGAGTGCATTTTTTGCTTTTAAATATTTTATGGGATAGTTTCAATTTTCATTATGTTTGCAGAGGGAGGGATGTAATTGTACATAAATTGTTTTTACATTCTAAATATACAGATATGTTATTTCTGATCCACTTCACCTGCCTTGGTCTAGTCGTATACCATGTATTATAATTTTTTCTAAATTCTCCTGTGAATTTTTAGATTTTTTACTGTTCGCAGAATTCCTGCGTTTTTAATACTTTTTTAATATTTATTCTTGCCAATAACTGAATTAGTGTTTTGTTATATATATTATGTAGTCTCTGTATGTTTTTTTATTTTGTTTTTTATGTTGTCTGTTTACGAAAATGATTCTGCAGAGCTCTCAGTTTTTTCTTTTGGTTTTTTTGTTATTTTTTATCGCTATCAGAGGCTATACGAGGTCCCTTATTTTCCGCATAATTTGAAAGTCTGTCAATATGTCAATATGTCACTTATGTATTAGTATATAAATGGTAAAATATATCTTTTTAAAATTTCGATCAAAACCTTTTTTGTTTTATTTTATTCGGATGTCTTCAACTTCATGGTGACCTATAGTTCTTATGTTTTTGTGTTCAGTCTCAGCTGATTATTTTTTTATAAATTCTTTTTTATATTATTTATTTATTCTAATATTTTTTCTTGACTTTTTTCAGTGTTTTTTTTGTTGTGTTTTGTTTTTTTGTGTCTTGTATATCTCGTATAATCACTTGCAGTAGCTACAGTTTATCAGGTATTTTTTGTATTCGAATATGTGCTTTAGGTCCCTTTTCATGCATAAATATTGTTGAGGTTGGATTATGATCGCATTGGTCACGAACCCTCCTCCTTTAATTTTTGTTGTGTATTTGATTCGATCGTACTTACAAACTTCATGGGAAATATAGATTCATTGTTTGCACTCAGCGATTAATTTATTTAGGTGTGACTACATTAGGTCATTACCTTCTATAGGTTCCTACTATATTTCTGTCTCTCAAACTTCAAGTGTGGACTTACATATTTGTGTAGATACTATTGACACCCTCTATTATAAGTGCTTTTAGATTATGTTCAAGCTTGAGACATTATGACGTCATTTTGTGACGTTATGAGGCAAACGCATATTTCATGGTTACTTTGTAGAACGATTCTCATCGGATCTCTCGTAGGCATGATCCTCAAGAGTCGCTCGGTGGATAGCAGCTCTGTTCACCTCAGTGTGACCTTAAAAGATCACACGTGGTCACCTTTTTGGCAAGTAGGGTCACCCTGGGTGACATTTGTTTATTTATATTATTCGTTTATATGTAAGCTGTTTGTGACTGTTGGCTGCTGCCTTTTTTTTTTGGATTTGTGCCGTGCTTTAGTGACCTCTGTTACTCAGTAGCTGTTCTCTCATTTGCTTGATCAGAAGTGATATGACAGGTAGATTCTATTCCTACCTGTTGTTCAACGACATAACCAGGGTCCTTGACTCTCCTTAACCAATATTCTTAGACAGTCCTCCTAACCATAGCCATACACGTGTTTTATTCTTACTTACTGTGGTATGTATTTTAGTCATATTGTTGGTTGTGAGTTTTATTTGTATCATAATCCTCTAATTCTTTGGTAAAAATATCACAGCTCTCCTTATATCATCTATTGTTGCTAATGGCTTAGTGGTTCATTTATAATTATGGTTAGTCTCCATATCTCTCTATATTATTATGTTATTTTTGTTATCGTAAGATGTGCTCATACTATTTTATGTTGCGGAGGTGAGAGGTACTGATTCATCGTTGATGTTGGTGGTTTGTGTTCGATGAGTTATCTTCTTCTTTCTATTCCTCTCTAACCGACATTATAGGATCCGTCCCACTGCTCTGTTTGAGAGGATGCTGGAAGGGTTAGGAAATTATGTAAGAGGTGTATGTTATCGGTGTTTATCTTTCGTAAAGGGTGTGTTTTATGTATATATATCATCTCATATAAGGTGTTGAAATTTGTGTATGTGCTGATGTGGTTTTATAGCTATCTATTATAGTAGGTTATCCTTGAGTGCTGCAGTCTCTGAAAGTTACTGACTTGAAGTAGCGCGTAGTTCGTGCGAAGCATGACACTTGTAGTGCCCAGATAGTCTGTGTTAATTCTTAGGTGTGAATCTTAACTGAGTGTCTACTTATTGATCGGCATGAAGTGAACCTGAGTGTGCGCCGCGTCTGCATCGCTGATTGACTGATGCGCGTTCTATTGCTTGTTATTTTATATCTCTGAGGGTTGTGGTTTCATTTCTTAACATGTATTTATTTATTTTTTTACGAGAAGAAATAGCTTATGACTTGTATTTTGAAACTGAGATTACTACACGATTCTGACGGTCTTGTGCCTTTTATACTCATGCGCTATTGGAAGTTCAGATCGCTGAGTAGGATGCCAAGCATTGATCTTTAAAGATATGCCTTGATGTTAAGAGAGTTCGCTATTGCCATATTGCTACGATTGCTTTATGCTCTGAGCATTGGTGCTCGAAATCCTTTTTTTTTAGTGTCATTCATCTTCCGAGCCACTTCTGTGGCTCTTATCCTTCTCGTCCATGAAAATCACCGAATTTACTCTGTTTTTTGCATTGTTATTTCCATATATGTTTTTGTGTTTAAAGTATATTATCTCTTTTTATAGTTGTTCCCTTTTCTGTAACCCATATATACGTGTAACTGTTGAAGAACGGTTATAGGTTTTTATGTTTAACATTGATGTGAATGCTTTTTATTTAATAGTATGTGTTTTCCCAATTTTCACACAATAATATACTGGCTGTTCGATATAGTTGTCCGCTTTTTTGTCTCACGTCGAGGTTACAGATACTGGTATTACTGAGTTTTATAATAAACGAAAATGTTATACTCTAGAGTACTATTGTGCTCGCTCTCTTGTAGTCTTATGACAAACACTTCATGTTAACCGTGGTCTATTCCCTATAGTATTATTTATTAGGTGTATTTTATTGGTATTCATTAGTTCTGAGTTTACCGCTTACTCTATTAGAAGAATTGTGTACAACCTACTCATGGCATTATACCTTCGTGGTATATTGTTAATTAGTAGGCGCGGAATCTTTGTATACGTTTTGGCTGTGGTTTTGATTTGTCGCGATAAATACTCTTTTATTACTGGTTTTAAATGTGATCTAGTGAATTGCGCGCTCGTCCGCTCTCCTATTCCTCGTTTGTGTTATCTTCATCATTAATAATACGCATTCCATTTTTTCGTTATACTCTTCGAATCTGCTTAACGGTGTATATTATTTTATTCGTCTATATTTGGTCTTAGCTGTGTTTTTTAAGTTTCTTGTGTTTAATATTTGATATAAGCTATAGGCTATGTGAGATGCCAGATGAACAGGATATTGGATTTTTTTTGGAACGATTTTTCTAATTTTATATCATTTCTATTGCATTTTAAGCATGATGGTCATTGATGAGGCATAACACCAATCCTATTTATAAACGTTCAGTTCTGCAATTGTTTTCCCTCTTCTTGCTCTTGTCACTCATTTGAACAAAAAATTGTAACTTATAGATACAATTGTTTATATATAATGTTTATACTTCTATAACTCACTTGTGACCTTAATTTTGGTTTTTTTTATTATTTATTTTTAGTTTAGATTTTGGTTTATAGTATTTTATGTTTTTTATAATAATTAAATTTTTTATTATTAATTAGTTGTTTTTTTATTTTTTATTATTATATATTTTATTATTATTTTTAATTTTTTTTATTATTTTTATAGATATTTAATATTATGTTATTGTGTTTATATTTTTTTATTTATTTTTTTTTTTTTTTTTTTTTTTGTTTTATTTTTTTTTATTTTTTTTTTTTTTATATTATTATTGTAGTTTTTTTTATTTATTTTATTTTTTTATTTTTATTTTATTAATTATTTATTTTTTTTTTTATATTTTTATATTTTTTATTATTTAAAAGTAATTAAATTATGTTATAATTTTATTTTTAATGTTTTATTTTTTTATAATAAATTTTTTTTTTTTCTTTATTTTTATATTTGTGTTATTAATTTAATTTATTTTATTTTTTTTATTGTTTTGTTATTTTTTATTTTAATTTTTTTAATTTTTTTTTTATTTTTTTTCATTTTTTATATTTTTATTATAGTTATATTTTTACTTTATTTTATTTTTATTTTATTTTTTTTTTTTAATTAATTTATATGTTTATATTTTAATTATTTTTTATATTTATTATTTTTAATTATTATATTTTTTTTTTTATTTATTAATAAGATAAAATTTTGGGTATATTTTATTTATATTTTATATTTTTTGTATTTTTTATTATTTTTTTTTATCTTTTTTTTTTTTATTATTTTATATTATTAATTTAGGGTGTATTTAATTTTTGAATTTGACGTTTTTTTTTCTTGTTTATTTTTTTTATTATTTTAATTTTTTTATTATTAATTTTTATTATTTTATTAAATTTATTAAATTATTTATTTATATATTATTTATAATATTTTTTTTAATTTAATTTATTTTAATTATTTTTTTATTGTAATTAATTTATATTTTTTATTATTAATTAGTTTTATTTTTTTTTTTATATAATATTTACTACTATTACTATGTTTAATTTTATTTTTATATGATGTTTAATAGTATATTACTTTTAATTAATATTTATCTTTATTTTTTATTATGTATTTTAAATTTTTTTTTTAATTACTTTATAATTTTATTATTATATAATTTATTTTTAATTTTTTATTTATTTAATTATATATTTTACATTTTTAAGTTATATTAATTTTATTTTATATTAGTATAATTTTATTTTTAATTATATTTATTTTTTTTTTTTTTTTATTTGATTTTAAAAATTATAAATTTATTAAAAATTATTATGTTTTTATTTATATTTATTTTATCAAGTCACAAAACCGTATATTCGGCTTCATCCACAACAATCTTACATAATCTGGACGGCTTTAGCGATGTCAGGCATGCGACGATAACCTTTATTGGGATTAAAAATGGCTTTTTTTAACACAGTCTTGTATCGAAACACCGTCAGCGCGCTAACGCAGAACCTTACGTGACTCACAGGTCTGCTCCGATGCGCGCTGACTTTGGAGGGCGAATGAATGAGTGCGGAGAAAGTGAGGGGGGAGTTTTTGAGAGAGGTGAGAGGGAGAAGAGTGGGATGGTTGCTTTGAGAGTGAGGGGTGAGAGGGTTGAGTTGGCACAGAAGTTGTAAAAAAGGAATGGTTGATGGAAAGCGAACATTCATAGCAAACTGGGGTTTTTAAAACTTTTAGGTCAGTGATGCGATTTAACACAATTCTTGAGGGATGCAATAAAGGAGAATCCAGAGAATGGAGAGAAGAAACGCTGTAACAGTTGGATTTTTTAGGCAAGGAATGAAGGAAAGGTCAAAATTGAGAGCAGTCTGTTTCTTAAATAGCAGAAGAGTAGTCCATTATGAATTATGTTAAGAAGTACCACATGTGTGCAAGGAGGAAGATGAAGCATTAATATAGAGATCGTTTTTGTTATATTATATAGATGTTTAGAGAGAGTTTTTGCAACAGATTAGGGTCATCGGAAGTGTCGTGTAAGAAAAATTCAGTAAAATAGGAAGAGAAGAAGAAGAAAAGAGGAGGAAGAGGAGGAGGATGAGGGAGGAGAAGAGGAAGAGGAGGAAGAGAAGAGGAGAAGAGAAGGGACAAAGAAGAGAGGAGGAGGAAGTAGGGAGAAGAAAGAGGAGGAGGAGGAAGGAGGAAGGGAGTAAGAAGAGAGGAGGAGAAGAGGAGAAGAGAGTGAGGAGGAGGAAGAGGAAAGAGGGAAGGAAGAAGAAGAGGAGGAGATGAAGAAGAAGAAGAAAGAATTGGAGAAAAGGTAGCGGTTTTTATTTTTGATTTTAAGATAAGAAATAGAGTGATTAGTGGGTTTAGGGAGGGATGGAGGACGTTAGGAAAGTGGAGAAGATATTAATTGAAGGTGATGGGGAAAAAAACAAATAAACATGATCGTACACCGAGCGGAAACAAAGGATAGGCCTCAAGGGTAGGCCTCAAGCACCCGGTAAGACAAGGTCGACAAAATCTCACAAAATAGCACGAT
>CM068960.1:14444638-14477496 GCA_035128595.1 Eptatretus atami
TTTGTGAGAGATATGTATAATATAATATACTGAGGGGCATCGGAATAACAGGTGCACATGAAAGCATACACACATATACCGCTGTACACAGCGTGCTGAGCATAGCCATGTGCTGCGATCCATCAAGGGCGCGCGATATCAAATGGTTGAAAATATTTAAACTCTCATTATGATCACGCGTCCAATGTTATGCGTGCGTCGCTTTGACAATCCGACTTCTTGCTCCGTTTAATAAAATTCGTACTTGTAATCGAATCGCTCCTAATTGATAGTTCTTCAGCGCCACTTCCTCTGATTACTGATGCGTTCTCACACATCACCTGAGGTCGCTCGCTCTATCTCGAGCACCTGCGAGCGAAGCTCCGGTCCGTGCAGGTTTATCACGCAAAACGTCGCTCATCGTGAATCGCTCGACGTTGTTGTCGTCGTCACAAACGCCTCCCTACCTGACTGTGGATCGGTTTCTGGAGTTTGTGACCCATCAAACGTGGACTCCTGCATTAACCAATTACTCGCTTCAGATGTCAGTCGGGCAGAACGCCGTCGCCCCGCCTCTCCTGTCCGTTTTAAACATCTGCGCCTGCCTCCTCACGTAACCCGGTGGTGGTACAAGCATGGCAAGAGAGGCGGACAGGAATCGGGCCCTGTCCCACTAACCTCCCCCACCCCTCCTCCTTCTACTTCCCCTCCCGACTTCAGCACTTTGCTCTCCACGGCCCCTGCGTGGCGTTAGGAGACACGGAGTGGGTCCTTCACCGAGCGCCTCCATCGATCTCCCCCCGCTCTGCCGACACACCACGCAAAACTGCCGGCAAGCCATGTCCATGAGCCCCAAGCACACGACGCCTTTCTCTGTGACCGACATTCTCAGTCCAATTGACGAAAGCTACAAGAAGGTGGAGATGGATCTTCCCTGCTCCTAGGTGGCGTCCATGGGAGCGACCTACAGACCTGCCATACAGGTGGCCCCGAACGGTGTTGCACGGTGCCGCACATCAGGTGCACACGCACCAACAGCAGTCCATGGTCGGACACGGGGTCTCCCTACGCAGGAGTGTCACACGCAGTGCCACAACTGTCGCACGCCGTAAATGGCTACTGCGGCGGGACCTGGGCGGCCTGAGTAACTTAGGGGAGCTGCCACCCTACCAGGAGAGTGTGCGCACGAACGCGGGAGCCGGAGGATGGTAGGCACAGGTGCGGACCCGAGGTTCTCTACAAGTAAGGACGTGCGCACCCCTGCAGTCTCTTTTGCTTAAACCCATCACGAGCACAAGCTCTTCCTCTCGGTAGGCGTCGGCAACACCTCGTCCCGCATGAAGTACCTCTCTCGATTGTCGTCACATCTCTACGTGGTCCAGCTGAGAGAGATGGTTAAGTTGGTGTGGCCAAGTACTTGTCATTCTATATTGTCAAGGATTCCACTTGACTGATGAACTCGGTTATATCAAGAGGTTCGAAAGGATGGGACTTGCATTAGCGATTCTTTTTTCCTTTTTTTTCACTCGAATCTTCGAATAGATCATGCTGTAATAATGACGTAATAATCACTTCACCTTGAATGGTAAAACACAGAATTAAAAGTGAACACGGCGTCAACAGTTACACCTTACATATTTAATATTTTTACCTGGTTAAAGGTGTGTACACACACACACACACACACACACACACATTCTCATATAGACCACATTACTCAAATAAATTAACAAATGTAAAGATATCTCCAAAGTTTATCAAATATTAAAATTAATTTATTGATTTGCATTTAGATGATTGTATAATGTGTAAAGAGGATGTACGGTGATAAACATTCAAGGTGTGTGTGTGTGTGTGTGTGTTGTGTGTGTGTGTGTGTGTGTGTGTGTGTGTGTGTGGTGCTGTATATGCCAAATGGGAGAATAACACCCAATCGCATGTCGGGATGATGCAAAAATCCTATGACGTCATGTGTGTTTTTCAGTTCACGCTTCATGAGTTCATCGTCTGCAATGAATGTGACTGGGATGGGAACCCTCGGAAGTTTGGCCGACCAGGGAAAGTGGCCCTGGGGTCGCTGCACGCCGCCCTCGTCGCAAGCGCCGCGTGTTGTTCTCACAGGCACAAGTGTACGAACTCGAGAGGCGCTTCAAGCAGCAGAAGTTACCTGTCGGCACCTGAGCGCGAGCACCTCGCCAGCATGATTCATCTGACCCCACGCAGGTCAGACTGGTTCCAGAACCACCGCTACAAGATGAAGCGCCAGCAAGGACAAGGCGGCGCAGCAGCTGCAGCAGGAAGGCGCAGGAAGTTCTCAGCAGCAGTCCCACGACGGGTTGCCGTCCCAGTCTGGTGAAAGACGGTAAAACCGTGTCCAGTAGGCTCTGGTGCGGTGAGCCACGGGGCAATAGTTTCGGGACACCATACCATGTCAAACAGTGGCCTGTCCGTGGGTCTGACGCTTGCCGCGGTAGGCCAGCAAGGAAGTCCATCCGACGAGCAGGATCTGTCCCGAGTCCACCGACTCTCACGCACGCCAACGTGGCCACCATGGTTACGAGCACACCTGACTTTAACGTGGCCATGTCGAGCCCAAACCTCCTTTTCGGGAGCGCTTGGTGACAATGACAACACCAGGCGAGTACGTTTGGATTTCTTTTCCCAAACTATTGGTGAATAAAGCATATTTATCCCATATATAGTCTTTGAGGTCGAAAGAACTCGCTCGACGGTAAAGGCTGAACAGTTGATGTCGGAGCACAGTGTTCAATGAGGCGATGTGGATCACTCAATGTTTCTACACTGGACGATGGAGTCACTGACATTGTTGATGTGCATGATGCATTGATATATATATATATATATATATATTATAATATTATATATATATATATATATATATATATATTATTTTCAGAGAGTGCGTTCCGATTGTCGACAGAAAAATGATTTTGAATATCTCATCTAATTAAGTTGTGATATCGACGGTGATGGGGACAATTGGTGCGTTTTTAACTGAGGCCATCATGAGAACTCGCCAATGCCGAGTATCCTTTGCTTTATATATATATATATATATATATATATATATATATATATATATATATATATAATAATATATATATATATTATATATATCAATGCACATCGGCGCATGTATGAAATCTTGGGGTAACGACGAGCCGTACAAGGCCAAGTATAAGACAACCACCTTTAGGTTGCGCATGAAGTGGAGCGAAACGGAAAATTCGCAAAAGACATGGATGTTTTGTGTTTTAATAAAATGTGTGTTCACGGTACATATACCATTGGATTCATACGTATTAAAACCGTCGTGCAACATTTACGTAATCTAGTTGATGTTCTAGCGCATAGTTTAGAGCACAAACACGTGAGCTTAGTGTTATAAGAGCAGGCTCTTTATATATATATATATGATATATATATATATATATATACACACAATACAGGGGATGCAAAAGTAGGTATACAGTAATGAAAACAAGTACAGTCCTTACTGTTATACCTACTTTTGCAGCCCCCTGTATATATATATATATATATATATATATATATATATATGTATTGCTAGATCTCGACACGATGTTATAGTATATCGTATAGTTCACGTTTCCATTGACTTAGTTTTCGAGCACATGTATATATAGATACAATGACATGCATGCGCATTCCTGTACAATGGCTTCGCTTGTTCTAAATTATTAAAAATAAAAGTGTGTTGGCAAAAGTTGGACAAAAGGTAACGCTTAGAACAATCAAATATTAACACACGTTTGCCATGGTGTTAACGCACACGTTCGAGGAGGGTGTTGTCACGGGGTGTGTGTACGAATACTTTGCTTGGAATGTGCCTCTTCCTCCTCCCCAACCCCTCCACCATGCACACCCCCACACCATCCCGGTGTGACCAAGCGGTTCAAACACTATTTACCCGAAACACTCTCCAGTTCAACCGAATCTGAAATCGGAGTTTGCTACATATGTAGTCGAAGTCCTGTATAACGATGATTTTGTTAAAAATCATGAATTTATTTATAATAAACGTTTGAGTCAAAGCACTCAGGTCTTTGCTGCACTGTCTGGGGGATGGTTTACATAGGATGGATTCCGAGAAAGTCGGTGTGGCGGAAACTTGTTGCGTTCGCTCAAGACGCCGTGCACCTGCATCAGTCGCGCACACACCTAGCGTCTCGAGTCACTCAAGGAGCATTACCTGCAATGGCGTACGTGTGTTTGTCGACAGCACGGAGCGCGTCAGGAGGGGGGGGGGGGGGAAGAAAAGTCTCCTGGATTTCAATTGAGCTGATAGCGGCTCTATTGCATTAACGATGGTCCTCGTCTAGCAGTGCCTCCCGGTTTTCAGGAGCCGGAGCCGCTTGTCCTTTCGCAAAGCCTTGAGCAAACATGTCGAGCCGAATGTCTGGCGCCGGCCCAGGGCCGTGTGTGTACACGGGGCTCGGAGCGGACACCAATTACATGGAAAGAGCAAATATGCTCTCAGAGCACTTGCCATTTATTAATAATTTCTTTTTAATGCCAAAACAAATACGAAGGATCCGCATTGTTTACGATCGTCACATCAACAGATTCACGTGGTAGATATACAGATTATATATATATAAACATGATATGGCAATTGTGCATGTGACGCGGTTTCTACACCGCAACCTTAAATCAATGTACATGGCATGGATGAGCCAGAACATCGATCGTGCAGGAGCTGTGGCCACACAGACCATGGCGCGCATTCGTCTGATTGGAGAAGCAGTGGGAAAGGCCGATGTGAGAAGGAATCTTGAGATGACGATCGCTCGGTCCCTCCCCGTGCAATTGTGACACGCACAGCGCCCAGGATCCACGGCCTCGAGGACGCACGACGGTCGGTCTCGCGAGCCCTGTCGGGATATCCGCAGTGCCAGAAACACAGCTCTATAGAAGGTAAGTTGTACTTCTCTCGAGTCCGCCTGCTTACCCGAGATGTTGAGTAAACGCACGTAAACAACGGCTGTTCATAAACTTCTCGGAACTGGATGCTCCACTTGTCATATATAAATGCCTCGAGGGAATTTATTTTTCAATGCGTGTGTATATTTTTGGGAAGGGAATATTCTTTCTTAAAAATCAGATAACATTGTATAATGAAAAATAAAAGAAACTTTGGCCTTTCCTGGACTCTTGTGTGTTTCTTGTTTTGAGAACTTTTTTTAAACAATTCTCATCCACAAGAGCTTTCCTTCATCAAGGTTTCTATCAACGGTTTGGTCAATAAAACAAATCCATGCGAAGCGTGGTAACTCCTATATGATCGTTAACGACTCTTCAAAACTCGTGCAGTTTATCATAAAGTTGCAAAACATACCATTGACGGGTGTAATGTACAGTAGTTCAAGGTTTTTTTTCCCAAATTCTAAAATGTAAATTGTGTTTTCTCCTAATAATCCTGGATCCCAATTCATAATCTCGTTTTCTGTGAACAAAACCCCAGGGGATCATTCAATTACTATGTAGGACAACAATAGGGGAATATCCCTTTATATTTTGGACAACACTAAGGGATCATTCGTTTACTCTGCAGTGTAGGACACCAATGGGGGATTAGTCATTTATATTATCGGATAACAATAGGAGATTATTAATTTACGATATATCAGATGACAATAGGGGATTAGTCATGTATGGGAATAGTCATTTACTATATAGGATGACGATAGGAGATTATTAATTTACTATATAGGATAGCAACATGGGAATATTCATATATATATATATTATAGAATAACAATATGAGAATATTAATTTACTGTATAGGATGACAATATGGGATTAGTCATTTATTATATAAAGTCATTTATTATATATAGGATAACAATATGAGATTAGTCATTTATATTGTAGGGACACATATGGGACACACTTCTTTCTAATTTTTTCACAATTCTCTTTATTCATTCGAAATATTGTTTTTTCTTCTCTTTCATCTCTTTTACTCTCTATTTCTCTCTTTTGTTATCTGTCTCTCAAAGGAGAAGTGAATTATTCCAGAAATTTTTCTGTAAGGCTCACTTGGCTGTGTCTGGATGGGTTTGAGGGTAGAGGAGTAGCGGCTGAAATGTGAATCCTTTCCAGGTTCCTCCTGATGAGCCCATCTTTGCTCTTTACTTCTTCGGTTTCCTTCTGATGATTCCAATGCAATATTTGGTCTCTCCGCTTGAATAGGATAACAACACGGGATTATTAATTTCCTATAATGGATGACAATAGGGGATTAGTCATTTCCTATATATGATAACAGCATGGAATATTAATTTATATTATGGGATGATAATATAGGATTAGTCATATATAGGATGACAATAGGGGATTATTCATTTACTATATATGTTAACACGGGATTATTCATTTATATTATACTAATCCCCTATTATCATTTGATGATAATAGGGGATTAGTCATATATATGTGATGACAACATGGGATTATTCATTTATATTATGGGATGATAATATGGGATTCATCATATGTGGAATAACAAAATGGGATTATTCGTTTACTATGTATGATAACAACATGGGATTATTCATCTTATATATTATTTCCGAGTTTGTGGTTTCGTGTCGCGCTATCTTCGACTTTGTTCTGCGCTCGAGTAACGTGATATTCGGCTTACATTATCTAAAAGACCATATGAGGTGCATGGTACAAAAAAAAGTAAATAAAATGGTTCTGAAACAGTGAAATCGTATTCCACTTACTGCATTAAAGTAAAATTACTACTGATACTCTGCATCAGTTCCTTTCTCAAACACACCCACCCCAACATGTCGCGCAGAGCGCGGGTTATGCTAGTTTATATTAAGGGATGATAATAGGGGATTAGTCAAATATAGGATGACAATATGGGATTTATAATATATAGGATAATACTGTGAGATTATTCCTTTACTATATAAGATAACAACATGGGATTATTCATTTATATTTTGGGATGGCAATAGGGGATTATTCATTTACTATATACAGTAGGATGATAATATGGGATTACAAAGTCTGGTGTTGGCTTGATGGTTAAGATGGTTGGCTTAAGATGTTAAGGTCTCAATTTCAAGTCCTGTGATCATTGAATTAACACCAGGTGGGTTAACTCGGCCTGTTGTCCTTCTGAGGTTGGCAAAATGAGTACCAGCTTACTGGTAATAGGGGCATTGCATCAGTGGCACAGCTATGCCCCCAGAAAATGATGCAGACAAGCAGCCACAGGCTGTATATGAATAAATAATAAAAATGGCATTTAGTCTTTCACTATATAGGATGACAATATGGAATGAGACATTTACTATCTAGGATGACAATAGAGGATTATTGATTTACTATATCGGAAAACAAAATTGGATTAGTCATTTATTATCTCAGATGACAATATGAGATAAATTTGTTTACTATTTAGGATAACAATAGGAGATTATTAATTTACTATATAGGACAAAATAGGGGATGATTAATTTACTTTATCGGATAAAAATATGGGATCAGTCATTTATATTAAAGGATAACAATAGGGGATTATCATTTACTATCTAGGATGACAATATGGGATTATGCATGTCCTATAAAGGATTTGTCATTTTTATTATAGGATGAAATTATATGATTATTAATTTACTAAATATGGGAAGATAGCAAGGGATTATTCCTTTATTGTATTAAGGGCAACAATAAGGGATAATTCATTTGCTATATGGGATGACAAGAGGGGATCATTAATTTACTGTATCAGAAAACAATACAGGATTATTAATTTACTATATAGGACTACTACAGGGGATTATTCACTTATTATTATATCAACTGGATTGGGGGCTATTCATTTATGGTAGGGTCACAAGCAGGGAATATTATTTTACTGCAGAGCAATATTTTGGGATTATTTGAGAATTATATCAAAATACTGTGTCGGATGACAAAAGTGGATTAATTATTCATTTACTCTCGGGCAACATTCTGGGACTATTCATTTTCCAAATAGGACGTCAAAAGGGGTTATTAATTTATTGTCAGACAATTATTGGTCGTGGATTATTAATCTACTGGAGGGTAACAATTAATTAATCCAGTGTACTGGAAGGTGACAATCGGGGATTATTAATTTACTGTAGGACATACAATGACCAGAGGTTATTCATTTACTGTATAGTGACAATCTCGAATTATTGATTTACTGTACGGCAATGATCAGGTATTTATACATTCATTTACTGGTCAATGGTCAGTGATTATTGATTTACTGTAGGGCAATGATGTGAGATTATTGATTAACAATAGAGGATGACAACCGGGGACGACAATTATCGATTAGTTTCCTGCATACTGCAGTTGGCTACACAAGACACAATCAGTAAATATGGGGTCTAATCTAAAGGTACAAATATGTATATATATATAAAAGACTTTAAGTAATCCCCAAGAGCTTTTCTAGTCTTGCCCTCCCTTACTCTCTTTGTCTACAGCTCTAATGATTGATCAATGCTGTTTGTTTGTCTTCATGTTCTTTGTCACCAATTCATACTCACGCTCTCAAATTTTCATCTGTTCTTAACATGAGCTTCGACCTCAGAATAAAGGATTAACATTATTGAAAGGAAAACAAATCACGTGGGAAAATATTTCTTTCGGTAATATCATACAACAGCTGACATCATAATAGGCTACTAATTTCACAATCACCCCATGTTGTTTAATAAAGAAATATTTTTTTATGTGAAGCTACTATATATAATGTGAGGATACTAGATAAAATACCAAAAGGGAAATTATCTCAAGATTGTGTTTTTCTTGCTTATAATGTAACGAGCAGGGCCTACCCATCGCTTTGCTGACAAACCAATTAGTCGTGCTGTTTGCCAAAAAATTTGGGCAAGAAGGTCCTCACGTCCTGTCCCGTCCCCCACTCTTTCTCCCCCCTCCCGGTTTGTCCTGATGTCCCTTCCCACTATAAATGTCTCACGCACGACAGACTTTGACAGGCCACTCCGTTTTTTGGGGGGGGGGGGGGGAGGGGTGTAATAACACAGTTAAGTTGTATATTAAGCTGGTTTAGCAGTAAAATAATACATACTATAGATAGATAAAACTTCGGTTCTTTGTACTGATTACTCATCAGGCATGTGTAAGTGTGTGTACGTATTGTGTGTATGTATGTATGTGTGTGTATGTATATATAAATATATGTGTGTGTGTGTATGTGTTGTGTGTTTTATACCAAAATTACGCAAGTCAATGACAGTGTGGTTCGTCCTGAGCCCCCACTCGTCTCTTTGCACTCTTCCATCTCAAACAAAGCACGAACACTTATTCTTGCACAATTGAGAAAATTATTTGGAACAATAATTCGGTAAATATTATCCAAACACTTTCAGCGACAATGTCATTCCTAAATCTACGCTTTCCCAAACATATAATTATATATTTCAAATGTTGCGATAAATGGAATAGTCATGAGAGCGGTATTATACACGACAATCTGCAATACATGCCGGGTTAAGTGTTACTATTACTTTTTATTGTTATTATTATATTAATTCATGTTTATATCCATCATCAAATCCACAAGTAATTGTTCTTCGTTCCTTCATTATCCGCACGGTACGATCACAGTAGATCGATCAATCAGCCAATTCTTACTCACCGCAGACAAATACCATGCCAATTTGTACTCACTGTAGACAAATACCTCACCCATTTATACTCACTGTGGACAACAATGGTGACATTTGATTGTGAGCAGAAACATTTGATTTTGCACACTAACGATGAGTCCGTGCGTTGTTCGTTTTGCACGCGCACTGTTTGGCCCGGACGTTGCACGGTAGGTGGACCGGACGTTGCACCATAGGTGGACCGGGCTTTGCACTGTAAGTGGAGCGGGCTTGTATCCATGACAAACACAAATCAAAACAGTACGGAAAACATCAGGCACAAGTCATGATACTTCAATACGAATCTTGAGACTTCGTTTGACGTGACACAGTAGGTATATGTATGTACGAATGCATCAATATCAACGTTACGCTGTTATATATGAAGAAGATTCAGCATTGTCTCGATTAATTGCACATTGGACTGTCATTCAATAATTGATTTATCAAGATGGTCATATCATTATTGCGAGGTGGGTTATGCCACATAAACAGTGTATATCACAGCAAGGATTACAACTTCACCAGATTACTGACAAACAATGCCCTCTTTGCGTGAGGTACCATGGCATATGAACTTGACATTAAGAAGGGAATGAATGCATCAGCATAACGATGTGCAAATGAGATAAGTGAGCACGATGATGTACAAATGAAATAAGTGAGCATGACGATGTACAAATGAGAAGTGAGCATGATGACGTACAAATGAGAAGTGAGCGTGATGATGTACAAATGAGAAGTGAGCATGATGACGTACAAATGAGATAAGTGAGTGTTACGATATACAAATGAGATAACTGAGCATGATGATGTACAAGTGAGATAAGTGAGCAAGACGACGTACAAATGAGATAAGTGAGTATTTCGATATACAAATGAGATAAGTGAGAATGATCATGTTCAAATGAGATAAGTGAGCATGATGATGTTCAAATGAGATAAGTGAGCACGACGATGTACAAATGAAAGCTGACACTGCACGTGAAAAGGCTGAATGCCTAAACTCCGTGTTTGCTTCTAAATCTTGTGTCCCAAACCAATCGCTTTGTGTACCCACCTCACCCAGTAGTACCCAGCTGGTCCTGAACTCTGTGTCCTTTTCTCCTGACAAGGTGGAGAGTTTGCTGTCAAATCTCGACTCAGATTCTGCAACCGGTCCAGACGGCATCAAACCACATGTCCTAAAAACCTGCTCTGCTGCTGTTTCTCACCCTCTCTCTCTGCTCTATTCACCCTCTCATTTGCTCAATGTCATCTGCCATCTGATTTTTAAATCAGCAAACATGACCTTTCTGCATAACAAAGGTGCAAAAACAGATCCCTGCAACGACAGACCAATCAGCCTTCTCCTAATCATCAGCAAGTTTATGGAATCCATCATCACTTCAGACATTAAATCCTTCCTCTTCTCCAATGGCCTGATTTTCGATCATCAATTTGGTTTCAGACCAGGTCACTCTACCCTGGATATGCTGTTTCTGCTCTCCCAACAATGGATGGAGGTACTCAATGCAAGACGTGAAATCAGAGCCATATCCCGAGACATATCGCGTGCTTTGGCATGGTCTGGCACCCTGCCCTGCTCACCAAACTCTCTTCCTATGGTATCCAAGGCCATCTCCACTCTTGGCTTGCAGACTTCCTCCCCTGTTGCAGCCAACGTATGGCCCTCCATGGAGTTCTCTCATCCCCTCTTCCTGTCCAGGCTGGAATTCCTCAAGGCAGTGTTCTGGGCCCTGTTCTTTTTTCTGTTTTTTTATGAATGATCTCTATGACTCTCTGGAAAATCCTCTTGATCTCTTTGCTGATGATTCCACCCTCTACCGTACCATCTGTCGACCGTCAGACTGGCATGCAGCAGCTTCTTTGCTCTCTGCAGATCTGGGTAAAATCACAAGCTGGTCTAACACGTGGAACATGCCTTTCAATCCTGACAAATCTCACACTCTCACTTTGTCTCTCCGAAATGACCGTCTGGAAAACACCCCCACCTACTTTCTCAACAATCCTCTTGAAGAAGTCCTTTCATTCAAGCTTCTGGGTCTCACTGTCTGCCATGACCTTTCCTGGGAAAGCCACTTTTCCAAGCTGGACATCCTCCTTCATGCAAAGTCCTTCCTTGGCCCACCTGAGCTCCTAGTCACATACAAAGCTTTCGTCCACAGCCTGATGGAGTACTGCTCTCCCCTCTGGGCTGGTGTTCCTGCCTCACACCTTTCTCTGCTTCGCACTGTGGAAACCAAGGCATTTAGGGTCATTGGTATTTCCCGTGATGAGGCCGAGTCTTTGGGTCTGTCACTCTCTCACTGCAGGCAGGTCGATGGTCTTTCTGTCTTCTACCGTCTCCTCTCCAGTCTTGCCTCCACCCCCTTCCCCTGCTCTGTCTAAGATATATTATCTGAGATATATCTGTCTGAGATAGATATTCCTGCCCCCCATATTTCCGCAGGGCACTCGAGGTCCACCAACAACCGCCTTCTGGTAAAACTACCAAAAATCAAGAATCACTGCTCACCTTCACTCTTTCATTCCTCTTTTTTCCCCACCTTTGGAACAAACTCCCACACTCTCTTCAATCCCACTCTTCCCTCCAGTTCTTCAAAACAGCTATTTAACACCACCTCTTATCTTCCCACCTGCAATACCACGATCTTTTCTACCCCTGCTAATCCAACCCAAGCCCACCTCCTTCAAATTCCCTGTTTTCATTCCTGAAAGTCCCTGTAGTGTCCATCTTGTTTACCCCGTGTACCCCCACCCCATCCCTCTTCCTTCCACAGATCTCAAGTCTGTACCCCGCTATATTTTCGTTCTCAATAACACCTCTCTTGTCTCCTCCTCCCCTTGTTGTACATTCTGTGTATTAGCTCTCATATGAGCCTCGACATTGCATCCCCCCCCGCCCAAAAAAGGTGAGCATGATTGATGGTAAAAATGATAAATGAGCTGTGATGTACAAATGAGATAACTGAGCATGTGATGTACAAATGAGATAAATTGAGCATGATGATGTCAATAAGATAATGAGCATGATGATGTTACAATAGAATAGAATACTGAGCATGGATGATGTACAAATAAGATAACTGAGCTGATGGTGTAAAATGAGAAACTGAGAATGATGTACAAATGAGATAAATGTAGCATGATGATGTACAAATGAGATAAATGAGCAGGATGATGACAAATGAGAATAACTGAGCATTTCGATGTACAAATGAGATATGAGCAATTCGATGTACAAATGAGTAAATGAGCATTTCGAATTACAAATGAGATAAAATGAGCATGATGATGTACAAATGAGATAACTGAGCATTTCGATGTAAAAATGGGATAAGTGAGCATTTCGATGTACAAATGAGATAAATGAGCATTGTGATGTACATGGAGATAAATGAGCATGATTGATGTACAAATAAGGATAATGAGCATGATGATGCACATGAGATAAATGAGCATGATGATGGTACATGAGCTAAATGAGGCATGATGATGCACAAATGAGATGACAGCATTTCGATGTACAAATGAGATAAATGAGCATTTCGATGTACAATTAGATAACTGAGCATGATGATGTACAAATGAGATAACTGAGCATGATGATGTACAAATGAGATAAAGTAGCATTTCGATGTACAAATTAGATAACTGAGCATGATGATGTACAAATGAGATATAGTGAGCATTTCGATGTACAAATGAGATAAATGAGTATGATGATGTACCAATGAGATAACTGGCATGTGATGTACAAATGAGATAACTGAGCATGTGATGACAAATGAATAATGGATGTGAATGTACAAATGAGATAACTGAGCATGATGATGTACAAATAAGATAACCAAGCATGATGATGTACAAATGAGATAATGAGCATGTTGATGTACAAATAAGATAACTGAGGATGATGATGTACAAATGAGATAATGAGCATGATGATGTACAATGAGATAACATGAGCATGATGATGTACAAATGAGATAAATGAGCATGATTGATGTCATGAGATAATGAGTTGATGATGACAAATGAATGAGCATGATGATGTCAATAAGATAACTGAGCATGATGATGTCATAATGATATAAACTGAGCATTGATGATGTACAAATGAGATAAATGAGCTGATGATGCACAAATGAGATAACTGAGCATGATGATGTACAAATGAGATAACTGAGCATTTCGATGTACAAATGAGATAATGAGCATATGATAATGATGCACAAAGTGAGATAACTGAGCATGATGATGTAAATAGTAGAGCATTTCGATGTGCAATAAGATAACTGAGCATGATGATGCACAAATGAGATAAATGAGCATGATGATGTACAAATGAGATAAATGAGCATGATGAATGTACAAATAGAATAACTGAGCATGATGATGCACAAATGAGATAAATGAGCATGATGAATGTACAAATGAGTAAATGAGCATGATGATGCACAATGAGATGACAGGCATTTCGATGTACAAATGAGATAATGAGCATTTCGATGTTAAATTAGATAACTGAGCATGATGATGTCAAATGAGATAACTGAGCATGATGATGTACAAATGAGATAAGTGGCATTTCGTGTTACAATTAGATAACTGAGCATGATTTTGATGTACAAATGAGATAAGTGAGCATTCGATGTACAAATGAGATAATGAGTCATGATGATGTACAAATGAGATACTGAGGCATGATTGATGTACAATGAGATATGAGCATGAGTGATGTACAATGAGATACTGAGCATGATGATGTACAAATGAGATAACTGAGCATGATTGTACAAATGATAATGAGATGATGTGTACAAATGAGATAACTGAGCATGATGATGTACAATGAGATAACTGAGCATGATGATGTTACATGAGATAAATGAGATGATGATGTTTACAGTGGGGAGAACAAGTATTTGATACACTGCCGATTTTGCAGGTTTTCCCACTTACAAAGCACGTAGAGGTCTGTAATTTTTTCATAGGTACACTTCAACTGTGAAAGATGGAATCTAAAACAAAAATCCTGAAAATCACATTGATGATTTTTAAATAATTAATATGCATTTTATTGCATGAAATAAGTATTTGATCACCTACCAACCAGTAAGAATTTACGGCTCTCACAGACCTGTTAGTTTGTTTTAAGAAGCCCTCCCATTCTCCACTCATTACCCTGTATTAACTGCCCTGTTTGAACTCGTTATCTGCATAAGACAGCTGTCCACACTCAATCAATCAGACTCCAACTCTCCACAATGGGCAAGACCAGAGAGCTGTCTAAGGACATCAGGGACAAAATTGTAGACTTGCACAAGGCTGGGATGGGCTACAGGACAATAGGGAAGCAGCTTGGTGAGAAGGCAACAATGTTGGCGCAATTATTAGAAAATGGAAGAAGTTTCAAGATAACAGTCCAATCTCCCTCGGTCTGGGCTCCATGCAAGATCTCACCTCGTGGAGCCTCAATAGTCATGAGAAAGGTGAGGGATCAGCCCAGAACTACACGGCAGGACCTGGTCATGACCTGAAGAGAGCTGGGACCACAGTATCAAAGACCATAGTAACACACTACGTCGTCATGGATTAAATTCTGCAGCGCACGCAAGGTCCCTCTGCTCAAGCCAGCGCATGTCCAGGCCCGTCTGAAGTTTGCCAATGACCATCTGGATGATCCAGAGGAGGAATGGAGAAGGTCATGTGGTCTTGATGAGACCAAAATAGAGCTTTTTGGTTTAAACTCCACTCGCCGTGTTTGGAGGAAGAAGAGAGGATGAGTACAACCCAAGAACACCATCCCAACCGTGAAGCATGGAGGTGGAAACATCATTCTTTGGGGATGCTTTTCTGCAAAGGGGACAGAACGACTGCACCGTATTGGGGAGGATGGATGGGGCCATGTATCGTGAGATCTTGGCACACAACCTCCTTCCCTCAACAAGAGCATTGAAGATGGGGCGTGGCTGGGTTTCCAGCATGACAACGACCGAAACACACAGCCAGGGCAACTAAGGAGTGGCTCCGTAAGAAGCATCTCAAGGTCCTGGAGTGGCCTAGCCAGTCTCCAGACCTGAACCCAATAGAAAATCTTTGGAGGGAGCTGAAAGTCTGTGTTGCCCAGCGACAGCCCCGAAACCTGAATGATCTGGAGAAGATCTGTATGGAGGAGTGGGCCAAAATGCCTGCTGCAGTCTGTGCAAATGGTTAAGAACTACAGGAAACGTTTGATCTCTGTAATTGCAAACAAAGGTTTCTGTACCAAATATTAAGTTCTGTTTTTCTGATGTATCATATAACTTTTTTCATGCAATAAAATGCAATTAATTATTTAAAAATCATACAATGTGATTTTCAGGATTTTTGTTTTAGATTCAGTCTTTCACAGTTGAAGTGTACCTATGATAAAAATGACAGACCTCTACGTGCTTTGTAAGTGGGAAAACCTGCAAAATCGGCAGTGTATCAAATACTTGTTCTCCCCACTGTACAAATGAGATAAATGAGGATGATGATGTACAAATGAATATAATGAGCATGATGATGTACAAATAAGATAACTGGCATGATGATGTACAAATGAGATAACTGAGCATTTCGATGTACAAATAAGATAACTGAGCATGATGATGTACAAATGAGATAAATGAGCTGATGATGTACAAATAGAGATAACCGAGCATGATGATGTACAAATGAGATAACTGAGCATGATGATGTACAAATGAGATAATGAGCATGATGATGCACAATGAGATAACTGAGCATGATGATGTACAAATGAAGATAAATGAGCATGATGATGTACAAATGAAGATAACTGAGCGGATGATGTACAAATGAGATAACTGAGCATGATGATATACAATGAGTAACTGAGCATGATGATGTACAAATGAGATAAATGAGACATGATGATGTACAAATGAGATAATGAGCATGATGATGTACAAATAAGATAAAACATGATGATTACAAATGAGATAATGAGCATGATGATGTACAAATAAGATAACTGAGCATGATGATGTACAAATAAGATAACCGAACATGATGATACAAATGAGAATACTGAGCATGATGATGTACAAATGAGATAAATGAGCATGATGATGTACAAATAAGATAACGAGCATGATGATTTACAAATGAGATAATGAGCATGATGATGTACAAATAAATTACTGGAGCATGATGATGTACAAATAAGATAACGAACATGATGATTACAAATGAGATAACTGAGCATGATGATGTACAAATGAGATAATGAGCATGATGATGTACAAATAAGATAACCGAGCATGTGATATTACAAATGAGATAATGAGCATGATGATGTCAAATAGATAACTGAGCATGATGATGTACAAAAAGATAACCGAACATGATGATATACAAATGAGATAACTGAGCATGATGATGTTAAATGAGATAAATGAGCATGATGATGTAACAATAAGATACCGAGTATAATGATGTACAAATGAGATAATGAGCATGATGATGTACAAATGAGATAAGTGAGCATTTGATGTACAATGAGATACGGGATTTCGATGTACAAATGAGGTAATGAGCCTGACGATGTACAAATGAGATAACTGAGCATTTCGATGTTCAAATGAGATAACTGAGCATGATGATGCACAAATGAGATAACTGAGCATGATGATGTACAAATGAGATAATGAGGATTTCGATGTACAAATGAGATAAGTGAGCATGGTGATGTCCAAATGAGATAAGTGAGCATGATGATGTACAAATGAGAAAATGAGCATGATGATGTACAAATGATAACGTGCCATGCGATGTACAAATGAGAAACTGAGCATGACGATGTAACAATGAGATAACTGAGCATGATGATATACAAATGAGATAACTGAGCATGATGATGTACAAATGAGATAATGAGGATTTCGATGTACAAATGAATAATGTGAGCATGATGATGTACAAATGAGATAGTGAGCATGTGATGTACAAATGAGATAAGTGAGTATGATGATGTACAAATGAGATAAATGAGGATTTCGATGTATAATGAGATAAGTGAGCATGATGAAGTACAAATTGATCACTGAGCATGATGATGTACAAATGAGATAAGTGAGCATGTGATGTTACAATGAGATATGAGCGATGATGTACAATGAATAATGGGCATGATGAGTACAAATGAGATAACTGGGCATGATGATGTCAAATGAGATAACTGAGCATGATGATGTACAAATGAGATAATGAGCATGATGATGTACAAATGAGTAAATGAGCATGATGATGTACAAATGAGATACAATGAGATGATGATGTACAATATGATTATGGCATGATGATGTACAAATGAGATAAATGAGCATGATGATGTACAAATGAGAACTGAGCATGATGAGTACAAATGAGATAATGAGCATGGATGATGATTACAAATGAGATAACTGAGCATGATGATGTACACGAGATAATGAGCATGATGATGTACAATGAGATAACTGAGCATGATGATGTACAAAAGATAACTGAGCATGATTGATGTACAAATAAGATAACCGAAACATTTGATTACAAATGAGATAATGAGCATGATGATGTACAAATGAGATAACTGAGCATGATGATGTACAAATGAGATAACGAACATGATGATATACAAATGAGATAAGTGGCATGATGATGTACAAATGAGATAATGAGCATGATGATGTACAAATAAGATAACCGAGCATGATGATTACAAATGAGATAATGAGCATGATGATGTACAAATAAATAAATGAGCATGATGATGTAAATAAGATAACGAACATGATGATATACAATGAGATAACTGAGCATGATGATGGTACAAATGAGATAAATGAGCATGATGATGTACAAATAGATAAGAGCATAATGATGTACAAATGAATAACTGAGCATGATGATGCACAATGAGATAACTGAGCATGATGATGTAAATGAGATAACTGAGCATGATGATGCACAAATGAGATAAGAGCATGATGATGTACAAATGAGATAATGCATGATGATGTACAAAAGATAATGAGGCATTGTGATGTACAATGAGATACTGAGCATGATGATGTACAAATGAGATAAGTGAGCATGATGATGTACAAATGAGATAAGTGAGCATGATGATGCACAAATGAGATAAGTGAGCATGATGATGCACAAATGAGATAACTGAGGATTTCAATGCTCCATTACACAGATTTGCTGCTTTCCCACGCATTGCCATTAATGTCGAAGTCTACGCACACCGCCGAAACGGAGCACACGATGGTGATGTGTACATGAGGTTTGGCCACCACGTCACAGGTGCACGTTGCTCGCAAATTGATTTCGCAAAGAGACGGGTAAAAGTCGAGTAAGACGGGTGGAGGACGAGCTGCCTGGAGAGGAGAGAGTCACATTGTGAGCGCTAATCAGATCGCGCGAGCAAACATGTCCGCGCCTTCCAGTATAAAAGCGCTCTGTTGTTCGGCTCCAATATGGAACCTAATGGAAGAGCAATGGTGATATCAACGCGTCCAAGGTATCATTTCGAGAAAGGTTAGCGAACTCGAGGCTCGCAATCCAAATAAATGGCGTGTTTTTCAGCAAAGCTAATCAGATCAACGCGCGTGCCTTTTGCGCCAAGTACCGGGTAAGTGCCTTCCGTCCAAACACTCGCTTTTTATCGCAGATTGAGGAGAATTCTGTTTAGCACGGCGTTATTAAACAAAAGATTAAGTACGTGCACGGTGAGTACAACTTACAGGCTGCAAAGCAGGGCCAACGAAAAATAATTGCTGTCAAAAGAGAAAATAGAGATGATGCGGAATCGAACCTGTTCGGAGGATGGAATTATAGAGCGTGTACAATGCTCGTCTTTTTTATAAAAATTTATTTTTTAATTCAATGTCTATATAATGGAGCAAGTGTAATCAATTTGTAATCTCGTCAAATCTTTCAAAAATTTAGCGCCGAACAACGCAGTGTATTGTCCGTCTCAATGATCATCATCTGGGACGTGGGCCACGATCATCATCTGGGACGTGGCACCGAACCGGCGATCCGACATCTACAAGATAGACTAAACGCTCTGATGGAACGAAATGAATGCATTTCGTTTGGTTAATATAATTTGTACCATTGGTAACCAGTGAGATCGACAATGAAAGTTTAAAAAAAACCACAAACAAAAAAAACCCATACGACCTCTTGGGAAAATTATTCAGTTGTGTTCTCAATTTAGATACAAATTCAAATATTTACATAAATATATTGGGTTTTTAAAAAAAAAAAACATGTTCATTAAATTTAATCCGAACGAATTTCTTGCCTACTTTGATTTGAAGGTATAGATCTGTGTCGGAATCTTGGAGACGCGGTCGGATAGCGCGCTATTCCGACCAAAGAACACGTACCGGCGAGACGGGTCCCGGCACAAAGTGATGATGTACGGACAATGCGCTCATTGTGCTTTCACAAACGAATCCTTCAACTCCAAAGGCCGATCAGTAAGTGCGCAGCTTATAAACAGCAATGTAAAAGCAACAAAATAGAAGTTGTTCAAACAAAAGGTTGTAGAACATCGCTATCAAATATATTCGGAGGAGACTTTGTAATTAGTTCGTTTAACTTTCTCTTTTTTGTTTTTAGTGTGTGTGTGTGTGTGTGTGTGTGAGTGTGTTGTTATAACGTCGCTTCGATGTGGATAAAGTGGGTAAGTGCTGGAGTCCTTTAAGGACATTGTAATTGCAAAAACGATAAGTTTTATGACGTTGTTTCCATTTTGATGACGTTTGTGCAATTGAGGTGAATCATTCAAACTGGCTTATGTATGTTCTGTTGCTCTCATGAATCTTCAGCTAATTCGAGCATCCGCTCAGCATGTGAAGAATGAGCTAAGGATCGGCGAACACGACGTGCGGAAGGAAGGGGGACAGGGGAGGGGGTCGTTTGGTGTATCTGGTTCGCTTGCGTGAGTGACGCAGAATCACTCCAATGGTTTCACTGAGGGCCGAACCTGCAATGCGATCACAAACACACGAACAAATCAAATCCGACTTCACGGAGCGGCAAAGGTCCACATATAGTGCGTGCGAATCAAGCATCACTTACGATTGTTCGAGTACTGCGTGTACAGATACGCACGGATACATATACGTGAACTGAGGGGTGCCATGTTCGAAACGTGAAAGAAGTGCAAATTAAAGTAAAGACCACGATGGTCCGTAAATATAAAATGGCTGGTTGTGAAAATATCACCGTGCTGCAAAAAACAGTCCTGAGCACGGTATTTGAGTAACCAGGCACAACTACAGCCGTGCCTCGAGTTTGGGCTCCGAGCCTCCCCCGGCTCACCTTGTGCTGAGAGGCGCTGGGCTGGGCCCCATGAGAGCGACCTCCGGACGAGCCCTGGATGGGAATGTTAACGACCTGCCCCTATTGTCCACTGCACGTTTGGGGTCACGATGCAGTGCAGTGAAGTGATTTGTACATGGCTGCACGTATATCGAATGTGCAGGAGTTTGCTCATGGATGGGGGCGACACAAGAGAGCGATCGCATGGGGCCCCTAGATTCTTATTAGATACATTGTTGCAGTTTTGTGTTGGATGCGAGCACTGTCTTGTGAAATGAAACAAACAAACAAACACCTTTTCATGTAAGACTTGTTATGTGTGAGATAAGATCTGTTACAAGCGAGTTATATCACATAAATTATACTTAACTGTTACTCATTGACTATTTGTTTGATTGATATAAATTTGATCTGATGTAACTTCGTCTTTAGAGAGCGTCGGTGCTGCCGAAGCAGTTTCTTTGCAAGGATTATACATTTATACTGGGTGGTTTGCTATTCGCTTCCCAGAGTTGTTTGTATCTGTTCTATTCTATTAAATGCCGAGTGTCAAGAAAGGAAGCAGCACGTACCATTTGGAGAGTCTTTGGTATGAGATTCGGCCAGGGTTCGAACAACTGACCTCCAGACTGAGAGTGGATGCTCCATTACACCACAGTGTCTGGTTGCATATAAATAATATATAATATTATATATATATATAATATATATATATAATATAATATATATATATATATATTGACTCCTCCCATGCTCTTACAGTCGAAGAAGCTGCATAAAGCAACCAAGAAAAGCTACCAAGGTAAGCCCTTTGCTGTTTCACACCCTTCCCAGAGTTCCTCCACAGCTGGAAAGACATTTACAAATAGTACACACATGAGAATCCCAATGCTACACACCCCCTCAGCTGTCAGACCAGTTTCATCGCTTATTGGCGAATCATCAGCGACAGTACAGAAAGAAATGCATACCAACGACGCTCCCAAACATGTGCCACGTGCAAATGTCAAATGCAGTCAATATATAAATGATAAAGAAAGACACACCCACCTACATATATAAATATATTCCACGAAAATCGGCCAAATTACATGTGTCCGATAAACCCTAGATGACGGCAGGAGTAAAACCTACCACCAATCATCGTCAGGAAGCATTTGCAAGTGGCTCAATGACCCAATGGCATTAATATAGGAACTTGGCTGCAAAGAAGGTTGCTCAGGCTCAGGCAAACATTTTCGAGAACTCACTGGGTGATCTTAGGTCATCTGATCCTTTGAGGTGGCATTGTGGCATCCAGATGCTTGCCCACAGGCTCCAGATACCCTCTCGTTTCACTGTGCCAACAATTCCTGAAGGTACTGATGAACAAATAGTTAATGCAATCAACCACAAATTTTCTTTGACATCACAAAGCCGACCACCCCTACTTGTTCACAAACTTCCATTATATCTACCTGTTGAAAAACCACTTCAAGTTGAAGTGTGGGAGATGTACCGTGAATTGAGCGAGATCAATGGAAGGAAAGCAATTGGCCCTGATGATGTTCCAAACAGACTTCTCAAGGAGTTTGCATGTGAACTCAGTATTCCCATCACAGATATGTTCAACTCATCATTGAGAGACGGCAAACTTCCACAAATCTGGAAAGACGTTGATGTGGTTCCTGTAGCGAAAGAAAAGCCGGCTGTTCTCAAAAAGTTGAGACTAGTATCCCTAACTTCCCAGTGCGCGAAGGTTTGTGAGGGATTAAGTGCCAGATGGATGCAGGAAGATATGATGCCCAATTTTGATAGACATCAGTACGGGAGTCCTAAAGAGTCTTCAACTCTTTGGTTGAAATGCTGGATGAATTCTATAAGGGCTCTGATAAAACTGACACCATTGGGAACCTTGTTCCAGACTTCTCCAAAGCTTCCAACTCCATTGATCATACCATAAAACTCATTAAGTTAGGAGTCAGAAGAGAAATTATCCCATTGATAGTGGATTTTCTAACAAACATGTGACAGAGAGTGAAATACCAAGGCACTCTATCTAACTGGAAATCTTTGAGCTGTGGAGTACCACAAGGAACAAAGATTGGTCCTCTGGCATTCCTTGCCATGATCAATGACGAAATGGATTCATCAGAGTTTCAGCAATGGAAGTATGTCGACGATCTGAGTATCGGAGAGGTGAGATCATCGAGAGCCCCCTCTACAATACAAAACGCCGTTACAGAATTCAGCGAATGGGCTGTTGAGAACCATTTTCACCTGAATAGAACTAAATGCAAGCAGCTGCAAATTTGCTTCAAACATACACCGCCGGAACCCCCTGCCCTCAACTTAGAGGAAACCAAAATACTCGGAGTATGGATCCAAGACGACCTAAAATGGGACAAGCAAGTAAAGGAATTGATGACCAAGAACAAGAAGAGAGTGCATTTGCTGAGTAGACTGAAAAAGTTCAATATCCCACCACACGATCTTGTCAACATGTACAAGTCATACATCACCAGCCATCGCTCGAATATGCTGCACCACTATGGTATCCTAGACTAACAAAAGGGCAAACTAAAGCCCTAGAGAAAAATCCAAAAAAGAGCAATGAGGATTGTTCTCGGTAACCAGTATGACTCCTATTCGGATTCCCTCATAGTGGCTGGGATTGAACGACAAGAGAAAATAAGAATAAACCTAAGCTCTAAGTTTGCATCCCCTTGTGTATGATCTCAGAGGTACAGTAACTGGTTCCTCAAAAACGATGCCACTCAAGCAATGCAGCTTCGTGGTACTCGCAACTACAAAATCGACCAGTGCCGAACAGAAAAAATATCAAAATAGCACAGTTCCATTTCTTGTAAAGTGTCTCAATGAAGAAGGGGTTAATGGGATCGATTAGGTTAAATCAGTTTAATGTTGGGTGGCCCAGTGGAATTATTTGTTCAGAAACTTTTCACCGACTTGACTTTTGTATACTATTTATCTATGAATTTTAACTTGCTTTCTTCTTGTACATTGTATTAATTTGATATTATTCCTCAGTTTAAATATGAACTAATGACCATGAGTTAACCCACACGGGAGTGTGGATTTATCTTGAAATTGTGTTCACCTTCCTTTGCTTTGATTTACAACAGTAGACCATTATATGTGGATAACTTTTATGTATATCCCCATTTTTATGTTTTTTGGTTTTATCTTTGGTGATCATTTGATTAAATGTTTTATTTGATATGAATGTTGAATGTATAATGCATTTGTAAATTGTAATACAATTCAGCAGAAGCTGCAAAGTGATAATAAAACTGAACTGAACTGATCTCTCACCCCTGAATGGAGGGAATAAACAATCAGCTCTCACCTAATCAATTAAACCCAGGCGACTCGGATTATATAAATAAATCAACTCTTCCCAGCTCTTCTAGCAGAAGAAGCTGCATAAAGCAACCAAGAAAGGCTACCAAGGTAAGCCCTTTGCTGTTTCAAACCCTTCCCAGAGATCCTCCACAGTTAAAAAGACATTTACAGATTATTATACACACATGAGAATCCCAATGCTGCGCACCCCCTCAGCTGCCGGACCGGTTTCATCGCTTATTGGTGAATCATCGGTGACAGCGCAGACAGAAATGCACACCAACAAGGCTCCCAAGCATGTACGACGTGTAAACTTCAAAAGCAGTCAACATATAAATGAAAAAACGAAGACCCCTCCACATCTCTCGGCTGGGCTTGGAAGGGGTGGGAAGGCAGAGGTCTGGCCTGTCGAGGTTGGGTGTAGACTGTGGAGGGTTCGCTTCTGGAAGTTTGATGACTTCTGGAAGCATTAAGCGTTTAGGAGCGACCACCAAAAAGGCCCAACTTTTAGAGAGAGTGGCATGCAGTACAGCTGAAAAAGCATCCTTTCACCTGCTGCTGAGAAGAGAGGAGTATGTGTGGGCTTTGGCCAACAAATAATACAACATCGAGTGAGACAAAGCACTGACTATTCTGTGTCTCTTTGGAAATGGAGAATTACATGATTGGTATAAATATTATGTGCTCTTCATTAACAGGGTCAGTTTTGAGGATTTGTCTGGCTGGAACCAAATGTGTTTCATACTTCAATGTGTCTGGTTCAGAAAACTAATCTTTCAACATCTCACCACACCCTGGCCATTGGTAAAGAGTGTGGATACCTGCCTGTTAAGTTATTTTTTTCTCCTCTTTCCACCGCCCCCCGCCCTACCTCCTCTTCCCTTTCTGAAGAACCCCCCTGATTGGTGTGTGTGTTTGCTTTTGGGTATTAAAACATGTATAATATATATATGTATGTATGTATATATATATATGTATGTATATATAATATGTGTGTGTGTGTGTGTGTGTGTGTGTGTGTTGTATTGTTCACAAAGCATAACATATTCTTTCTGCTAACTCCCCTACCGTCTGTCTGTCTGTCTGTCTGTCTGTCTCTTTCTCTCTCTCTCCCATCCTTGCTCTACCCCTCCCAATACAGTGTAGTACCCTGCTCCCGCATCCCCTTTCTCACTCTCTCCACCCCCTCCCCCTTCTCTCTCTCTCTCTATCTGTCTGTCTGTCTCTGGAAATATCCAGATGGTGGCTATGTCTGGAGTCTGGACAGTGTTTGTCTCCGGATGTGTCTGGGCAGGGTTTGTCTCCGGACGTGTCCTGGTGGTGTTTATGTCCAGATGGGAGTTTGTCCCCGGAATGTTGTCTCCCGATGTATCCGGGCAGTGTTTGTTTCCAGCCAGCTTGGCTCTGGACGCATCCAGGCAGTATTTATGTCCAGACGGGAGTTTGTCTCCGGACTTGTCCAGACAGGAGTTTGTCTCCGGGCTGTGTTTATAGTATGAGCAGAAGAAAATGGATTTCAGACATTATTTTGTTTCAATCTTCACTGTTGTTCTATGCAGAATCATTTTGATGAGACGGTATAAATCGTAGTTAACGCTCCACCGCACGTCTGCCTTCCCTTCCTCTCACCTCACACTGTTTTCCCTTCCCCCACCCCTCCTCGCTCCCCCTCCCTCCTTTCCTCTCCATCTCTTCTTCTTATGGTATCTCCAGGCAAAGTCTCTTCTCCATGCAAAGTCTCTTCTTATGGTATCCAATGTAATCTCTACTCATGGCTCGTGGACTTCCTCTCCTGTCGTAGTCAATGTGTGGCTCTAAATGGAATTCTCTCATCTCCTCTTCCTGTCCAGGCTGGAGATCCTCAAGTCAGTGTTCAGGGACCTGTTCTTTTTCTCATCTTTATCAATGATCTCTCTGACACTCTGGAAAATCCTCCATTATTTTGCTGATGACTGCACCCTCTGCAGTGCCTTCTCTCATCCCTCAGATTGGTGGGCAGCAGCCTCTTCCCTTTCTGCAGACCTGGACAAAATCACAAGCTGGTCAAACACTTTGAACATGTCCTTCAATCTTAACAAATCTCACACTCTCACAATGTCTCTCCGAAAGGACCGTCTGGACCCACCCCCACCCCCAACATCTACTTTATCAACAATTCTCTTGAAGAAGTTCTGTCTCTCAAATTTTTGTGTCTCACTGTCTGCCATGTTCTTTCCTGGGAAAGCCACATTTTCATGCTAGCCTCCAAATCCAGTGGCCATTGGAAATCCTTCATTGTGCAAAGTCCTTCCTTGGCCCACCTAATTAGCTTGATGGAGTACTGCTCTCCCCTCTGTGATGGTGCTCCGACCTCACAACTTGCTCGGCTTCACGATGGGGAAACCAATGTTTTTAGGATCATCGGTATCCCCTGTGATGAAGTTGAATCTTTGGTTCTTTCACTCTCTCACCACTGACAGGTTGGTGGTCTTTCTGTCTTCTACCGATTCCTTTCCAGCCTTGCACCCCCTGCTCTGTCTGTGCTCTGTCACCCTAATATTTCCACAGGGCGCTCAATGTCCGTCAGCAACCCCCTTCTGGTGAAACTACCAAAAGTTTCACTAATCAATGGACGTTCACGAACGAATTGAGTGAACAGTCGTGTGAAAAGTGGTAAACACCTTATTATATATTATTTTTTTATTTTTTTGTAGGATTTAACATTATTACTACCTTTCAGCCCAACATGTTTGCAGAGAGATCATGTCAAGGATAAGTGAATAACGTTAAACGAACGTGCACAGGTATCGAACCATCGTTATCTCTTTATTTCAAACTCATATTCTCATTTGCGCTTCCTAAAGCCAAATCTCATTTGCACTCCCATTCCCCTGCGAGAAAGCCTTTCCTCATTTCGTAGGAACAAAAACATTACTTGTGCCCTTTGACCTCTGCTGGATGGAGAAAGCATCGCCAATGGAGGCGTGTTACTCGGCGCCGCTCCGGCTCGCCGGGTATCAATGGCGAGGGACGGCCGAGCCTTCAAAGCGCAAAATCAATGGCTTCTTGAGCTTCTGACAACGTCCTGGCGTCAATTAACGCTTCCTCGCTCTCCATCAACTCACTCTACTATCACCCGTGCTGAGAAGGATGCTTGGCGCCATCATGGTAACCACACCTGTACGGCATATTGTGTTGTGCACGTCTTGTTTTTGTGGCTTCATTTGTTGCATGGACATGTCAGACCATTGGTGTTTCGAGTGAAGAGGTATGGAAGAAAGGACTTTCTCCATCTTGATCCATGCATTGCACTGGGGTCACATAATGGGAAGGGGTGTGTGGGGAGGCAGAATTAATCTTGTACAAAAATCACATGTTTAGGACAAAAACAAAACGGTTACCTTTTACACAAATTACGACATCACTATTTATCCAGGATTTGAATCCAGCGATCCGAACACCATGAGGACTGGGTTCAGATGGGATTCCAAAATTGGACATCACCATCCATCCAGGATTTGAACCAAGAGTTCCAGCCAACATGAGGCCTGGGATAAAATGGGACATCACCATCCATCCTCGATTTAACCTGGGTATGCTAGCAACATGAGGTCCGGGATAAAATGGGACATCACCATCCACCTCGATTTTAACCTGGGTATGCTAGCAACATGAGGCCTGGGATAAAATGGACATCACCATCATCCTCGATTTTAACCTGGGTATGCGTAGCAACATGAGCCTGGGATAAAATGGGACATCACCATCCATCCTCGATTTTAACCTGGGTATGCTAGCAACATGAGGTCTGGGATAAAATGGGACATCACCATCCATCCTCGATTTTAACCTGGGTATGCTAGCAAACATGAGGTCTGGGATAAAATGGGACATCACCATCCATCCAGGATTTGAACCAAGAGTTCCCAGCAACATGAGGTCTGGGATAAAATGGGACATCACCATCCATCCTCGATTTTAACCTGGTATGCTAGCAACATGAGGCCTGGATAAAATGGGACATCACCATCCATCCTCGATTTTAACTGGGTATGCTAGCAACATGAGGCCTGGGATAAAATGGGACATCCACATCCATCCTCGATTTTAACCTGGGTATGCTAGCAACATGAGGCCTGGGATAAAATGGGACATCACCATCCATCCTCGATTTTAACCTGGGTATGCTAGCAACATGAGGCCTGGGATAGAAATGGGACATCACCATCAATCCTCGATTTTAACCTGGGTATGCTAGCAACATGAGGCTGGGTTTAGATGACGGTACAAAATGGGCCAATTTGGAAGTTATAGAATCGACCAAAGTTCATTGCAAATCACAACTGTCATGTAAGCATACTTTCCTGTCCATATTCGTTTGTGGAGCATGAGATTGAACGTAATACTGCATCTGCACAGTACCAGGAAGGCAGTTTAAAGTTGGATCTGGTTCGCTGAGGCATCAAATAATTGAATCGTCATTGCAGTTTGACATGGAGATTGTCGCATCTTTAAACATCAAAGTAGCTCAGCTTCTCCACTTGGTCTTCTACGAGCACCAGCCACTGTGTGCAAAAGGTCTTCACCAAACCACTGCACGTGCTCTCAGGGAAGCAAAGAAAATACGAAATTATTGAATTACTACTGAACCCGTCATGGTTTATCACGTTTATACAAACTTGAAATATCAAATGGGTTAAAGGCCAATGAATGATCTCACGTCATTCTTCCCTGAAATATCTCAAGATGGTTTCACGAGGAACATTAAATATCTGATCATATCTTTACGTTATGATCATTGACAACCAAACAGACAACAATTTATATTGTTGAAGTTTTATTTGCAAGGAACGAATAATGGAATTATGCTCAAATTTTTATTTTAATAAAATTCCTAATTTTTCCATACTGCTTCCCAGCAGGTACTGTATAACTTGTTAACTAAACAATCCTCGATAATGTATCTTTCAAACTCTGTGTTTTGACACTGACTATGTGATGTTTGTTTGCACACATGGTATCTTTTTTAGACACACACACACACATACACACACACACACACACAACACACACACACACAAAATGCATGCAAATATACAAAATCAATCCCCAAATAATCAAACTGAGAAAGCAATGGAGCTCTGGAATACCACATTGATATCACAGCACCAAGAAGGAAATATCGAAATATAAGATGTGAAGATATGGCATGGATCTTCCAGGGAGATGGTCTCCCCCCCCCCCCCCTCCCAATCCTCTCTTGTTTTGTCTGGCTCTAGACCCATTGAGTAACCTCATAAACAAACAAGGACACAGATACACCCTAACAACCAAGAAGAGAACATCCAATTATAAACAGGAAAGGTGACACACCTACTATTACATGGATAGTTTAAAGCTCTTTGCACCAAATGACAAAAAAATTGAGCAGAACACTAAAACTAGTAAAATGGTTCACTGAGGACAATGAAATGGAATTTGGACTAGATAAGTGTGCCAGGTGCACATTTGTAGATGCTAAACCAAAAAAACAGACAACATAAAAAATTGACTTTGAACAACAATACAGCAGTTAGAAAACGAAGCATCATACAAATCCCTCGGAGCAGAAGAGGGACACAATTGTCACAACAAAATACGCAAAACAATCACCAAAGAATACCTATGTAGATGAATCAGATCCTGAAAACATACCTCTCCCAAGATACAAAATCAAATCCATGTACTGACTCTCAGTACCAGTGTTCCAGTACAGCAGTGGAATAGTAAACTGGCCCAATCAGAAATTAATAAGTAAGACATCAAAACAGAAAACTCCTTACCATCCACAAAATGTTATACAAAAACCAATGCATCCCGAGGATGTACTGCGAGACAAGAGGGAGGGAGCGGCCTGATGGAATCACCAGGTACACAGAGTGATGAGTGTAGGACAAGCTGAGTATGTGAAATGCTCAACAGACTGTCAGACTGATTTGTAGACAATATGAACACAACAAACCTAAAAAAAGTATCCCTAATTCACCTTGCAAGGAATTTCCAAAATCAGGTGTGGAATAGAAGATATCACGCAGGAAATAAAACAACAAATACAGAAATATATAAAATATAAAAGGAAATATCAACAAATAGATACCAACAACTGGGAGAACGACAAAAGAGCAGGAAAAATACTAATGAATTTGACCGAGTTGGATCGACAAAGAAGGTTCATTGGATGGCTAAGAATACGTTAGCTCAACTGGGACAGAGAACGAATAATAATAAATGCCCAGATCAAGGACACTACAATAATGGAATTTAAAGATGGTAGGACTGAGCAGATGGACAAATGAAGGTTTTATTCCTGTCATTTTTTACAGAAGTACTAGTCACCTGCTTTTGAGATGTAAAAAAAAACTATCAGAATAATTTACACGCAACGTGCGACAAAGTATGCAAAGTGATTCATCGGGCACATCTGCAAAAACTTCAACATCCCAGTTCCAGAAAACTCATGGAAATACGAACAAGAGCAGTCGTTTAAAAATAATGACGTCATGCTCACATACGACCTAATGATCCATCGAGCGTGAACTAGAAAACAAAGCCTTGCTCCGGAATCGTTCTCAGGAACAAAAATGAAAAGACAGCACTGCTGATTGAGATGATCAGAACGCAGCTTTTGACTTAAATAATGCAGAAATCAGAAAATGACCAACACCAGGACCTCAAAAATGAGATCAACATCTTGGAAGCTGAAGAGCATCAAAATTGCACCACCAGTGATAATTGTGCAGCACAAATAATTATGGAAGACCCTCACTGAGATTTTGAAAACCATTCCGGGAGTATCACTGTAAACGAACTACAATTGGAGGCAGTCCGGGTTCAGTGATTATTTTGAAAAGAGCCTCGGAACAAAACTCTGAGACCAACAAAGTTGAACAGCTTGGTCCATGAACTGTGAGGCCCACCGAAGCAAAGGTGGGTACGTTGAGTTCTGAAAGGACTTCGTTCCATCTTCTTAAACCCACAAATGGAGATAACAACCAATGACACACACACACACACACCACACACACACCACACAACACACACACACAACACCATGATTTGCCACACATATGAATCATGATTACACATGAACAATTGTGATTGTACATGCACATGATCGTGCTAATACACATATTATACAGATTATATATACACACATATTATTGGTGATCATACACATATACGTGACATATTTTACATACCAGCTTGGTTCGGCTCCTGCGCTTGGCTCTACACACGTTGCAAAGATTGATGTCACAGATTTGCTGGGTTGCATGATTTACACCAATCGTAATACAAACATTTCTTTTCTACAAATGTATTTATAATATTGCTGATATTGTACTTATTTGAAATTAATTTGTGATCGAAGAAGGTGCAAGTGGTCTAAGTGGTCAAGGGTCTAAGCTGTCTTATCTGTCTGAAGGGTGTAAGAGGTCAAAATGGTGTTAAGTCTAAGGGTCTTTTTGGTAAATGGGCTTTTGGGACTTCTGGGTCTTTTTGACTTATGGTCTTTGGGGTCTTTTTGGTCTTCAGGGTCTTTTTGGATCTTTGGTAGCTTTTAGGTCTTCAGGATCTTTTTGGTTTTTGGGGAATTCTGGGTCTTTGGGTCTTATGGGTCTTCAGTGAATTTGGGTCCTCAGGAACTTTTGGGTCTTTGGATATTGTGGTGTCATCGTGGGTTTTGGGGTCTTCGGGGTCTTGGGGGTCTTGGGGGTCTCGGGGTCTTTGAGGTCTTGGGGGTCTTTGGCATCTTTGGGTCTCTAGGTCTTCATGGTCTTGGGGGGTCTTTGGTGACTTTTGGGTTTTGGGGTCTTCGGGACTTTTGGGTCTTCTAGGGTCTTTTGGGTCTTCAGGGTCTTTTGCATCTTAAGGGTCCTCAGAGTCTCAGAAGGTTTCAAAGGTTCGAAGGGGCTCAGCAGTCTAAAGGGTCGAAAGGTACATTCCAATAGTACGTATATAATAGACATATAGTGACACGGACAGACGGACGGACAGAAGGAGGGAGGAAGAAGAACGGACGACGCATGCCGAGACCGAGCCATTTTATATTGAGATTATATAGCCACGGCTAAAGGAGGTGGATACTTTGAGCCAGGTAGGGCTCCGTCCACTCCTGAGATGCGCACATGGAGAAACAACCAATGAACACACACACACACACACACACACACACACACACACACACACACACATGCTTTGCCACCTTCATCTCGCCTGGACGGAAAGGACCAAGGGCCACATCAAATACAAAGTTTCAAAGGCAGATCCGCAACAAAAACATGGTTTTGGATGGTGGGATATGAAATGGTGGTGAATAGCTGTTTAAAGACCTGGGGGGGGGAGAGTGTGGTTGAGAGAGTGTGGGAGTTTGTTTCCAAAGGTGGGGGGAAAAGAGGAATGAAAGAGTGAAGGTGGAGCAGTCATTGA
>CM068960.1:14478556-14511619 GCA_035128595.1 Eptatretus atami
CACTCAATCCCTCTGTGTACCTGGTTGAGTTCCATCAGGCCGCTCCCTCCCTCTGTCTCTGCAGTACATGTCTCGGGATGCATGTTTTTGTATAACATTTTGTGGATGGTAAGGATTTTTCTTTGTTTGATGTCTTACTTATTAATTTCTGATGGGCCAGTTTACTATTCCACCGCTGGACTGGAACACTGGTACTGAGAGTCAGTACATGGATTTGATTTTGTATCTTGGGAGAAGGTATGTTTTCAGGATCTGTTCATTCTACATAGGTATTCTTTTGGTGATTGTTTCGTATTTGTTTGTGACATATTTGGTGTCCCTCTTCTGCTCCGAGGGATTTGATGATGCTTCTGTTTCTAACTGCTGTATTGTTTGTTTCAAAGTCAATTTTTATGTTGTCTGTTTTTTTGGTTTAGCTCTTACAAATGTGCACCTCGCACCACTTATCTAGTCCAAATTCCATTTCATTGTCCTCAGTGAACCATTTTACTAGTTTTATCGTTCTGTCAATTTTTTTTTTTCATTGGTGCAAAGAGCTTTAAACATCCATGGTATAGTAGGTGTGTCACCCTTTCTGTTTATAATTTGGATGTTCTCTTCTTGGTTGTTAGGGTGTATCTGTGTCCTTGTTTGTTTTACGAGGTTACTCAATGGGGCTAGAGCCAGACAAAACAAGAGAGGATTGGGAGGGGGGGGGGGGGGAGACCATTCTCCCTGGAAATCCCAAGCCATATCTTCACATCTTTTATTTCGATATTTCCTTCTTGGTGCTGTGATATCAATTGGTATTTCCAGAGCTCCATTGCTTTCTCAGTTTGATTATTTGGGGATTGATTTTTGTATATTTGCATGCATTTTGTGTGTGTGTGTGTGTGTGTGTGTGTGTGTCTAAAAGAATACCATGTGTGCAAAAAAAAATCACATAGTCAGTGTCAAACACAGAGTTTGAAAGATATCATTATCGAGGATTGTAGTTAACAAGTTATACAGTACCTGCTGGAAGCAGATATGGAGAAATTAGGATACTTTATTAAATAAAAATTTGGAGCAATAAATTCCATTATTCGTTCCTTGCAAATAAAACTTCAACAATATAAATTGTGTCTGTTTGGTTGTCAATGATCATACGTAAGATATGATCAGATATTTAATGTTCCTCGGGAAACCATCTTGAGATATTTCAGGGAAGAATGACGTGAGATCATTCATTGGCCTTTAAAACCATATTGATATTTCAAGTTTTGTAAAACGTGATAAACATGACGGTGGTTCAGTAGTAATTCAATAATTTCGTATTTTCTTTGCTTCCTGAGAGCACGTGCAGTGGGTTTGTGAAGACCTTTGCACACAGTGGCTGGTGCTCGTAGAAGACCAAGTGGAGAAGCTGAGCTACTTTGATGTTAAAGATGCGACAATCTCCATGTCAAACTGCAATGACGATTCAATTATTTGATGCCTCAGCGAACCAGATCCAACTTTAAACTGCCTTCCTGGTAACTGTGCAGATGCAGTATTTACGTTCAATCTCATGCTCCACAAACGAATATGGACAGGAAAGTATTGCTTACATGACAGTTGTGATTTGCAATGAACTTTGGGGTCGATTCTATAACTTCCAAATTGGCCCATTTTGTACCGTCATCTAAACCCAGGCCTCATGTTGCTAGCATACCAGGTTAAAATCGAGGGATGATGGTGATGTCCCATTTATCCCAGGCCTCATGTTGCTAGCATACCCAGGTTAAAATCGAGGTGGATGGTGATGTCCCATTTTTATCCAGGCCTCATGTTGCTAGCATACCCAGGTTAAATCGAGGATGGATGGTGATGTCCCATTTTATCCCAGGCCTCATGTTGCTAGCATACCCAGGTTAAAATCGAGGATGGATGGTGATGTCCCATTTTATCCCAGCCTCATGTTGCTAGCATACCCAGCGTTTAACAATCGAGGCATGGATGGGTTGATGTCCCATTTTATCCCAGACCTCATGCTTGCTAGCATTACCCAGGTTAAAAATCGAGGATGGATGGTGATGTCCCATTTTATCCCAGGCACTAGTTGGCTAGCATACCCAGAGTTAAAATCGAGGATGGATGGTGATGTCCATTTTATCCCCAGCCTCATGTTGCTCAGCATACCCAGGTTAAATCGAGATGGATGGTGATGTCCCATTTTATCCCAGGCCTCATGTTGCTAGCATAACCCAGGTTAAAATCGAGGATGGATGTGTTTGATGATCCCATTTTATCCCAGGCCCTCATGTTGCTGGGAACTCTTGGTTCAAATCCTGGAATGGATGGTGATAGTCCAATTATGGAATCCCATCTGAACCCAGTCCTCATGGTGTCGGATCGCTGGATTCAAATCCTGGATAAATAGTGATGTCGTAATTTGTGTAAAAAGGTAACCGTTTTTTTTTGTCCTAAACATGTGATTTATGTACAAGATTAATTCTTCCTCCCCACACACCCCCTTCCCATTATGTGACCCCAGGTGCAATGCATGGATCAAGATGGAGAAAGTCCTTTCTTCCATACCCTTTCACTCGAAACACCAATGGTCTGTACATGTCCATGCAACAAATGAAGCCACAAAAACAAGACGTGCACAACACAATATGCCGTACAGGTGTGGTTACCATGATGGCGCCAAGCATCCTTCTCAGCACGGGTGATAGTAGAGTGATTGATGGAGAGCGAGGAAGCGTTAATTGACGCCAGGCGTTGTCAGAAGCTCCAAGAAGCCATTGATTTTGCGCTTTGAAGGCTCGGCCGTCCTCGCCATTGAGTACCGGCGAGCCGGAGCGGCGCCGAGTAACACGCCTCCATTGGCGATGCTTTCTCCATCCAGCAGAGGTCAAAGGCACAAGTAATGTTTTTCTACGAAATGAGGAAAGGCCTTTCTCGCGAGGGAAATGGGAGTGCAAATGAGATATTGGCTTTAGGAAGCGAAATGAGAATATGAGTTTGAAATAAAGAAGTAACGATGGTTTCGCATACCTGTGCACGTTCGTTTAACGTTATTCACTTATCCTTGACATGATCTCTCTGCAAACATGTTGGGCTGAAGGTAGTAATTAAATGTTAAAATCCTACAAAAAAAAATAAAAATAAATATATAAAAAGTGTGTACCACGATTTTTTTTTCACACGACTGTTCACTCAATTCGTTCGTGAACGTCCATCTGGATTTAGTGAAACATCGTCTGTATGACGTGTTGTGTTGTCCTCTAAGAGACGTCTCAAGTCTCAGCTCCGTGGAACCCGATTGTGTGAACGAGAATCACCGATGGACGTGATTCCTAAAATGGTCTTGAGCGAGGGGTTGGGAGTGCAGGTGTTCAAGGGGGTAGAGGGCAGGGAGAACAGGTGAGAGGCCAATTTATTTCTCTGGAAACGATCATTTATTGGAAGAATTGACTTAATATTGTTGAAAATATCAACAAATTTACTTCTCTCCTCCTATACTACTCGTTCATCGTAAAACCTTTGGACCTCTCTTCGTACTAGGGTTCCTCTGTAAGTCCTGCTCTAACGTAGAAGTACGGAAATGTAACGGTTGTCGTTCGTATCCATAGAACCAATCATTTTTATAACTTGTGAACCACCTGGTTAATTAATTCACACTGCAGATGAAGCTGACACTCAGAAAACAAACCACAACACTCGAAGATAACAAGTGTGTTTAACCAGTGGTTAAGGAATCTCCAAGAACAGACCCACATGCTACCACAATCCAGCAGGAATTTGTAATTTGTTCAGGTGCCTGTGCTAACTACCTTCGCTTCACGACCCACCATCGTGGGATCTTTAACGTCCACCGAAGTCCATCCGACAGGCAGCGAGGTGTTGATGCATAATTGTATCACCTTGCCTGCAAAACACCAGGGTGCAGTTTATAGATAGGTGGAGATTTGAACTCAGGATAGATGGCTCAAGAGTTGAGCACTATACCAGTGGCGGAAATAACATTGGGGTGTATGATTAATTATTGAAAAGGTGAAATTTGTTATTTAGGGAAAAAATCAATCATCTTCACAATATTGAGTTTGTCGGGACACACAGGTTTAATCATCACACATCGAACCAGGCATAGTAGGGTAGCCGAAGGATGAGTATGAAAAGTGTTTTAATGAACACATCATCGCAGCAAGGTGCAAGAGGTGTACATCCGCTGCAGTTTGAGAACAAGGAAAAAGAAAATACTGATCTGTCATGATATCTAAGATGTCATCTCGTAATTCACATTGCTATTTAGGATCAAGAATTGGGCATGACGTTGGGGTGGGATGTCGGATGTGTCACATCTGTGATTAGCCAAATGACTATATCGGTTCTTGAAGTTTCCTTGCATGACTCGAGAATGTCGAATCTGACAATTAAACCATTGTGATTTCTTTACATCAATAAATGATCACTTGAGGAAACCTAAATCACAAGCATAGCATCAAGTGTTTTGAGAATGAGGAAGAACACTTTACCTCGTATCACAAACGAAAATGGCACTCGGGTCGAGCGCATACCTCCACCAGGGTGAAGAGTTTATGTTTTGTATCCCACTGATAGGTCGGATCTGAATCGGACCAGAACCAAAATCGAATCGGGTTGTTCAATGGAACCTAACCAACTCATCCACCAAGTTTTATCGCAACTCGTCCACAACTTTTTGAAATATCATGCTATATATCGCTTTGGACCAATCCTCAACGTTGAAGAATCACTGATAAATTAACAAAAAAATTTCTCCAATCCAGATCCGGATCTTCACCAAAATCAATCAATTCTTCCTTGTCACAAAACCCAACCCATCCACAACGTTTTGAGAAATCGTGCTATTATCGATTTTTTGGCCGAATCACTTAAAAATTTTAGATCCTCGTGGAGATCTCAAGTCTTACTCACGTTGTTGTTCTTCATCTTCTCTTGTGGACTTTTTGTTTCACAGCCTACAGTTTTCATCTAAACTTCCTGAAACTTGGCATAATATGTAAAAATACCCTGCGCAGACAGTAACCAATCTCGTTTTTGAAAATTCCTCCAGCAAAAAAATTTATGACGTCAAAATATCTCCCTAAGGAAATCGCCTAAAAAATTATCTCCAAACTAGGCAAGCTTTTTGAATTCTGTTTGCGGGAATCGAACAGGCATTAGCAGAGATGAATTACCGCACATATGATACATACTATGACGTCATCAATCAATTTTTATGTGACGTCATTCCTATTTTTGACATTTTTGTTTCACAACCAGAGTTTCATCGGATCTTCGTGAAACTTGCCAGTATATGCAGAAAGCCCACGCGCAGGCAGTAACCATCTCCGATTTTGAAATTCTTCCTAGAAAAAAAAGTTGACTGTCATAAATATCGCCGCTAATGGAAATCACCTATACCATTATCTCCGAAACTAGGCAAGCTGTTTGAATTTTGTTTGCGGAATCAAGCCGGGCATTAGCACAGATAATTTATCACAAAACCTGATACATCACAATGACGTCATATTCGTTTTTATGACGTCATCATTAAAGAGGACGAGGATCTTAGCTCATTTGAGCTTGTTTTCCTGATTTTCACCAAAATCTCGAGAATTCGTCCTTGCCGCGCATCCAACATGTCCACCAGGTTTCACCTGAACCCATCCATAACTTTATGAGAAAATAATGCTCACAGACAGACAAACAGGGGTGAACTATAATCTCCGTCCACCTTCGATGGAGACGGTAACAAAACCTTCATGTAGCCAACAAACGTGCTCGTTAGCTACACAACGAAAGTGTTCATTTAAAAAACAAAAACAACAACCACAACAACATTGACATAAGAGAAACAGGTGGAAGAAGACGACACCTTGAGGACCCTGGAATGTACGACACGCGCGAAGGTCTCTGTATGGCAAAGCCTGTTTTCCTCGCTGTGGTGTGCCGGTACCAGTGTGCCGGTCAGTGTATTAATGTGATTGTGAAAAAATCCATTATTTAGTAAATAAAATTAAATAACGCCAAAAGGCTCTCGTGAGCAAAAGTACAAGAAAGATGGACGCTGAAAACAATTAGGTGTCACGGGACGACAGACCAACATTTGGTCAGTTCAGATTGAATCGTGGAGTGTTCACAAACACGATGGTTAAACACGTGACATCAGTGTTTCCACGTTAAGTGCGGGCACAGCTAGATTGAGTGATGGGTTGGGGCTTGTTTTTGAGAAAATGAATTGGAAATTTGTTCGGAGTTAATGGAACGGAGTATGAAACGGAGCTCACTTCTCAGCTCGAGGCGCTGTGTCATGTCGCGTGTGGTCGGATTGGAACAGGTTGGTGTTAGGTAGTCGACAGGATGGTACAAAGGTAGCGGACGCACTTTCCTTTGAACGGTGGAGCCTGGGTTTGATTCGTGACCCGACTATAAACACCCGGATTGGTAGTTTGTGCGGCAGGCATTGCATCACAAAGTGCGCCTCTCTTTTGATGGACGTTTAAGCCGGTGTCCCTGTCCATCTGCAGCATTATCTGGCACTCACGATGTTCTTTTCGTAAATAGCAAGTGGGTTGTCGCCGACACCCTGACCAAATCCAAATTAGCTCCAGTTTGACGTCATACCTGGCCAGCCGGCTCGTGAAAGACTTGGGACAAACAATTTCTCTGACCGATCCACAAAGTGGGATTAATTGGGCAGTTGTAGTCGTGGTAGTAGTAGTAGCAGCAGTTAGTTTGTCGTAGTCGATGATAAATGATCAAAGGTTAACGTGTTGCGGCGTAGCTCAGTATAGACCCGACTACAAAATCGTCATCCTGGTGCTTCACATCGACGAGGGCAACATTCTTCGGTGATGCTGCACACTGGATGCCCGGACATTAACTGGGTGTTCCATGTACCAGCATTGGTTTCGGTGGCATTAAATATCCCACGGTGACTTCACAAAGACTAGGCAGGTGTGTGCCGTGCCTGCAGCAGCCAAATTCCAGCACAAATGTTGAAGGATTACTGCAACAGCAGCATGAGAGTGCCCGAGTAGCGATGCAACCAGGGAACTCTTAATTTAATCCTGGTGTAATGTTTTTAAAGTCTCATATTGCAGCGGACGGACAGGCCCGTGAGTAGTTATGCAAGTGACCCCATGCAGCAATGCGTGAAGTAACTGTGTTGGATGAGAGGAATCTGTTAATCCATGAGTGTTAAAAGAGTTTGAGGTTGTAGGTCGAAGGAAAAGTGAGGACATTAAATATTCCAAACTCGAACTGCATGGGAATGAAAGAGGTTGTGTGTCACTGCGTTGTACAAGTATTGTATGTCAAGTGATGTGTGTAGAGCCAAGGCAAAATATTATATGCATTAGCAAATGATAACGACCCTGCGAGATAAAGACAAACTTTTAAAGCACTTATTAAGTGTACTTGGATCTGTAACCAATCAGCAAGTGTTGCTGCAGGCATAGCAAGATGGCATGTCAAGAATATGCCTGGTGTTGCTTAATGGTAGGGTGGTGGGCTTGGATCCTGAGTTCAAATCCCCCTCAGTTGTTGAATTAATTACCAGGTGGGGTTGACTTGTTTCATCCTTCGAGGTCTGAAAAAAATGAGTGCCAGCTTGCTGGTATCCCTGTGTCGGTAATGGCGACCCGTCCAGGATGTGCCCAATAGCCAAGGAGGCTGCTGAGGAAGCACCAAGCTCTGCAGAGAATGGTCTCAACGGATGGATGATGGCTTGGGATCCAAGGATCCTGAGTTTGAAATCCCCGCTCAGATGTTGAATTAATAGCAGGTGGGGTTGGACTTTGCCTGTCATCTTCCGAGGTCAGCAAAATGCCATACCGGCTTGCTGGTATCCTGTGTCGCGGAAGTTGCGACCCGTCCAGGATTGTGCCCAAAGCCAAGGAGACTGCTTCGGCAGCACCAACGCTCTGCGCAAGAGTATGGTCCCGATGGATGGATGGATGTGAAGAAAAAGCTATTTGGTTCATCGTTCCGCAAGAAAATGTCCCATTTGATGGTCATATGGTCGATTCTTGATCATTGTCATTGGAAATGGAATGTGAGACATTTGTCATTGTCTGGGTTGTTACTCGGAGACAAAGTTGACTTGCATTTCCATGCAATTCCTCAGGGATATATATTGACGATTTTCTTCATGTGCCGTCTCTAAATGGCCAAGTTTTGTCAACAATTTTGCGGAGTCTATTGGCTCGGACTCCGTTCACCTGACTTGAGATGTTCTAGCTGCCGTGTTGATCGCAGCCCGGACTATAAAGCTTGCATCAGATTAGTGCTTTGCAGGTCTGTTGTTGCATCACAATGTGCATCGATCCAAAAATTGAATGGATGTTAACTGGCGTCGTCCAGTCTGCTCGTATGAGTTGTTTGACCTGACTACAGGTGCAGTCTTTAATAATGAGAGTGGACCAGTTATCCCAACAGCCTGAACAAATTCCAAATTGCTTGCTCAATTCAGCTACAGTCAATGAGTAAAAAGTGCCAGGGCTAACCCGTCGTCTCTGAAAGACTTGGCCCGGAAGCAGCCGCAGCATGTACACAGGACACTCCGTACATACTCTCCAAATGTACATCTCTCAGACATCACGATTCACACATAAGCTACCTCCAAGTCTTGCCAGTATCCCTGTACCCTCCATCTCCAATACATCAAGTACGACCTAATGTACTGTTTCTGATGGCCACTCCCTGTCCATGGAGACCATTCCATTCATCAACTACTTCTGAGAGAACGATCCTTAGCCTTACTAATAAGTCGATGGCCTCTCTGCAAAAGCTGGTGAGTGATTCCCTGGACAATTAGCAATGCTGAGCGAAGCCTATTTGTCTCAATGTTTGGTGCAAGAGAATTTGTGAATAACATTGTCCACCAAAGTTCACATGTGAAGATCGAACAAGTCGGGATTTCACAGCTTGATCACCGTATCCACAAGTTGTCCTGCTTTATACACCGAGTTACCAAATGTGCAAGATGTGCTTGCTTCGATTTTCTAAATCATTCATACCATTCATATTGTTGTTTGAGGGCGGAACTGATGTGTAACACTATACGCTTGTGCATGAGCAAATAAAAGTTGGGTGCATTAAAAAAACATTTTAACAACTTCATTCACATTGCCAGATAAAGTGATTAATACATAAAATTTATAGTTATTATATATTATCGTTTGGTCAATCTTAATGTCTATCTTCTGTCCACATGCAAAGGTCCCCCACAATTCCATTGTAGAAGGGCACTCGGTAGAGCACGTACCTCCACCATGCAATGCCGGATCCATAGAACAATCGGGCCCAATAATTATTTGAAATATCATGCTATGTATCGTTTTTGGGCCGATCTCTCAATGGTTGAAGAATCACATTAAAATTAAATAATTCTCGTATTCAGATCCGGATTCGGATGTTCACCAAAATTGAATCAATTCTTTCTCATCACACACTCAATGTGGCGACCAAGTTTCGGCGAATCCGTCCACAACTTTTTGAGATATCCTGACACAAACATAGAAACACACAAACAAACCAAAAACAGACACAGAATGGGGTGAAAACAACTCCTGACCTTCGGTTGGTGGAGGTAATAAAAAGTTTTGAGAATGAGGGTAACTCTCTATGCCTGGTGTTGGCTTAATGGTTGGATGTGGCTTGGGATGGCTTGGGATCCTAGCAGCGTCCTAGATCCGCAGTTCAGGATCCTTGAGTTCAAATCCCATTCAGCAATTGAATTGACACCAGGTCGGGTTGACTGCCTGTCATCCTTCCGAGGTGGCAAAATGAGTGCCAGTATGATGAGTTCCTGTGTCGGAGTGGCGACCTGTTCCAGGATTGTGCCCAATAGCCAAGGAGACTGCTCTGTACAGATTATGGTCCTGAGGATGGATGGATGTAACACTCTCATTAAGGAAAACTACCAGTGACAAGTTTGTGAGAAGGGTCCTTGTATACACCTCATCTCATTTTGGACACCAATGTTCCAGGCGTTACGTGTTTTTCTTACACCGCAAAAAATAAAACAAACATATGTAAAGATACTTGACACGTCACGCATTTTCTACATACATTTGCCACGTATAGAACATTTTATACAGTACGTACTCGTATTTCACTCACACTCCTTTTCCGTGGTGGAGATTTTGTGCCTGATTGGCTCTACGATAGTCGGACCATGAGTTTTACGAATATCACCAGTCGAGGTTCATTTCGGCCATTTTTGGGAGCAGATGTGCGTGCAATCATCGTGTGTCAGGCTGGATCAAAACGAGATGTTGTTGCTCATGTGAGTGCATGAGTTCACTTGCCATTAATTTATATTTTGAACTAAAAAAAAAAAAACGCATTGTCGTTAACTTAAGAATAACAATCTTTATCAAAACACTTGGTGTTGTAAAGGTTAGAGATCCACTCCGAGTCGGAGGGATGGTGGTTCAAACCCAGGCTGAGTCATACCAAGACTTCAAAAAAAAACATGTACGTGCTGCTTCCTTGCATGACGTTCAGCATTTAAAAGGTAGAGCACGGACAATCCTTGGGGTTGCATCCATGGGGAGGAGGAATTATATGAAGGGGAAGCTGCGGTACTGGTGAGAAAAGCGGTGCCATTATGACATCGCTGGTACCCAGATATCGCAGGAAGTGACGCACTTCCCCCAAGCTCAGTGGCTGTGTGAAGTGTTTGTTTTTGTCAGTATTCCATGGTGTTGTGAGTGGCAGCAGCTCCATTACAAGCCTTCGACCTTGTATTAAAAAAAGAAAAAGAAAAGTAAAAGGTCAGTGAACAATTTCGAGAACATTTTTGTGTATGGCTGAAAAGTGCATCCTTTAGTGGCGGTGTCTTTCGTACTTGTTGCATTTAGAATTGGTAACTGGAAAGTTGGAGAGAAAGTCTTTTCTTGTGCACTTCTTCTTGTCAAGTCCTTTCCTCGTTCATCGAGGATACCTTGGATGATGGGTTGTCTCCAGATACTGTACTTCGGTACTCAGCAGTCTCCTGCCCATTCTCTACCTCCTCCAACCATAAAGCCATTGTGCTGTGTTTGGTACTTTGTGGTTTTTCAATTTGTTCTCTCATTCCATTCTGGTCAGTCCTATTATTGTAAGCTCCGTTGTCATTCCAGTTAATCCTTTTTATTCTCTACAATTTGGTCCTTTTGTAAGTAATGCACGTAATTTCTGTCTTTCACTATTCTGAGATCACTGTGAAATGTGTTTATGATGTGGATCTTTACTCCACCACTGAAGGTGAAAGGCGGTTATTGTTTCAACCCCTTTCTGTCTGTTTGTTTGTCTGTTTGTCTATTGGCAGGATATCTCAAAAAGTGGTGCACGGATCCGGATGAAATTTTGTGGACAGTTTTGGTGTGTGACGAGGACGAATTGATTCAGATTTTTGTGAAGATCCGAATCCGGATCCGGATGCGAGAATTTATAAATTTTGAAAGTGATTTCTTCACATTGAGAGATGGCCAAAAACTATATATAGCATGACATTTGAAATGTATTGGGCCCGATACGTTCTTGCGGATCAGGCATTGCGTAGCGAAGGTATGCGCTCTATCGAGTGCTAGTTTGAATTTAATATATTTTCATCCCATTCTTAATTCAATTGATAATAGTGATGAAAAAACGTCATGGGTCAGGTGTCCAATCATGGTCGGGTAGCACAAAGTATGTCCTGGTCTTTGATGACTAGGACATCTGTGTCTTGGTACCTGGTCATCTTGGTACCTGGTCATCTTGTACCTGGTCATCACTGCAGCAGTTATAAAGTGGTGGTTCTAATTATGTCTCTTATTATCCCCCCCCCCCCCCCCCGGAGGGAGAGAACGGGACATGTAATCGTCCGGTTTGTTTGTCTGTTTGTTGTTCTGTCTGTTAGAACTTACGGCAAAACGGCTTTACAAACACTATCAAATTTAATCCACAGGTGGGCAATGAACTTGGATGACCCCAATTAACTTTTGGGTCCAATTGGATAAAAGTCAAGTCCAAGGTCACGAAAAGATCAAAATCGTTTTTCACTCATAACTTCGTTCAAAAATGATCTGATTTACTTCAAAACTAAGCTTATAGTGAACCTTATTCTTATTTGTCACTTATAATCTACCCATTCCCATAGTGAAAAATGCATATTTGTGAAGAATCTAGGCGGTCCGAGTTTTGGGTCATGGTCATCGTGTCAAAATTACAAAATTCCATTATAAATCAAAAAAGTTAGGAATATTGTAGGTTTACTTATGGAAGACTATATCAAGTCCTTTTGCGCTTCATTTGACACCAGACACTTTGACCTTACGTGCCTTGAAAGGTCAAAATCATTTTTACGTTCATAACTTTGTCAAAAATGGTTTAATTGACTTCAAACTAAGACCTAAAATATCCTTATTCTATTCCGTATAATCAACATCAGGAGGATGTATCAAATTTAAATTTGATCCCCAAAATAACTTTATTGCCTTAAATGGCGTCGATTTGTTGTGGCCTGGCACCACTTGTAATTATGTCTAAACACACCAGTGCACAAAACTACACAAACACACACAACACACACACAAACAAGTCCTGGTGAGGGTCTAACAATGTCTGATTGACTCTTTTTTTGTGTATTAGTGGTATGTGGATACTGTCCGATTACAGGTTTGGCAATTATGAATGATCCAGAATTTTTTACTACCGGATATTAAACCTCGCCTTTTCACGGTGGGTTTTTTTAAGCATCATAAATAGATTTTAATGCCCCCCTGTATATACACCTGACAATGGTTTCAAACTTTCGTCATGTGCGATCTACTTGCGATGCATGACCCTCATCTTACAGGGGGTTTTGTACAATTTTTGGAATCCAGTAAATGAATGGTAATTTATGGAGTACATCTGGAAACTTACAGCTCTTCTAGTTTTTGGATGATTTATATGGTGTTGTATCGACGTCTTTTTATTATCATTACTCTTTGTAGGTCTTGAGAATCCGTCTGCTAAGCCCCCAATTCTTCAAAAAATGTTTAATACTTTTTTTTCTCGAATGTTATACATAGCAATTCAAATATATTATTTGCTCTTGTCAATTGGAACAATAACATATTGTTTTGAAACTGTTAAAATAATCACGTTCTCCTGCATTGTTAAAATTTGCTTTTGGATTATTATTGGATTTGAACTTCTTCTTTTCCAATCAAACAATTCTCCTTTTATTATACTGTTTCTCTACCTCTCCAACATGAAGACCATTTATGTGTTTGGTACTTTGTGTTTATTCATGTGTCTCTATCATCATTCGGTCAATCGCAGAGTAAACGCACAGTGAAGCTGCTGGGTCGATGACAAGTATTCAGGAAAGATGGAGAGAGACACATGTTTACAGGACGGTATATAGTGTAGAAAGGACACAAGGAAGTTATTATTTTCGATGGAATTTTTGGAAGAATAGGTAGATTGGGATGGAAGGTTGTAGGAAGAAAATCGTGAAGTAATTGGCAGCAGAGTGTGGTCAGCCTCCAAGGGCAAATAAATAATGGGGTGCCGCCAGAAGGAGGAAGAAGAAGAGAAAAGCAGGAGAAGAAGGAAGGATGGGACTCATGGGTTATGCAGCGAGAGAAAGGTAGTTTTTTCTTTCTTTTTTCTTTTGAATTTAAGGACAAGAAACAGAGGTTAGTTGGGAGGATGGGGGGCTGGAAAGTGGGAAAATAGGAATTGAAGGTAATAGGACGAGAACAAATAAAAACGATCTTTACACCCGAGGGAAGAATAGTCGGCCTCAAGGAACCTGGTAAGACAAGGTCGACGCAAAACTCCCAAAATAGCACGATTTTATGAAACAAACCCGAACTAGAACAACACCAGTAACGTGTAGGAGAGGAAAGTAAACAGTTAAAACGGGAACAAATAACGACTGTGGAACCTTAACTTTTATGAGAAGTCCACAGAGATCCCTGAGAGAAACTGCGCGTTGCTGCAAACCCAGAACCCAATTCCCTGCTTCCTTCCTGGAAAGTCCCTGTAATGTCTCTTGTATACCCGTGTTCCCTCCCAGTCCTCTCCCTTCACAGATCTCCTAATGTCTCTGTTACCCCACTGTTTTATCTTTCCCACTCCACCCCTTTGTCTCATGCCCCCCTCGCTGCTGTCGATTGTGTATTCGCTCTCAACGAGCTCGACAAGGTATACAAAAAAAAAAAATCCTATGATTATAAAATTCCATTTGCTTTATTCACTAAATTCCTTAGATTTCTCTCCTATAATTTGTCCTTTTGCTAAAGTAATGCACTCAATTTTCTATCTTTCACTATTTCTGAGATTCCACCTGTTGATAATGTGTTATGAGTGTGGATCATTAAATATGGAATGTTCACATTACAATGATGTTTGTTAATTTAACCATCCTCTCCCTCACAGACTGGCACAGCTTTCATTATTGTTGAAGAATCTTTCCCCTAATTGCATTTTGTAAGTGTACACATCCCTTGGTTGCTCCTCTCTGTTGTATTTTTCTGGAAGTTTACCACACACTCCTTCTTTGTAGTTCACAACACAACACCACCCACACACACACACACACAACAACCACACACACACACCACACACCACCACACAACACACACACATTTATTAGTGTAGATATAAAAAGGTCCAATGGTTTAAAACTCAAAATGTGTCAAGGGTCTAAGCTTGTCCTAATCCTGAGGCTGTAAAGGGGTCTAAATGTATCAAGGTCTAAGGCGCTGTTCTTCGTTGCACTGGCCCGCGAAGGCCACTGGCGGCCCTGGTGGCTCAAGTGCGGGCCCCTGACTCGGCCAATAATACACAAATGGTGAAAATACCACTCATAATCCACCATAAACGCTATCCAAATTAGACACATTGGTTTCAAGTGAGTGGTTTCCAAACGCAAAGCATAAAGTAACATAAACTAATCAGTAGATGCAGCAAACAAAACAATTTATGCTCGCAGCCCAGGTAACCACAACGAAGAAGAGTACATCGGGACGGGAGCCTAAATAGCCAGCCATACATCGTCCTGCATGTGGTGTGCAGCTCTCACACAGATGCCTTATCGGCAAAGTGTCCCCCTCGAAAAAATAGTAGAAGATCACTAGGTCTAAGGGGATCGAAAAGGGACTTAAGGGTAGTGTGCAAGGTCCAAGATGTTCTAGGGTGTCAAAAGGATATAAAAAAAGTCAAAAGGGTGAAAGAATTCTAAAGTGTCTAAAGAGTATTGAAGGGGTCTTAATGGTAAAAAGGTCGTTCAGGGGTCTTTGTGGTCTTTGTGAGTATTTGGGTCTTGGTGGATCTTTGCGTCATCTGGTCTATTGCGTCACCGTGGTCTTTTGGGTTATTGGGGCCTTTGTGGGTCTTTTGGGCTCTTTTCTCTTTCATATGCAGCACAAATTGCAGGTAGCATCATTAAGATGAAGCACGGCTATGACCGCTGATGCAATTGCCTTTTACCAAGCCATAATGGTACTCATTTCGCTGACCTCGGAGGATGACAGGCTGAGTCAACCTTACCTGGGTGTTAATTCAATTGGACAGGCGTCCAAACTCAGACCTAAGATCCCAAGCCAGCCACCTTATAACTGCGGCTGAGTCAAACCTACCTGTGTTATTCATGGAAGGAGGGCCCAAACTCAGGACCCTAAGATCCCAAAGGCCCAGCCCACCCTTTGGGTCCTCAAGGTCTGTTGGGTCTGATAAGGGTCTTCAAGGGTGGAGGGTCTTAGCTGTTCTAAAGCATCAAAACGTACATTCAATAGTACGTATTTAAGTAACGACCGTATTTTTGGTGTATTCAAACCGCTTTTCGCACAAAAAGAAAAGCGTGGCGATGCGCGTTATACACAGGTATAGTGAAAAAAAAAGTCAGGTCTTAAAAACGATTAATGCTAATTTCAGATCTACATTGCAAAATGAAACACGTTTGTAGCAGTCAGACCTGCTGTTAATCCTCAAATTCCGCCGGATTAAATTTTGAAAATGAATTCCAGGTTAAGCAGTTTGTACAGGTGTTTATAACCATGTGCATAAATTAAATAAATAAAAAATGGCAGGACACCCGGAGTTTTAAGTGCGTGGCGATATACAGGCCTCGTGTCTGAAAATGCCATAACCAAGAGAAACACAAGAGATGGAGATGAGATGAGAAGGAGGCATGGTCACATCAAAAGAAGGAATATATTCACAATAGCTGCGCAGGTCCAGTAACGGAGCACCCCACATCTAATGAGCATGTGTGGCAAGCTTCCCTCTGTACGTCGTGTTCAAGAGGAAGACACTGACAAAGACAAGTTTCAGCGTACGTGATTGTCCTGTCGGCATTCTTTGGTTCTCTTCATTCTTCCATGTTCTTCTTGTGTTTTCCTCATTTCAGGCAACGGTTATAACTTGCTTCGCACGGAATTACTCGCGTCGACCAACGAACTTCTACTTCATAGCCTTTGTATTCGACCCAGGTTTCGAGGAACATTAGCTGCATCTCGTGGAACCACAGAACAAACTTCCTATTTCCCAGACTTGGTATTTTCATCATGTTGAAAATCAATTATTTTCTGTGTACGTGTTTCGTGTCGGGATTTTCGACGGAATTCCGGGGAGCATTGGTCACGATGCATTGTGGTGTGAACTATTCACCATTAACTCCCGTCATACGTTGCGCTGAGCATTAATGTTGACTGGAGGACGGCTGGCACATCGGAGGATGAGAAGGTCAACCTTCCGCATGACCTGCGGCTGGATCATCAAGGTATGGAGGAGTATACTGTCGACATCATCAGGGAAGCAATCTAAATGCTTGCATTCCAAACAAACAACATGGATGGCACAGAGACACATCATTCGGAGGAGGAGGCTGCAAATGACGGTGACAGTGATGTGGACAGTGACGGACTTGCTCTTACCTGATTTGGACAAAAGTTACGTGCGTCTCTCGATTAGGAGAAAGCATTGACAGGATTTCCTCGGGTTCGCTGAAAAGTTTCATCAAACAAACGAGCCCTTTCGAGGGCCACAATTCCCACCCAAAATAGCATGATACCGGAATGAATACCCTTTTCTTCTTTGTCGAGTATCAAAAAAAAATCCTCTTTATAATATTTAAAAAAAATGCAGAAAGAAAAATTAAAAACTTCTCTGATATCACTCGACTCTCTCTTCAATTTTTCTTGAAAATGAGAATAAGACTGTTAGACGAAATGAAGCGGACTATGGGAGTCAGCATGTCGATACCCTCCGTCACTTTGTTCCGTAGACGTATAATGCACAAACGATCTTGAAAATCAAGAGATCTCCGATACAGGAAAAAAAATGATCAATATATTCATTAATTTTTAGGCTGAAAATCAGTGCGGTGCGGTTTATTACACAGCCACGGTTTATACACCGGAAAAAAAAAGGTATGGCTGCTGTGAAATCAACATGCAACAGACGTTCAAACCAGTACGTAATTAATAGACATATAGTCGCCACAGCATTCACTGGAAAGCGAAAATTCCAACATATACGTAATTTATAGACGTTCGTGTAGTCTGCAACAAACGTTCAAACAGACGTGATTATTCGACATATAGTCTTCGCAGGATTGCATGTGTGATGACAAGACGACTTCACGGACTGGACTCACGGCTTTATGCGACAGGACCGTGGTTTTCCTATATGTTAATGTAGTATACACTATACAGTGCATTAATTTTTTTTTAATAAACAGGAATAAATTCCTGCGTGGGTACTAGTGTGGAAAAATTCTGACAACCCATGACTCAACACCAAAGTACCTCATCACTTACATGTAGACAAGCCCACTGAACTATTGAGTCTTTGGTGCTTCAAGTGAAACAGAAAAGTGTCAATATTGTTGTGCGATCGGGTTCAGGCGGGTCACGAGGTCGGATATCCCCGTTCTCTCGGCATCACCAGGAATCGAGGCCGTCACACACGAATAATCAGTGTCGCGGCTGGTGACAGAATCGACCGCGAACCGCCAAACAATTTAACACGTGATCCAGTGTTCTCCGCTCTGATACTCGTAACTGTGGTGCCAATACAATCTCTTGATGGGAGGAATCGCGCCTCGGCATCAAGCTTTTATCTTTATTGGACTTCTGAATAAGGCGGCTGAGGCTTACCGCTAGCACAAGCGTCAGACTATGTGCAGAGACCAATCCATCATCACACCATTTTAAAGCCTTTTTCCCTGAGCAGGCGTCAACTTTTTGCAGGTCCAATCATGGTCCTTTCAGCACACAATCCGAACTCCTCATCAGCACCATGGAGGTGCCGCAAAAGGATTTCCAGAAAGGTCTCAACAAGATGACTGCATCATCTGTGAATCAACGTCAGAAGATCTTGACATTCCCAAGTGATGCCACCGCAGCTTGATCTTTCCAATCCTCCAGAATCCAAGTCCATACAGTGCTTAAAAGTGTGGCCAGTTGCACATCCCTGAGAACTCCACTAACAACTGCAAAATAAGTCGAAGATGGATTCACCACATCTCCACACTCTTCAGTACCAGATATAGTTCAGACCAGAGATGATCAGTTTTGTTTGGCACCCACGAAGACCAAGAATCCTCAGAGGATCCCGATTCACTGGATCGAACGCTTTGTAGAAATAACACAGGCTGCAAGCCCCCTTGACAAAAACTCTCGTCTGCATTCAGTGAGGACTCTACAGCCAAGGATATGGTGTTGAATCACTTACCACCCCTTTGGTTGTCAAACCTGACTAGCTCTGGGCGAGTGGTGCTCAAGCAGACATGCGCTGGCGAACCCTATCAATAATTGTCCGAGCAAAGACCTTTGCCCGGCACTGAGGCAGCTCACCCCTCTTAGTTGTTGCAGTCCTATGAGCACCCTTCCCTTTCCAAGAGTGAACAAGGCCCTCTTCCAGTCAGTTGGATGATGCCTGTGTTCCAGGCAGATCACAGAACTGCAACCAATGACATGAGTACAGCATTTCGCCCAGCCTTGAGAGTCAGCATGGCACGCAACAGGCGCAGGCAGCTTTACCTATTTCAACTGGTTCACTGGAGCCTGTGTTTCCACAACGAAGTGGATCACCAGTTGATTGGAGGGTCAGCAATAGGGATAGTAACACTTCGACATCCAACTAACAGCCTGATGATCATCCTCGTCGCAGCGCCTCAAGCTAACCGGCCCCAGCGGTTCTTTCATTGCTGTTGGGGCTCCTCTGTCAAGGCAACCACCCTCTCCTCTAACTGCATTATACTGAGGGATGAGCTTGAGGAACGCAATGCCGTGAATTCCCTTGTAAGGAGGCACCGGAATCACTTGACCACACGATGATGCTCTATCCCCCTCATAGATTCCTCGCACGAAGCCCTCCTTGTCCACCCTCAGCACATGCCTACAGTGTTTGCCTCAACTTCCTAACAGTCACTCTGCCATTATAACGCCTGCCCTGCGACTAGGTCAATGAGTATCCAATGTCCCTTGAAGATATAAACTCTTCTCCCCCTCATCTCTCTCTGTTTGTATGATGCTTCGTTTTCTAACTGCTGTATTGTTGTTTCAAAGTCAATTTTTATGTTGTCTGTTTTTTTGGTTTAGCATCTACAAATGTGCACCTGGCACACTTATCTAGTCCAAATTCCATTTCATTGTCCTCAGTGAACCATTTTACTAGTTTTAGCTGTTCTGTCAATTTTTTTGTCATTTGGTGCAAAGAGCTTTAAACTATCCATGTATAGTAGGTGTGTCACCTTTCCTGTTTATAATTTGGATGTTCTCTTCTTGGTTGTTAGGGTGTATCTGTGTCCTTGTTTGTTTAGAGAGATAAAAGAGAAAATATGAGATGTATGCGGAATTCGAACGCTGTTCGGAGGATGGATTATAGAGGCGTGTACAATGCTTCGTCTTTTTTATAAAAATTTATTTTTTATTCAATGTCTATATAATGGAGGCAAGTGTAATAATTTTGTAATCATCGGTCAAATCTTTCAAAATTTAGTGCCGAACAATGCAGCGCATTGTCCGTCGCAATGATCATCGTCTGGGTACGTGGCACAGAACCGGCGATCGACATCTACAGGATAGTCTAAATGCTCTGATGGAAGAAATGAATGCATTTCGTTGGTTAATAATTTGTACCATTGGTAACCATGTGAGATCGTCAAAAGTAAGCAAAAAAAAAATAAAAAACACACACACACATGTCATCATTTTTTTTTTTGTAATTCATGTTCGATATAATGGAGCAAGTGTAATCAATTTTGTAATCTCGTCAAATTTTCCAAAATTTAGGCGCCGAAACAAACGCAGTGTATTGTCCGTCTCATGATCATCAATGTGGGACGTGGGCCACGATCATGCATCTGGGACGTGGGCACGAACGGCGATCACGACATCTACAAGATAGACTACGCTCGATGGAACGAAATGAATGCATTTCGTTTGGTTAATATAATTTTACATTGGTAATCCAGTGAGATCGACAATGAATAGTTTAAAAAAAACACAAAACAAAAAAAACCCATAACGACCTCTTGGGAAAAATTTTCAGTTGTGTTCTCAATTTAGATAATAATTCCAAATATTTACATAAATATTATTGGTTTTAAAAAAAAAAACATGTTGTTCTATTAAATTTAAATCCGAACGAATTTCTTGCCTACTTTGATTTGAAGGTATAGATCTGTTGTTCGGAATCTTGGAGACGTGCGGTCGTAGCGCGGCTATTCCGACGCAAGAACACGTACGGCGAGACGGGGTCCCGGCAAAAAGTGATGATGTACGGACAATGCGCTCATTGTGCTTTTCACAAACGAATCTTCAATCCAAAGGCCGTCAGTAAGTGCGCAGCTTATAAACAGCAATGTAAAGCCAACAAATAGAAGTTGTTCAAACAAAAGGTTGTAGAAACATCGCTATCAATAAATTGGTTCGGAGGAGACTTTTTGTAATTAGTTTCGTTTAACTTTCTCTTTTTTGTTTTTAGTGTGTGTGTGTGTGTGTGGGTGTGTTTGAGTGTGTTGTTATAAACGTCGCTTTCGATGTGGATAAAGTGGTAAGTGGCTGAGTCCTTTCAAAGGACATTGGTAATTGCAAAAACGATAAGTTTTTATGAACGTTGTTTCCATTTGATGACGTTTGTGCAATTGAGGTGAATCATCTCAAACTGGCTTATGTATGTTCTGTTTGTCTCTGATGGATCTTTCAGCTAATTCGAGCATCCGCTCAGCAATCGTGAACGAATGAGCCTAAGGATGCGGCGAACACGGCTGACGTGGCGGAAGGAGGGGGACAGGGGAGGGGGTCGTTTGGTGTTTAATCTGGTTCGCTTGCGTGAGTGACGCAGAATCAACTCCAATGGTTTTCCTGAGGGCCGAACCTGCAATGCGATCACAAACCACACGAACAAATCGAATCCGACTTCACGGAGCGGCAAAGGTCCACATATAGTGCGTGCGATCAAGCATCAGCTTACGATTGTTTCGAGTACTGCGTGTACCAGATACGCACGGATACATATACGTGAACTGAGGGGTGGGCCATGTTCGAAACGTGAAAGAAGTGTTCAAATTAAGTAAAGACAACGATGGCCCGTAATATAAAATGGCTGGTTGTGAAAATATCAGCCGTGCTGCAAAAACAGTCCTGAGCACGGTATTTGAGTAACAGGGCACAACTAAGCGTGCCTCGAGTTTGGGGCTCCGAGCCTCCCCCGGCTCACCTTGTTTGTGAGAGGCGCTGGCTGGCCCATGAGAGCGACGCTCCGGACGAGCCCTGGATGGGATGTTACGACCTGCCCCTATTGTCCACTGCACGTTTGGGGTCACGATGCAGTGCAGTGAAGTGGAATTTGTACATGGCTGCACGTATATTCGAATGTGGCAGGGAGTTGCTCATGGATGGGGGCGACATCAGAGAAGCGATGCAATGGGGCCCCTAGATTCTTATTAGATACATTTGTTGCAGTTTTGTGTTGGGATGCGAGCACTGTCTTTGAAATGTAAACAAACAACAAACACCTTTTCATGTAAGACTTGTTATGTGTGAAGATAAGTATCTGTTACAAAGCGAGTTATATTGCACATAAATTATACTTAACTGTTACTTCATTGAGCTATTTGTTTGATTGATATAAATTTGTCTGATGTAACTTCGTCTTTAGAGAGCGTCGTGCTGCCGAGCAGTTTCTTTGCAAGGATTAATAATTTATAATGGGTGTTTGTTTTGCTATTCGCTTCCAGAGTTGTTTTGTATCTGTTCTATTCTATTAATGCCGAGTGTCAAGAAAGGAAGCAGCACGTACATTGGAGAGCTCTTTGGTATGACTCGGCCAGGGTTTCGACATACTGACCTCCAGACTGAGAGTGGATGCTCATTACACCACAGTGTCCTGGGTTGCATATAAATAAATAAATATCTATATATGTATATATATTATATTATTATATATATATATATATATATATATATATATAATATATATAATATATTGACTCCTCCCATGCTCTTACAGTCGAAGAAGCTGCGGCATAAAGCAACCATAGAAGCTACGCACAGTAAGCCCCTTTGCTTGTTTCCACCGCTTCCAGAGTTCCTCCACAGCTGGAAAGACATTTTACAAATAGTAACCACACATGGAGAATCCGCAATGCTACACACCCCTCAGCTGTCCGACAGTTTTCATCGGATTAATTGGCGAATCATCAGCGACATACAGATAAAGAAATGCATACCATACGACGCTCCAAACATGTGCCACGTGCAAATGTCTGCAGTCAATATATAAATGATAAAGAAAGTACACACCCCGCTACATATATAAATATATTCCACGAAATCGGCAAATTAACATGGTGTCCGATAAACCCTAGTTGACGGGCAGGAGTAAAACCTACCACCTAATGCATCGTCAGGAAGCATTTGCAGTGGCTTCAATGACCGCAATGGTCATTAATTAGGAACTTTGGCTGCAAAGAAGGTTGCTCAGGCTCAGGCAAACATTTGTCCAACGAGACTCACTGGGTGATCTTTAGGTCATCTGATCATTTGAGGTGGCATTGTGGCATCACTAGATGCTTGCCCACAGGCTCGCAGATACCCTCTCGTTTCACACTGTGGCAACAATTCGCTGAAGGTACTGATGAACAAATAGTTTAATGCATCACGCACAAATTTTTTCTTTGACAATCACAAAGCCGACGCCCTACTTGTTCACAAACTTCCATTTATCTACCTGTTTTGAAACCACTTCAAGTTGAAGTGTGGGAGTATGTTACGTGAATTGACGAGGATCAATGGAAGGAAAGCAATTGGGCCCTGATGATGTTGCCACAGACTTCTCAAGGAGTTTGCATGTGAACTCAGTATTCCCATCACAGATATGTTTTTTCACTCATCATTGAGAGACGGCAAACTTCCACAAATCTGGAAGACGTTGATGTGGGTTCCTGTATGCGTTAAAGAAAAGCCGGCTGTTCTCAAAAGTTGATGACTAGTATCCCTACTTCCAGTGCGCGAAGGTTTGTGAGGGATTAAGTGCCAGATTGGATGCAGGAAGATATGATGCCCATTTTGGTATAGAGCATTCAGTACGGGAGTCCTAAAAGAGTCTTCAACTCTTTGGTTGAAATGCTGGATGAATTTATAAGGGCTCTGATAAAACTGACAGCATTGGGAACCTTGTTCCAGACTTTCTCGAAAAGCTTCCACTCCATTGATCATACCATAAAATCATTAGTTAGGAAGTCAGAAGAGAAATGATCCCATTGATAGTGGATTTTGCTACAAACATGTGACAGAGAGTGAATACCAGGCACTCTATCTACTGGAATCTTTGAGCTGTGGAGTACCACAAGGAACGAAAGATTGGTCTCTGGCATTCCTTGCCATGATCAAATGACGAAATGGATTCATCAGAGTTTCAGCAATGAAGTATGTCGACGATCTGAGTATGCGAGGGCTGAGATCATCGAGAGCCCCTCTACAATACAAAACGCACCGTTACAGAATTCATGCGAAATGGGCTTGTTGAGAACTGCATTTTCACCTGATAGAATAAATGCAAGCAGCTGCAAATTTTGCTTCAAACATACAAACGCCGAACCCCTGCCCGTCGAACTTAGAGGAAACCAAATACTCGAGTATGGATGCCAAGCGACCTCAAATGGGACAAGCAAAGTAATAGGAATTGATGACCTAGACAAGAAGAGTGCATTTGCTGAGTAGAGCTGAAAAAGTTTCAATATCCACCACACGATTGTTCAACATGTACAAGTCATACATCACCATGCCATCGCTCGAATATGCTGCCCACTATGGTATCCTAGACTAAAGCAAAAGGGGCAAACTAAAGCCCTAGAGAAAAATCCAAAAAAGAGCATGAGGATGTGTTCTCGGTAAAGTATGACTGCCTATTCGGATTCCCTGCATAGTGGCTGGGATTGAACGACACAAGAGAAAATAAGAAATAACCTAAGCTCTAAGTTTGCATGCCCCCTTGTGTAATGATCTCAGAGGTACAGGTAACTGGTTCTCAAAACGTGCCACTTCAAGCAATGCAGCTTCGTGTACTCGCAACTACAAAATCGACCAGTGCGCGAACAGAAAAAATATCAAAATAGCACAGTTCCATTTCTTGTAAAGTGTCTTCATGAAGAAGGGGTTAATGGGATGATTTAGGTTAAATCAGTTTCATGTTGGGTGGCCCAGTGGAATTATTTGTTTTAGAACTTTTCAACCGACTTGACTTTTGTATACTATTTATCTATGAATTTTAACTTGCTTTCTTCTTGTACATTGTATTAAATTTGATATTATTCCTCAGTTTAAATATGAACTAATGACATGAGTTAACCCACACGGGAGTGTGGATTTATTCTTGAATATTGTGTTCACGCTTCCTTTGCTTTGATTTACAACAGTAGACCATTATAATGTGGATAACTTTTATGTATATCCCATTTTTATGTTTAGTTTTATTTTTGGTGATCATTTGATTAAATGTTTTATTTTGATATGAAATGTTGAAATGTATAATGCATTTGTAAATTGTCATAACAATTCAGCAGAAAGCTGCAAGTGATAATAAAACTGAACATGAACTGATCTCCCTCACCTGAATGGATGGGAATAAACAATCAGCTCTCCCTAAATCAATTAAACCCAGGCGACTCGGATTATTTAAATAAATCAACTCTTGCCAGCTTCTTCTATGCAGAAGAAGCTGCATAAAGCACCAGAAAGGCTAGCCAAGGTAGCCCTTTGCTGTTTCAAACCCTTCCCAGAGTATTCCTCCACAGTTAAAAGACTTTACAGATTATTATACACACATGAGAAATCCCAATGCTGCGCACCCCCTCAGCTGCCGGACCGGTTTTCATCGCTTATTGTGAATGCATGCGTGGACAGCGCAGACAGAAATGCACACCAACAAGGCCTCCAAGCATTACGATCGTGTAAACTTCAAAAGCAGTCAACATATAAATGAAAAAACGAAGACCCCTCGCACATCTCTCGGCTGGCTTGGAAGGGGTGGGATAGGCAGTGGTCTGGCCTGTCGAGGTTGGGTGATAGTACTGTGGAGGGTTTCGCTTCTGGAAGTTTGATGACTTCTGGAAGCATTTAAGCGTTTAGGAGCGACCAGCCAAAAAGGCCCAACTTTTAGAGAGAGTTGGCCATGCAGTAAGCTGAAAAAGCTATCCTTTCACCTGCTGCTGAGAAGAGAGGAAGTATGTGGTGGGCTTTGGCAACAAATACATACAACATCGAGTGGACAAAGCACTGACTATTTCTGTTGTTCTTTGGAAATGGAGATTAACATGATTGGTATCAAATATTATTTGGCTCTTCATTAACAGGGTCAGTTTTGAGGATTTGTCTGGCTGGAACAAATGTGTTTTCATACTTCAATGTGTCTGGTTCAGAAAACTATCTTCTCACATCTCACCACACCTGGCCATTGGTAAAGAGTGTGGATACCTGCCTGTTAAGTTATTTTTTTCTCCTCTTTCCACCCCCCCCCTCCTATCTCTCTTCCCTTTCTGAAGAACCCCCTGATTGGTTGTGTGTTTGCTTTTGGGTATTAAAACATGTATATATATATATATGTATGTATGTATATATATATAGTATGTATATAATATGTGTGTGTGTGTGTGTGTGTGTGTGTGTGTGGTGTATTGTTCACAAAGCATAACATATTCTTTCTGGCTAACTCCCCTACCGTCTGTCTGTCTGTCTGTCTGTCTGTCTCTTTCTCTCTCTCTCCCATCCTTAGCTCTACCCCTCCCAATACAGTGTAGTACCCTGCTCCCCATCCCCTTTCTCACTCTCTCCCCTCCCCTTCTCTCTCTCTCTCTATCTGTCTGTCTGTCTCTGGAAAATATCAGATGGTGGCTATGTCTGGAGTCTGGACAGTGTTTGTCTCCGGATGTGTCTGGGCAGGGTTTGTCTCCGGACGTGTCCTGGTGGTGTTTATGTCCAGATGGGAGTTTTGTCCCCGGATGTTGTCTCCCGATGTATCCGGGCAGTGTTTGTTTCCAGCCAGCTTGGCTCTGGACGCATCCAGGCAGTATTATGTCCAGACGGGAGTTTGTCTCCGGACTTGTCCAGACAGGAGTTTGTCTCCGGGCTGTGTTTAATAGTATGAGCAGAAGAAAATGGATTTCAGACATTATTTTGTTTCATCTTCACTGTGTTCTATGCAGATCATTTTGATGAGACGGTATAAAATCGTAGTTTAACGCTCCACCGCACGTCTGCCTTCCCTTCCTCTGCACCTCACACTGTTTCCCTTCCCCCACCCTCCTCGCTCCCCCTCCTCCTTTCCTCTCCATCTCTTCTTCTTATGGTATCTCCAGGCAAAGTCTCTTCTCTCATGCAAAGTCTCTTCTTATGGTATCAATGTAATCTCTACTCATGGCTCGTGGACTTCCTCTCCTGTCGTAGTCAATGTGTGGCTCTAAATGGAATTCTCTCATCTCCTCTTCCTGTCCAGGCTGGAGATCCTCAAGTCAGTGTTCAGGACCTGTTCTTTTTTCTCATCTTTATCAATGATCTCTCTGACACTCTGGAAAATCCTCCATTATTTTGCTGATGACTGCACCCTCTGCAGTGCCTTCTCTCATCCTCAGATTGGTGGCAGCAGCCTCTTCCTTTCTGCAGACCTGGACAAATCACAAGCTGGTCAAACACTTTGAACATGTCCTTCAATCTTAACAAATCTCACACTCTCACAATGTCTCTCCGAAAGGACCGTCTGGACCACCCCACCCCCAACATCTACTTTATCAACAATTCTTTGAAGAAGTTCTGTCTCTCAAATTTTTGTGTCTCACTGTCTGCCATGTTCTTTTCCTGGGAAAGCCACATTTTCATGCTAGCCTCCAAATCCAGTGGCCATTGGAAATCCTTCATTGTGCAAAGTCTTCCTTGGCCCACCTAATTAGCTTGATGGAGTATGCTCTCCCTCTGTGATGGTGCTCCGACCCACAACTTGCTCGGCTTCACGATGGGGAAACCAATGTTTTTAGGATATCGTATGTCCCTGTGATGAAGTTGAATCTTTGGTTCTTTCACTCTCTCACCACTGACAGTTGGTGGTCTTTTCTGTTTCTACGATTCCTTTCCAGCTTGGCACCCCCTGCTCTGTCTGTGCTCTGTCACCCTAATATTTCCACAGGGCGCTCAATGTCCGTCAGCAACCCCTTCTGGTGAAACTAACCAAATCAATGACTGCTCACCTTCACTCTTTCATTCCTCTTTTCCCCCCACCTTTGGAACAAACTCCCACACTCTCTTCAACCACAACTCTCCCCCCCCCAGGTCTTTAAAACAGCTATTCACACCACCATCTCATATCCCACCATCTCAAAACCATGTTTTTGTTGCGGTATCTTGCCTTTGAAACTTTTGTATTTGATGTGGCCTTGGTCTTTCCGTCCAGGCGAGATGAAGGTGGCAAAGCTGTTGTGTGTGTGTGTGTGTGTGTGTGTGTGTGTGTGTGTGTGTGTCATTGGTTGTTTTCTCCATGTGCGCATCTCAGGAGGTGGAACGGAGCCCTACCTTGGCTCAAAGTATCCACTCCTTTAGCCTGTGCGTATATAATCTCAATATAAAATGAGCTCGGTCTCGGCATGCGTCCGTCCGTTCTTCTTCCCTCCCTCCTTCTGTCCGTCCGTCTGTCCGTGTCACTATATGTCTATTATAATACGTACTATTGGAATGTACCTTTCGACCCTTTAGACTGCTGAGACCCTTCGACCTTTGAAAACCTTCTGAGACTCTGAGGACCCTTAAGATGCAAAAGACCCTGAAGACCCAAAAGACCTAGAAGACCCAAAAGTCCCGAAGACCCCAAATACCCAAAGTCACACAAGACCCCAAGACGCATGAAGACCCTAGACCCAAAGATGCAAGACCCCCAAGACCTCAAAGACCCCCGAGACCCCCAAAGACCCAAGACCCCGAAGACCCCAAAACCCACGATGCACCCAATATCAAAGACCAAAAGTTCCTGAGGACCAAATTCACTGAGACCCATAAGACCCCAAAGACCAGAATTCCCCAAAAACCAAAAAGACCGAAGACCTAAAAGCTACAAGATCAAAAAGACCCTGAGACCAAAAAGACCCCAAAGAACCATAAGTCAAAAAGACCCAGAAGTCCCAAAAGACCATTTACCAAAAAGACCCTTAGACCTTAACACCATTTTTGACCTCTTACACCCTTCAGACAGATAAGACAGCTTAGACCCTTGACCACTTAGACCACTTGCACCTTCTTCGATCACAAATTAATTTCAAATAAGTAAATATCACAAATATTATAATACATTTGTAGAAAAGAAATGTTTGTATTACGATTGGTGTAAATCATGCAACCCAGCAAATCTGTGACATCAATCTTTGCAACGTGTGTAGAGCCAAGCGCAGCGGCGAACCAAGCTGGTATGTTAATATGTTCACGTAATTGTGTATGATCACCAATTAATATGTGTGTATATATAATCTGTATAATATGTGTATTAGCACGATGTCATATGTGCATGTACAATACAATTGTTCATTTCCGGCTTGTGGGTGTGTATGTGATATCTAGATACGATCGTTCCATTTCTTTCACAAAGGAATAACATAATGTGTGGCAACAAGATCATGGTTGACAGTCACGTGTAGTGTGTGTCGATGTGCTGTTGTACGATAGTGTGATCACGCTGACATCACAGCTGTCGTGGGTCAGCTGCTAGCATCATTGGCTATGATTATCTCCATTTGTGGGTTTAAGAAGAACTCGGACATTAGGAAGAGTCTTCGAACCATCACATACGTATATATTCCATCGCCTATTTTCCTTATGCTTGTTACGGTGGGTGTGATGTACTTGGCCTGTGCACAAGTTTGCATGTCGGACCAAAGTCCTAGTTCAACCTTTGTATTGTGTACTTACAGAGCTTTGGTTGTCTCTCAGAGGGCTCTTTTACCAAAGTTATAATTCAAACTTTGGGTGACTTCACTCGCGGACTGCCCTCCAATTATTGATACGTTCTTGTGACTCTACAGTGATACTATCAACCGGGTAACTAGCTGTGGTGCGGATTTCGTGCGAGTGCATCGGGTGTGGCTCGCTTGGCTCATTCTACTTCGTTCGACTCAAGGATTTGCATAGTTCAACCGGATTATTTTGACCTGGGTTGGCTATTGGAATTTTACATTTCGACTGTAAGCACTACCTTTTCTTTTCTACATGTATTTACATAAGATACTTTCTCAGGCATGTTGAGAATTGTGCTCATCTTTTATGATATAGATATCTGGTAAGTTTTGTGATCGTGGAATGGAGTGTTTGCTCATGATTATGCTGTGTTCTTAATTGGTATACAGGTGAGTCATAAATACGGCTTTGCTGTCTTTCTGCCTGTTCATAGAAATGGTGTCTAAAGAGGTCATGACAAGTTGGCTCGTTAGTCGTCTAATGGTGCGATCTTTTTTTTGTTTCCTATGGTTGATACTTTGTAGTGGATCCGGAGGCAAGGCTTTGTTCTGGTGTCCTTTGGTTCGGGACTTATTGGTTTTTGTCTTGTCTGTTACCATGGGTCTTTATCTATTTTTGGCTCGATGCTAGGTTTTAGACGTTCTCAGGTATCTTTATTTTGTATATTTAGATCTGCTGGGTTGTCTTTGTGTGTTAGATGGTATTTTTCAATGAGGTTTCTGAGATTATCTTTGGGTGGTTGTGAATCGAGTGATTTTTGGGTCTTTTGGCAGGGGTAAGTTGTGACCGAAGAACTACTTTGGCAGTGGCCTTTGTCGCGGTTTTCTGTGTATTAAGGTTGTGTCGGTGTTATATGTTCTTGTTTGTATATCTGGTGATACATATTGCAGGTGACGTGGAGGTATCTTGGGTTGGCTGTTTAAATGAAAGGTTGACTTTAGGGAGGTGATTACTATACCTCGAGTGATTGTTCCTGCATCTTGTGCTCGCGGTCTCGTATATCTCCCTATCTGGTGTTAAATATTCGCGATTTTTATTGGGTGGTGGTGTGCTTCTTTGTGCTTTGCACGTTTGTTTCATTTTATTAGTGTATATTTCTGTTTGGGGTTCCGGGCCTTTTCTCTTTGTCGCCAGGTCTGAGTTTGCTGGACTATCTGTATGTCGGTGGATGCTTCAGCGAGTTTCACTATTTAACCTTGTTCTGTTCTTGATTTAACGGGATCCATCCTCGCGAGACTGCTCACACTATCACGGAGTTAGTCAATATGGTCGTATCACGCTGCGTGCGTTGGTTCTTGTCGTTCTACGGGTCTCTGTTCCATGCGTTTCTGCCACTTGCGGCGGACGGGCAGGGAGGCCGGAACGCGGCCCGCCTGCGGGCGCGCCTCTGCCCTTCGCCGGTTCGCGGCGCGCAGTCTCTGTTGGTATCTATCTGTCGCTATGAGTTTGTTCGTCGGCTTCTCGTTTGCTTTAACTCTCTGCACCTACTTAGGCAGCTCCATTGTCCTAGCTCACCCTCCCATTCGCCCCTGCAATCTGTACACACTCTATCACTCTTTTGCTTCGCCACTTCCTGCTCGTGCTTGGGACAAGTAAAGTGACCAGGGCTACTCACATATCAAATTTTCAACGGCCAGCTTCCCGTCGAATTCTTAGAAGCAATAGATGTGCTTGTGTGAAGATGGGGTGATATGTGAAGTATGGTGGTGGGATAATCTAGTTTTCATAAGACTCTTGTTGGTGTGAGGATTTGTGTGTGTTGGTGGAAGTAGTTAGTGGAAGTTTTGATTTTCCGAAAGGTTCGTGGAGGCAAATAACAGAGAGGGTTACTGATACGAGTCTAGATATGGAAGGTTGTATATGCGACTGAGCAGTCATAATCTTGCATATTGTGGTAGTTTTTGTCTACTACCGAAGGGGCTCGATTTGCTGACACTCTGTGTACGGTAGCGATTTTGAGCAGTCCGTTTCGCTATCGGAGAAAGTATTCACGGCTGCTGCCACAGAGCACGACGTCAGAGCAGGGCTCGTTTTTGAAAGTGCTGTGGAACAGGAAGTTACCAGGTGAAGACAGAAAGACCACCCCTGTCAGTGGTGAGAGAGTGAAGAACCATAACCGATTCAAGCTTCATGACGACAGTGTGGGATACCGCATTGATTCTTCTGAATAATACATCTGTGTGTTTGCCTGCCGATGGTTACAGGGATGGTAGCGTAGTTCCAATTAGAGTTGTGTGTTGTTATAGGGATGCGGATGTCACTTACTTAACTTTATCTGATTGGATGCAGCACGAGGTGGATAGTACACTATTGCGCACCAGCTGTGACTTGTACTGGAACACTGGGGTATACTAAGCTAATTAGGTGGGCCAAGGAAGGACTTTGGCACAATGAAGGAGAGTCAGTACATTGGACTTCTGAATGTGTGTTGCATCATTCTTGGGGAAGAGGTATCGTTGATTAGTCGGCTACAGGCATATTGATAATCACAATTCTGACCATAGGCTGTTTTCCTCCATTTGGTGAGAAGAATCTGTATTGTGTCAGCGTAACTTTGTTTGTTGAGACATATCATTGCGTAGTAAACTCCTCTGAGTAAGTACGCACGATACCTCTGAGGGACTTTTTCAGATGGAGATAAGAAATGCTTTTGTTCGTTGTATTCTAACGTGCGGGTGTTAATGTTGTGGGTGGTGTGTTGGTGTGAATTTGGAGGTTCCAGCACGAGTACCTTTTTTCTAGTGGAGTTAGTCTACGATTGTGTGATTTGTTGTGTGTTAGATTGGTGTTATGAAGCATGTTTGCTACAGAAAGAATGTGGACACTGAGCATCAAGTCTTATCAACAAGTTTGAGTCCATATTATTACCACTCTATGCTTATGAATAGTTCTCAGTGAATTTCCATGTCTTTACAGTGATAGTTTCTAGTCTGTTGCATGATACAATTGTGGATTTGATGTGGCTATGTTGGCCTGCAAGCAAAGAGTTCTAGAGCGCTATCGATCATGTAGTAAAGAGATGGCAAGCGTGTGCAGTCAGGGTGCCGTTATCTCTTTTAAATAAAATAATTATAGGATTGTGGATGCTGCTTCTTGTGTTGTTCCAAGAGAGTGTGCTGTATGCTGAGTAGTGCACTTCATTGTGTGCATGTATTTAAAGTGAGATGGTATGAATTAACAGACAGTCCCTGAATGGGCATCCTAGGCCAGACCATTAGAAACGAAGAAGTGACTTCGCGGAGGCGGGCTGGGGGAGCGGGGGAGAGCCAGTACTACGCCATGGAGAGATAGACAGCATTCGCATCCTATATAGAGCACATCCTTTCATGAACTAAACCGAACTCTGGATGAAGGTAAAGTTCCCGAGTCGTATAGATTGTTACAGCACTTCGTATTGGTAGCCTATTGGTGAGATTAATACTAATGAGAAGAGCTATTGCTGGATTGATGTAGCCAGGAGAGACTTTGCACTGAGAGCTCACCCATAAAGGTAATGCTTTCTCAGTTTGATTATTTGGAGAGGATTGAGAATGGTAGAGTGTAATAGTATGGATGTGGTGGAGCGAGAAGAGTGGGTGCGGGTTTTGTGGTGTGTGTGTCGATGTGTGTGGTGTGTTGCTAGTGTATGTGA
>CM068960.1:14511644-14550248 GCA_035128595.1 Eptatretus atami
GAGGTTACTCAATGGGTCTGAGCCAGACAAAACAAGAGAGGGATTGGAGAGGGGGGGGGGGGGGGGGAGCCATCTCCCTGGAAGATCCCATGCCATATCTTCACATCTTATATTTCGATAATTTCCTTCTTGGTGCTGTGATATCAATGTGGTATTCCAGAGCTCCATTGCTTTCTCAGTTTGATTATTTGGGGATTGATTTTGTATATTTGCATGCATTTTGGTGTGTGTGTGTGTGTGTGTGTGTGTGTGTGTGGTATGTGTGTGTGTGTCTAAAAGAATACCATGTGTGCAAACAAACATCACATAGTCATGTCAAACACAGAGTTTGAAAAATATTATCGAGGATTGTTTAGTTAACAAGTTATACAGTACCTGCTGGAAGCAGATATGGAGAAAATTAGGATCTTTATTAAATAAAAATTGAGAGCAATAAATTCCCATTATTCGTTCCTTGCAAATAAAACTTCAACAATATAAATTGTTGTCTGTTTGGTTGTCAATGATCATACGTAAAGATATGATCAGATTTATTAATGTTCCTCGTGAAATCATCTTGAGATATTTCAGGGAAGAATGACGTGAGATCATTCATTGGCCTTTAACCCATTTGATATTTCAAGTTTGTATAAACGTGATAAACATGACGGTGGTCAGTAGTAATTCAATAATTTCGTATTTTCTTTGCTTCCCTGAGAGCACGTGCAGTGGGTTTGGTGAAGACCTTTTGCACACAGTGGCTGGTGCTCGTAGAAGACCAAGTGGAGAAGCTGGCTACTTTGATGTTTAAAGATGCGACAATCTCCATGTCAAACTGCAATGACGATTCAATTATTTGATGCCTCAGCGAAAGATCCAACTTTAAACTGCCTTCCTGGTACTGTGCAGATGCAGTATTACGTTCAATCTCATGCTCCACAAACGAATATGGACAGGAAAGTATGCTTACATGACAGTTGTGATTTGCAATGAACTTTGGGGTCGATTCTATAACTTCCAAATTGGCCCATTTTGTACCGTCATTACCCAGGCTCATGCACATACCAGTTCGCTCATTTATGCTATGCTAGCATACCAGGTTAAATCGAGGATTGACATAGAGTTGCAGAGTATGGTGATGTGACCCTTTTATCCCAGGCTCATGTTGCTAGCATACCAGGTTAAATCGAGATGGATGGTTGTCCATTTATCCAGGCCTCAGTTGCTAGCATACCCAGGTTAAAATCGAGGATGGATGGTGATGTCCCATTTATCCCAGCCTCATGTGCTGATACCCAGGTTAAAATCTGGATGGATGGTGATGTCCATTTTATCCAGGCCTCATGTGTGCTAGCATACCCAGGTTAAAATCGAGGATGGATGGTGATGTCCATTTTATCCCAGACTCATGTTGCTAGCATACCCAGGTTAAAATCGAGGATGGATGGTGATGTCCCATTTTATCCAGAGCCTCATGTTTGCTAGCATACCCAGGTTAAATCGAGGATGGATGGTGATGTCCCTTTATCCCAGAGCCTCATGTTGCTAGCATACCAGGTTAAAATCGAGGATGGATGGTGATGTCCCATTTTATCCCAGGCCTCATGTTGCTAGCATACCCAGGTTAAAATCGAGGATGGATGGTGATGTCCCTTTTATCCAGGCCTCATGTGCTGGAACTCTGTTCTTATGGCGGGAGGGCATCACCCTGAATGATAGGTACGTTATAGGTAAGAGATACGCGTCGTGCACAGTTATTATCGGTATGCGTTTGGCCTATGATTCCATCGCCAAGATCCCTCAGTCCTGGGACTTCTATGGTTGGCATCGCAATCTGGATGGATGGTGATGTCCAATTTTGGAATCCCATCTGAACCCAGTCCTCATGGTGTTGGATCGCTGGATTCAAATCCTGATAAATAGTGATGTCGTAATTTTGTAAAAAGGTAACCGTTTTGTTTTGTCCTAAACATGTGATTTATGTACAAGATTAATTCTGCCTCCCACACACCCCTTCCCATTATGTGACCCCAGGTGCAATGCATGGATCAAGATGGGAAAGTCCTTTCTTCCATACCTTTCACTCGAAACACCAATGTCTGTACATGTCCATGCAACAAATGAAGCCACAAAAACAAGACGTGCACAACACAATATGCGTACAGGTGTGGTTACCATGATGGCGCCAAGCATCCTTCTCAGCACGGGTGATAGTAGAGTGAGTTGATGGAGAGCGAGGGAAGCGTTAATTGACGCCAGGCGTTGTCAGAAGCTCCAAGAAGCCATTGATTTTGCGCTTTGAAGGCTCGGCCGTCCTCGCCATTGAGTACCGGCGAGCCGGAGCGGCGCCGAGTAACACGCCTCCATTGGCGATGCTTTCTCCATCCAGCAGAGGTCAAAGGGCACAAGTAATGTTTTGTTCCTACGAAATGAGGAAAGGCCTTTCTCGCAGGGGAATGGGAGTGCAAATGAGATTTGGCTTTAGGAAGCGCAAATGAGAATATGAGTTTGAAATAAAGAGAGTAACGATGGTTCGATACCTGTGCACGTTCGTTTAACGTTATTCACTTATCCTTGACATGATCTCTCTGCAAACATGTTGGGCTGAAGGTAGTAATTAAATGTTAAAATCCTACAAAAAAAAATAAAAATAAATATATAAATAAGGTGTTTACCACGATTTTTTTTTCACACGACTGTTCACTCAATTCGTTCGTGAACGTCCATCTGGATGTAGTGAAACATCGTCGTGATGACGTGTTGTGTTGTCCTCTAAAGAGACGTCTCAAGTCTCAGCTCCGTGGAACCCGATTGTGTGAACGAGAATCACCGATGGACGTGATTCCTAAAATGGTCTTGAGCGAGGGGGTTGGGAGGTGCAGGTGTTCAAGGGGGTAGAGGGCAGGGAGAAAGGTGAGAGGCAATTTATTTCTCTGGAAACGATCATGTATTGGAGAATTGACTGAATATTGTTGGAAAATATCAACAAATTTACTTCTCTCCTCCTATACTACTCGTGTCATCGTAAAACCTTTGACCTCCTTCTCTGTACTAGGGTTCCTCTGTAAGTCCGTGCTCTAACGTAGAAGTACGGAAATGTTACGGTTGTTTTCGTATCCATAGAAGGCAATCATTTGAAACTTGTGAACCACCTGGTTAATTAATTCACACTGCAGATTGAAGCTGACACTCAGAAAACAACCACAACACTCGAAGATAACAAGTGGTTTAAACCAGTGGTTAAGGAATCTCCAAGAACAGACCCACATCTACCACACTCCAGCAGGAATTTGTAATTTGTTCAGGTGCCTGTGCTAACTTACCTTCGCTTCACGACCACCATCGTGGGATCTTTAACGTCCCCGAAGTCCATCCGACAGGCAGCGCAGGTGTTGATGCATAATTGTATCACCTTGCTGCAAAACACCAGGGTGGCAGTTTATAGATAGGTGGAGATTTGAACTCAGGATAGATGGCTCAGAGTTGAGCATCTATACAGTGCGGAAATAACATTGGGGTGTATGATTAATTATTGAAAAGGTGAAATTTGTTATTAGGGAAAAAATCAATCATCTTCATCAATATTGAGTTTGTCGGGACACACAGGTTAATCATCACACATCGAACCAGCATAGTAGGGTAGCCGAAGGATGAGTATGAAAAGGTGTTTAATGACACATCATCGCAGCAAGGTGCAAGAGGGTTACATCCGCTGCAGTTTGAGAACAAGGAAAAGAAAATACTGATCTGTCATGATATCTAAGATGTCATCTCGTAATTCACATTGCTATTAGGTCAAGAATTGGGCATGACGTTGGGGTGGGATGTCGGATGTGTCACATCTGTGATTAGCCAAATGACTATATCGGTTCTGAAGTTTCCTTGCATGACTCGAGAATGTCGAATACTGACAATTAAACCACTTGTGATTTCTTTACATCAATAAAGTGATCACTTGAGAAACCTAAATTCACAGCATAGCATCAAGTGTTGTTGAGAATGAGGAAGAACACTTTACCTCGTATCACAAAACGAAAATGGCACTCGGTCGAGCGCATACCTCCACCAGGGTGAAGAGTTTATGTTTTGTATCCCACTGATAGGTCGGATCTGAATCCGGACCAGAACCAAAATCGAATCGGGTTGTTCATGGAACCTAACCAACTCATCCACCAAGTTTTATCGCAACTCGTCACAACTTTTTGAAATATCATGCTATATATGCTTTGGACCAATCTCTCAACGTTGAAGAATCACTTGATAAATTAACAAAAAAATTTCTCCAATCCAGATCCGGATCTTCACCAAAATCAATCAATCTTCCTTGTCACAAACCCAACCCATCCACAACGTTTTGAGAAATCGTGCTATTATCGATTTTGGCCGAATCACTTAAAAAATTTTAGATCCTCGTGGAGATCTCAAGTCTTACTCACGTTTTGTTGTTCTTCATCTTCTCTTGTGGACTTTTTTGTTACAGCCTACAGTTTTATCTAAACTTCCTGAAACTTGGCATATATATGTAAAATACCCTGCGCAGACAGTAAAATCTCCATTTTTGAAATTCCAACAGAAAAAAGTTATGACGTCAAAATATCTCGCTAATGGAAATCGCCTAAAAAATTATCTCCGAAACTAGGCAAGCTTTTTGAATTCTGTTTGCGGAATCGAACAGGCATTAGCAGAGATGAATTACCGCACATATGATACATCACTATGACGTCATATCAATTTTTATGACGTCATTCCTATTTTTGACATTTTTTGTTTCACAACCAGAGTTTCATCGGATCTTCGTGAAACTTGCCAGGTATATGCAGAAAGCCCACGCGCAGCAGTAACCATCTCCGATTTTGGAAATTCTTCCTAGAAAAAAAGTTGACGTCATAATATCGCCGCTAATGGAAATCACCTATACCATTATCTCCGAAACTAGGCAAGCTGTTTGAATTTTGTTTGCGGAGATCAAGCCGGGCATTAGCACAGATAATTTATCACAAACCTGATACATCACAATGACGTCATATTCGTTTTTATGACGTCATCATAAGAGGACGAGGATCTTAGCTCATTTGAGCTTGTTTTCCTGATTTTCACCAAAATCTCGAGAATTCGTCCTTGCCGCGCATCCAACATGTCCACCAGGTTTCACCTGAACCCATCCATAACTTTTGAGAAATAATGCTCACAGACAGACAAACAGGGGTGAACATATAATCTCCGTCCACTTCGATGGCAGAGGTAACAAAACCTTCATGTAGCCAACAACGTGCTCGTTAGCTACACAACGAAAGTGTTCATTTAAAAAAACAAAAACAACACCACAACAACATTGACATAAGAGAAACAGTGGAAGTAAGACGAACACCTTGAGGACCCTGAGAATGTGACACGCGCGAAGGTCTCTGTATGGCAAAGCCTGTTTCCTCGCTGTGGTGTGCCGGTACAGTGTGCCGGTCAGTGTATTAATGTGATTGTGAAAAAATCCATTATTTAGTAAATAAAATTAAATAACGCCAAAAGGCTCTCGTGAGCAAAAGTACAAGAAAGATGGACGCTGAAAACAATTAGGTGTCACGGACCGACAGACCAACATTTGGTCAGTTCAGATTGAATCGTGGAGTGTTCACAAACACGATGTAAACACGTGACATCAGTGTTTGTTCCACGTTAAGTGCGGGCACAGCTAGGGGGGTGAGTGATGGGTTGAGGCTTGTTTTTGAGAAAATGAAGTGGAAATTTGTTCGGATTTAATGGAACGGAGTATGAAACGGAGCTCATTCTCAGCTCGAGGCGCTGTGTCATGTCGGTTGATGGGTCGGATTGGAAAGGTTGGTGTTAGGTAGTCGACAGGATGGTACAAAGGTAGCGAGCGCACTTTCCTTTGAACGGTGGAGCCTGGGTTTGATTCGTGACCCGACTATAAACACCCGGATTGGGTTTTGTGCGCAGGCATTGCATCACAAAGTGCGCCCTCTCTTTGATGGACGTTAAGCCGGTGTCCCTGTCCATCTGCAGCATTATCTGGTGCACTCACGATGTCTTTTCGTAAATAGCAAGTGGGTTGTCGCCGACACCCTGAACAAATCCAAATTAGCTCCAGTTTGACGTCATACCTGGCCAGCCGGCTCGTGAAAGACTTGGGACAAACAATTTCTCTGACCGATCCACAAGGTGGGATTAATTGGGCAGTTGTAGTGGTGGTAGTAGTAGTGAGCAGCGTAGTTTGTCGTAGTCGTAGTAAATGATCAAAGGTTAACGTGTTGCCGGCGTAGCTCAGATATAGACCCGACTACAAATCGTCATCCTGGTGCTTCACATCGACGAGGGCAACATTCTTCGGTGATGCTGCACACTGGATGCCCGGACATTAAGCTGGGTGTTCCATGTACCAGCATTGGTTTTCGGTGGACATTAAATATCCCACGGTGACTTTCACAAAGACTAGGCAGGTGTGTGCCGTGCAGCAGCCAAATTCCAGCACAAATGTGAAGGATTACTGCAACAGCAGCATAGAGGTGCCCGAGTAGCGATGCAACCAGGGAACTCTTAATTTAATCCTGGTGTAATGTTTTTAAAGTCTCATATTGCAGCGGACGGGACAGGCCCGTGAGTAGTTATGCAAGTGACCCCATGCAGCAATGCTGTGAAGTAACTTGTTTGGATGAGAGGAATCTGTTAATCCATGAGTGTTAAAAGAGTTTGAGGTTGTAGGTCGAAGGAAAAGTGAGGACATATAATAATTCCAAACTCGAACTGCATGGGGAATGAAAGAGGTTGTGTGTCACTGCGTTGTACAAGTATTGTATGTCAAGTGATGTGTGTAGAAGCCAAGCGAAAATATTATATGCATTAGCAAATGATAACGACCCTGCGAGATAAAGCAAACTTTTAAAGCACTTATTAAGTGTACTTGGATCTGTAACCAATCAGCAAGTGTGCTGCAGGCATAGCAAGATGGCATGTCAAGAATATGCCTGTGTTGGCTTAATGGTTAGGGTGGTGGGCTTGGATCCTGAGTTCAAATCCCCCCTCAGTTGTTGAATTAATACCAGGTGGGTTGACTCTGTTTCATCCTTCCGAGGTCTGAAAAAATGAGTGCCAGCTTGCTGGATATCCTGTGTCGGAATGGCGACCCGTCCAGGATGTGCCCAATAGCCAAGGAGGCTGCTGAGGAAGCACCAATGCTCTGCAGAGAATGGTCTCAACGGATGGATGATGCGCTTGGATCCAAGGATCCTGAGTTGATAATCCCGCTCAGATGTTGAATTAATAGCAGGTGGGGTTGGACTTGCCTGTCATTTCCGAGGTCAGCAAAATGCCATACCGGCTTGCTGGTATCTGTGTCGGAGTGGCGACCCGTCCAGGATTGTCCCAATAGCCAAGGAGACTGCTTCGGCAGCACCAACGCTCGCACAGAGTATGGTCCCGATGGATGGATGGATGTGAAGAAAAAGCTTTGGTTCATCGTTCCGCAAGAAAATGTCCCATTTGATGGTCATATGGTCGATTCTTGATCATTGTCATTGGAAGTGGAATGTGAGACATTTGTCATTGTCTGGGTTGTTACTCGGAGACGAAGTTGACTTGCATTTCCCATGCAATTCCTCAGGGATATATTGACGATTTTTCTTCATGTCCGTCTCTAAATGGCCAAGTTTTGTCAACAATTTTGGGGTCTATTGGCTCTCGACCTTGACTTCGCCCCATCTGCTAACATATCGACTCTGCACATGCCATTGTCTTTACAGTTGCAGCTCGCTCCGGTCTATTTCCAAACCGGACGACTCACGTTCACTTGAGATGTCTACGGCTGTGTTTGATTCGCAGCCGCGACTATAAGCTTGCATCAGATTAGTGCTTTGCAGGTCTGTTGTTGCATCACAATGTGCATCGATCCAAATTGAATGGATGTTAAACTGGTCGTCCAGTCTGCTCGTATGAGTTGTTTGACCTGACTACAGGTGCCAGTCTTTAATAATGAGAGTGGACCAGTTATCCCAACACCCTGAACAAATTCCAAATGCTTGCTCAATTCAGCTACAGTCAATGAGTATAAAAGTCCAGGGCTAACCCGTCGTCTCGTGAAGACTTGGCCGCGGAAGCAGCCGCAGATGTACACAGGACACTCCGTACATCTCTCCAAATGTACATCTCTCAGACATGACCGATTCACACATAAGCTACCTCCAAGTCTTGCCAGTATCCCTGTACCCCCATCTCCAATACATCAAGGTACCGACCTAATGTACTGTTTCTGATGCCACCCTGTCCATGGAGACCATTCCATACATCAACTACTTCTGAGAGAACGATCCTTCTTACTAATAAGTCGATGGCCTCTCTGCAAAAGCTGGTGAGTGATTCCTGGACAATTAGCAATGCTGAGCGAAGCCTATTTGTCTCAATGTTTGGTGCAAGAGAATTTGTGAATAACATTGTCCACCAAAGTTCATGTGAAGATCGAACAAGTCGGATTTCACAGCTTGATCACCGTATCCACAATTTGTCCTGCTTTATACACCGATTACCAAATGTGGCAAGATGTGTTTGCTTCGATTTTCTAAATCATTCATACCATTCATATTGTTGTTTGAGGCGGAACTGATGTGTAACACTATACGCTTGTGCATGAAGCAAATAAAAGTTTGGGTGCATTAAAAAAACATTGTAACAACTTCATTCACATTGCCAGATAAAGTGATAATACATAATAATTTATAGTTATTATATATTATCGTTTGGTCAATCTTAATGTCTATCTTCTGTCCCACATGCAAAGGTCCCCCACAATTCCATGTAGAAGGGCACTCGGTAGAGCACGTACCTCCCCATGCAATGCCGGATCCATGAGAACAAATCGGGCCCAATATTTTTGAATATCATCGTCTATGTATGTTCTGTTTTGGGCCGATCTCTCAATGGTTGAAGAATCACATTAAAATTTAAATAATTCTCGATTCAGATCCGGATTCGGATGTTCACCAAAATTGAATCAATTCTTTCTCATCACACACTCAATGTGGCGACCAAGTTTCGTCGAATCCGTCCACAACTTTTTGAGATATCCTGACAAAACATAGAAACACACAAACAACAAACAACAAAGACACAGAATGGGGTGAAAACAACCTCCTTTACCTTCGGTGGTGGAGGTAATAAAAGTTTTGAAATGAGGAACTCTCTATGCTGGTGTTGGCTTAATGGTTAGGATGGTGGGCTTGGGATGGCTTGGGATCCTAGCAGCGTCCTAGATCCTGAGTTAGGATCTCTGAGTTTAAATCCCATTCAGCAATTGAATTGACACCAGGTCGGGTTGACTGCCTGTCATCCTTCCGAGGTGGGCAAAATGAGTGCCAGTATGATGGTATCCTGTGTCGGAGTGGCGACCTGTCCAGGATTGTGCCCAATAGCCAAGGAGACTGCTCTGTACAGATTATGGTCCTAGATGGATGGATGTAACACTCTCATTAAGGAAAACTACCAGTGACAGTTGTGAGAAGGGTCCTTGTATACACCTCATCTTTGGACACAATGTCAGCGTTACGTGTTTTCTACACCGCAACACATATGATAAAACGTATACTTGACACGTCACGCATTTTCTACATACATTTGCACGTATAGAACATTTATACAGTACGTACTCGTATTCACTCACACTCCTTTTCCGTGGTGGAGATTCTGTGCCTGATTGGCTCTAGATAGTCGGACCATGAGTTTTACGAATATCACCAGTCGAGGTTCATTTCGGCCATTTTTGGGAGCAGAGGTTCGTGCAATCATCGTGTGTCAGGCTGGATCAAAACGAGATGTTGTTGCTCATGTGAGTGCATGAGTTCACTTGCTCAAATTTATATTTTGAACTAAAAAAAAAAACGCATTGTCTTTAACTTAAGAATAACAATCTTTATCAAAACACCTTGGTGTTGTAAAGGTTAGAGCATCCACTCCGAGTCTGGAGGGATGGTGTGTTCAAACCCAGGCGTGAGTCATACCAAGACTTCAAAAAAAAACATGTACGTGCTGCTTCCTTGCTTGACGTTCAGCATTTAAAAAGGATAGAGCACGGACAATCCTTGTGGTTGGCATCCATGGGGAGGAGGAAATTATATGAAGGGAAGCTGGGTACGGTGAGAAAAGCGGTGCCATTATGACATCGCTGGTACCCAGATTATCGCAGGAAGTGACAGCACTTCCCCCAAGCTCAGTGGCTGTGTGAAGTGTTTGTTTTTGTCAGTATGTCATGTGTTGTGAGTGGCAGCAGCTCCATTACAAGCCTTCGACCTTGTATTAAAAAAAGAAAAAGAAAAGTAAAAGGTCAGTGAACAATTTCGAGAACATTTTTGTGTATGGCTGAAAGTGCATCCTTTAGTGGCGGTGTCTTTCGTACTTGTTGCATTTAGAATTGGTAACTGGAAAGTTGGAGAGAAAGTCTTTTCTTGTGCACTTCTTCTTGTCAAGTCCTTTCCTCGTTCATCGAGATACCTTGGATGATGGGTTGTCTCCAGATACTGTACTTCGGTACTCAGCATCTCCTGCCCATTCTCTACCTCCTCCAACCATAAAGCCATTTTGTGTTTGGTACTTTGGTGTTTTTCAATTTGTTCTCTCATTCCATTCTGTCAGTCCTATTATTTGTAAGCTCCGTTGTCTTATTCCAGTTAATTTCCTTTATTTTCTCTACAATTTGGTCCTTTTGTAAGTAATGCACGTAATTTTCTGTCTTTCACTATTCTGAGATCACCTGTGATAATGTGTTATGATGTGGATCTTTACTCCGCCACTGAAGGTGAAGGCGGTTATGTTTTCACCCCCTTTCTGTTGTTTGTTTGTCTGTTTGCTATGTGCAGGATATCTAAAAAGTTGTGCACGGATCCGGATGAAATTTTGTGGACAGGTTTGGTGTGTGACGAGGACGAATTGATTAGATTTTGGTGAAGATCCGAATCCGGATCCGGATGCGAGAATTATTAAATTTTGAAAGTGATTCTTCACCATTGAGAGATAGGGCCAAAAACTATATATAGCATGACATTTGAAATGTATTGGGCCCGATACGTTCTTGCGGATCAGGCATTGCGTAGCGAAGGTATGCGCTCTTCGAGTGCTATTTGAATTTAATATATTTTCATCCCATTCTTAATTCAATTGAATAATAGTGATAAAAACGTCATGGGTCAGGTGTCCAATCATGGTCGGGTAGCATCAAAGTATGTCCTGGTCTTTGATGACTAGGACATCTGGTCTTGGTCCTGGTCATCTTGGTACCTGGTCATCTTGTACCTGGTCATCACTTGCAGCAGTTATAAAGTGGTGGTTCTAATTATGTTTCTTATTATCCCCCCCCCCCCCCCCGGAGGGAGAGAACGGGACATTGTAATCGTCCGGTTTGTTTGTCTGTTTGTTTGTCTGTCTGTTAGAACTTTACGGCAAACGGCTTTAGCAAACACTATCAAATTTAATCCACAGGTGGAATGAACCTGGATGACCCCATTAACTTTTGGGTCCAATTGGATAAAAGTCAAGTCCAAGGCACACGAAAGATCAAAATCGTTTTTCACCATAACTTGTCAAAATAGATCTGATTTACTTCAAACTAAGCTTATAGTGAACCTTATTCTTATTTGTCACTTATAATCCTACCCATTCCTATAGTGAAAATGCATATTTGTGAGATCGGTAGGGGTGTGTGTGTGTGTCTAAAAGAATACCATGTGTGCAAACAAACATCACATAGTCAGTGTCAAAACACAGAGTTTGAAAGATATCATTATCGAGGATTGTTTAGTTAACAAGTTATACAGTACCTGCTGGGAAGCAGATATGGAGAAAATTAGGATACTTTATTAAATAAAAATTTGGAGCAATAAATTCCCATTATTCGTTCCTTGCAAATAAAACTTCAACAATATAAATTGTTGTCTGTTTGGTTGTCAATGATCATAACGTAAAGATATGATCAGATATTTAATGTTCCTCGTGAAACCATCTTGAGATATTTCAGGGAAGAATGACGTGAGATCATTCATTGGCCTTTAACCCATTTGATATTTCAAGTTTGTATAAACGTGATAAACATGACCGGTGGTTCAGTAGTAATTCAATAATTTCGTATTTTCTTTGCTTCCCTGAGAGCACGTGCAGTGGGTTTGGTGAAGACCTTTTGCACACAGTGGCTGGTGCTCGTAGAAGACCAAGTGGAGAAGCTGAGCTACTTTGATGTTTAAAGATGCGACAATCTCCATGTCAAACTGCAATGACGATTCAATTATTTGATGCCTCAGCGAACCAGATCCAACTTTAAACTGCCTTCCTGGTACTGTGCAGATGCAGTATTACGTTCAATCTCATGCTCCACAAACGAATATGGACAGGAAAGTATGCTTACATGACAGTTGTGATTTGCAATGAACTTTGGGGTCGATTCTATAACTTCCAAATTGGCCCATTTTGTACCGTCATCTAAACCCAGGCCTCATGTTGCTAGCATACCCAGGTTAAAATCGAGGATTGACTGGTGATGTCCCATTTTATCCCAGCCTCATGTGCTAGCATACCAGTTAAAATCGAGGATGGATGGTGATGTCCCATTTATCCCAGCCTCATGTTGCTAGCATACCCAGGTTAAAATCGAGGATGGATGGTGATGTCCATTTTATCCCAGGCTCATGTTGCTAGCATACCCAGGTTTAAAATCGAGGATGGATGGTATGTCCCATTTTATCCCAGGCTCATGTTGCTAGCATACCCAGGTAAATCGAGGATGGATGGTGATGTCCCATTTTATCCCAGACCTCATTGCTGGAACTCATTGGTTAACAATCGCTGGATGGATGGTGATGTCCCATTTTATCCAGACCTCATGTTGCTAGCATACCCAGGTTTAAATCGAGGATGGATGGTGATGTCCATTTATTCCCAGACTCATGTGCTAGCATACCAGTTAAAATCGAGGATGGATGTGATGTCCCATTTTATCCAGGCCTCATGTTGCTATCAACCCAGGTTAAAATCGAGGATGGATTGTGATGTCCCATTTTATCCCAGGCCTCATGTGCTAGCATACCAGTTAAAATCGGATGTGATTGGTATGTCCCATTTTATCCCAGGCTCAATTTGCTAGCATACCCAGGTTAAAATCGAGGATGGATGGTGATGTCCCATTTTATCCCAGGCCTCATGTTGCTGGGAACTCTTGGTTCAAATCCTGGATGGATGGTGATGTCCAATTTTGGAATCCCATCTGAACCCAGTCCTCATGGTGTTCGGATCGCTGGATTCAAATCCTGGATAAATAGTGATGTCGTAATTTGTGTAAAAGGTAAACCGTTTTGTTTTTGTCCTAAACATGTGATTTATGTACAAGATTAATTCTGCCTCCCCACACACCCCCTTCCCATTATGTGACCCCAGGTGCAATGCATGGATCAAGATGGAGAAAGTCCTTTCTTCCATACCTCTTTCACTCGAAACACCAATGGTCTGTACATGTCCATGCAACAAATGAAGCCACAAAAACAAGACGTGCACAACACAATATGCCGTACAGGTGTGGTTACCATGATGGCGCCAAGCATCCTTCTCAGCACGGGTGATAGTAGAGTGAGTTGATGGAGAGCGAGGGAAGCGTTAATTGACGCCAGGCGTTGTCAGAAGCTCCAAGAAGCCATTGATTTTGCGCTTTGAAGGCTCGGCCCGTCCCTCGCCATTGAGTACCCGGCGAGCCGGAGCGGCGCCGAGTAAACACGCCTCCATTGGCGATGCTTTCTCCATCCAGCAGAGGTCAAAGGGCACAAGTAATGTTTTGTTCCTACGAAATGAGGAAAGGCCTTTCTCGCAGGGGAATGGGAGTGCAAATGAGATTTGGCTTTAGGAAGCGCAAATGAGAATATGAGTTTGAAATAAAGAGAGTAACGATGGTTCGATACCTGTGCACGTTCGTTTAACGTTATTCACTTATCCTTGACATGATCTCTCTGCAAACATGTTGGGCTGAAAGGTAGTAATTAAATGTTAAAATCCTACAAAAAAAAATAAAAAATAAATATATAAATAAGGTGTTTACCACGATTTTTTTTTCACACGACTGTTCACTCAATTCGTTCGTGAACGTCCATCTGGATGTAGTGAAACATCGTCGTGATGACGTGTTGTGTTGTCCTCTAAAGAGACGTCTCAAGTCTCAGCTCCGTGGAACCCGATTGTGTGAACGAGGAATCACCGATGGACGTGATTCCTAAAATGGTCTTGAGCGAGGGGGTTGGGAGGTGCAGGTGTTCAAGGGGGTAGAGGGCAGGGAGAACAGGTGAGAGGCAATTTATTTCTCTGGAAACGATCATGTTATTGGAGGAATTGACTGAATATTGTTGGAAAATATCAACAAATTTACTTTCTCTCCTCCTATACTACTCGTGTCATCGTAAAACCTTTGGACCTCCTCTCTCGTACTAGGGTTCCTCTGTAAGTCCGTGCTCTAACGTAGAAGTACGGAAATGTAACGGTTGTCTTTCGTATCCATAGAAGGCCAATCATTTGAAACTTGTGAACCACCTGGTTAATTAATTCACACTGCAGATTGAAGCTGACACTCAGAAAACAACCACAACACTCGAAGATAACAAGTGGTTTAACCAGTGGTTAAGGAATCTCCAAGAACAGACCCACATGCTACCCACAATCCAGGCAGGAATTTGTAATTTGTTCAGGGTGCCTGTGCTAACTCACCTTCGCTTCACGACCACCATCGTGGGATCTTTAACGTCCACCGAAGTCCATCCGACAGGCAGCGCAGGTGTTGATGCATAATTGTATCACCTTGCCTGCAAAACACCAGGGTGGCAGTTTATAGATAGGTGGAGATTTGAACTCAGGATAGATGGCTCAGAGTTGAGCATCTATACAGTGCGGAAATAACATTGGGGTGTATTGATTAATTATTGAAAAGGTGAAATTTGTTATTAGGGAAAAAATCAATCATCTTCATCAATATTGAGTTTGTCGGGACACACAGGTTTAATCATCACACATCGAACCAGCATAGTAGGGTAGCCGAAGGATGAGTATGAAAAGGTGTTTAATGAACACATCATCGCAGCAAGGTGCAAGAGGTGTACATCCGCTGCAGTTTGAGAACAAGGAAAAAGAAAATACTGATCTGTCATGATATCTAAGATGTCATCTCGTAATTCACATTGCTATTAGGATCAAGAATTGGGCATGACGTTGGGGTGGGATGTCGGATGTGTCACATCTGTGATTAGCCAAATGACCTATATCGGTTCTGAAGTTTCCTTGCATGACTCGAGGAATGTCGAATACTGACAATTAAACCACTTGTGATTTCTTTACATCAATAAAGTGATCACTTGAGAAACCTAAATTCACAAGCATAGCATCAAGTGTTGTTGAGAATGAGGGAAGAACACTTTACCTCGTATCACAAAACGAAAATGGCACTCGGTCGAGCGCATACCTCCACCAGGGTGAAGAGTTTATGTTTTGTATCCCACTGATAGGTCGGATCTGAATCCGGACCAGAACCAAAATCGAATCGGGTTGTTCATGGAACCTAACCAACTCATCCACCAAGTTTTATCGCAACTCGTCCACAACTTTTTGAAATATCATGCTATATATCGCTTTGGACCAATCTCTCAACGTTGAAGAATCACTTGATAAATTAACAAAAAAAATTTCTCCAATCCAGATCCGGATCTTCACCAAAATCAAGTCAATTCTTCCTTGTCACAAACCCAACCCATCCACAACGTTTTGAGAAATCGTGCTATTATCGATTTTTGGCCGAATCACTTAAAAAATTTTAGATCCTCGTGGAGGATCTCCAAGTCTTACTCACGTTGTTGTTCTTCATCTTCTTCTTGTGGACTACTTTGTTTCACAGCCTACAGTTTTCATCTAAACTTCCTGAAACTTGGCATATATATGTAAAAATACCCTGCGCAGACAGTAACCATCTCCGATTTTGAAAATTCCAACCAGAAAAAAAGTTATGACGTCAAAATATCTCGCTAATGGAAATCGCCTAAAAAATTATCTCCAAACTAGGCAAGCTTTTTGAATTCTGTTTGCGGGAATCGAACAGGGCATTAGCAGAGATGAATTACCGCACATATGATACATCACTATGACGTCATATCAATTTTTATGACGTCATTCCTATTTTTGACATTTTTTGTTTCACAACCCAGAGTTTTCATCGGATCTTCGTGAAACTTGCCAGGTATATGCAGAAAGCCCACGCGCAGCAGTAACCATCTCCGATTTTGGAAATTCTTCCTAGAAAAAAAGTTGACGTCATAATATCGCCGCTAATGGAAATCACCTATACCATTATCTCCGAAACTAGGCAAGCTGTTTGAATTTTGTTTGCGGAATCAAGCCGGGCATTAGCACAGATAATTTATCACAAACCTGATACATCACAATGCGTCATATTCGTTTTTATGACGTCATCATTAAGAGGACGAGGATCTTAGCTCATTTGAGCTTGTTTTCCTGATTTTCACCAAAATCTCGAGAATTCGTCCTTGCCGCGCATCCAACATGTCCACCAGGTTTCACCTGAACCCATCCATAACTTTATGAGAAATAATGCTCACAGACAGACAAACAGGGGTGAACATATAATCTCCGTCCACCTTCGATGGCAGAGGTAACAAAACCTTCATGTAGCCAACAAACGTGCTCGTTAGCTACACAACGAAAGTGTTCATTTAAAAAACAAAAACAACAACCACAACAACATTGACATAAGAGAAACAGGTGGGAAGTAAGACGAACACCTTGAGGACCCTGAATGTACGACACGCGCGAAGGTCTCTGTATGGCAAAGCCTGTTTCCCTCGCTGTGGTGTGCCGGTACAGTGTGCCGGTCTAAGTGTATTAATGTGATTGTGAAAAAATCCATTATTTAGTAAATAAAATTAAATAACGCCAAAAGGCTCTCGTGAGCAAAAGTACAAGAAAGATGGAACGCTGAAAACAATTAGGTGTCACGGACCGACAGACCAACATTTGGTCAGTTCAGATTGAATCGTGGAGTGTTCACAAACACGATGGTAAACACGTGACATCAGTGTGTTCCACGTTAAGTGCGGGCACAGCTAGGGGAGGTTGAGTGATGGGTTGAGGCTTGTTTTTGAGAAAATGAAGTTGGAAATTTGTTCGGAGTTAATGGAACGGAGTATGAAACGGAGCTCACTTCTCAGCTCGAGGCGCTGTGTCATGTCGGTTGATGGGTCGGATTGGAACAGGTTGGTGTTAGGTAGTCGACAGGATGGTACAAAGGTAGCGAGCGCACTTTCCTTTGAACGGTGGAGCCTGGGTTTGATTCGTGACCCGACTATAAACACCCGGATTGGTGTTTTGTGCGCAGGGCATTGCATCACAAAGTGCGCCCTCTCTTTGGATGGACGTTAAGCCGGGTGTCCCTGTCCCATCTGCAGCATTATCTGGTGCACTCACGATGTCTTTCGTAAATAGCAAGTGGGTTGTCGCCGACACCCTGAACCAAATCCAAATTAGCTCCAGTTTGACGTCATACCTGGCCAGCCGGCTCGTGAAAGACTTGGGACAAACAATTTCTCTGACCGATCCCACAAGGTGGGATTAATTGGGCAGTTGTAGTCGTGGTAGTAGTAGTAGCAGCAGTAGTTTGTCGTAGTCGTAGTAAATGATCAAAGGTTAACGTGTTGCCGGCGTAGCTCAGATATAGACCCGACTACAAATCGTCATCCTGGTGCTTCACATCGACGAGGGCAACATTCTTCGGTGATGCTGGCACACTGGATGCCCGGACATTAAGCTGGGTGTTCCATGTACCAGCATTGGTTTTCGGTGGACATTAAATATCCCACGGTGACTTTCACAAAGACTAGGCAGGTGTGTGCCGGTGCAGCAGCCAAATTCCAGCACAAATGTGAAGGATTACTGCAACAGCAGCATAGAGGTGCCCGAGTAGCGATGCAACCAGGGAACTCTTAATTTAATCCTGGTGTAATGTTTTAAAGTCTCATATTGCAGCGGACGGGACAGGCCCCGTGAGTAGTTATGCAAGTGACCCCATGCAGCAATGCTGTGAAGTAACTGTTTGGATGAGAGGAATCTGTTAATCCATGAGTGTTAAAAGAGTTTGAGGTTGTAGGTCGAAGGAAAAAGTGAGGACATTAAATAATTCCAAACTCGAACTGCATGGGGAATGAAAGAGGTTGTGTGTCACTGCGTTGTACAAGTATTGTATGTCAAGTGATGTGTGTAGAAGCCAAGCGAAAATATTATATGCATTAGCAAATGATAACGACCCTGCGAGATAAAGCAAACTTTTAAAGCACTTATTAAGTGTACTTGGATCTGTAACCAATCAGCAAGTGTGCTGCAGGCATAGCAAGATGGCATGTCAAGAAATATGCCTGGTGTTGGCTTAATGGTTAGGGTGGTGGGCTTGGGATCCTGAGTTCAAATCCCCCTCAGTTGTTGAATTAATACCAGGTGGGGTTGACTCTGTTTCATCCTTCCGAGGTCTGAAAAAATGAGTGCCAGCTTGCTGGTATCCTGTGTCGGAATGGCGACCCGTCCAGGATTGTGCCCAATAGCCAAGGAGGCTGCTGAGGAAGCACCAACGCTCTGCAGAGAATGGTCTCAACGGATGGATGATGGGCTTGGGATCCAAGGATCCTGAGTTGAAATCCCGCTCAGATGTTGAATTAATAGCAGGTGGGGTTGACTTTGCCTGTCATCCTTCCGAGGTCAGCAAAATGCATACCGGCTTGCTGGTATCCTGTGTCGGAGTGGCGACCCGTCCAGGATTGTGCCCAATAGCCAAGGAGACTGCTTCGGCAGCACCAACGCTCTGCACAGAGTATGGTCCCGATGGATGGATGTGAAGAAAAAGCTTTGGTTCATCGTTCCGCAAGAAAATGTCCCATTTGATGGTCATATGGTCGATTCTTGATCATTGTTCATTGGAAGTGGAATGTGAGGACATTTGTCATTGTCTGGGTTGTTACCTCGGAGACGAAGTTGACTTGCATTTCCCATGCAATTCCTCAGGGATATATTGACGATTTTTCTTCATGTCCGTCTCTAAATGGCCAAGTTTTGTCAACAATTTTGGGGTCTATTGGCTCTCCGACCTGTACTTCGCCCCAATCTGCTTAACCATATCGACTCTGCACAATGCCCATTGTCTTTACAGTTGCAGCTTCGCTCCGAGTCTATTTCCAAACCGGGGACGACTCACGTTCACCTGTGAGATGTCTAGCGGCTGTGTTTGATTCGCAGCCCGACTATAAGCTTGCATCAGATTAGTGCTTTGCAGGTCTGTTGTTGCATCACAATGTGCATCGATCCAAAATTGAATGGATGTTAAACTGGTCGTCCAGTCTGCTCGTATGAGTTGTTTGACCTGACTACAGGTGCCAGTCTTTAATAATGAAGAGTGGACCAGTTATCCCCAACACCCTGAACAAATTCCAAATGCTTGCTCAATTCAGCTACAGTCAATGAGTATAAAAGTGCCAGGGCTAACCCGTCGTCTCGTGAAAGACTTGGCCCGGAAGCAGCCGCAGATGTACACAGGACACTCCGTACATCTCTCCAAATGTACATCTCTCAGACATCACCGATTCACACATAAGCTACCTCCAAGTCTTGCCAGTATCCCTGTACCCCTCCATCTCCAATACATCAAGGTACCGACCTAATGTACTGTTTCTGATGCCACTCCCTGTCCATGGAGACCATTCCATACATCAACTACTTTCTGAGAGAACGATCCTTGCCTTACTAATAAGTCGATGGCCTCTCTGCAAAAGCTGGTGAGTGATTCCCTGGACAATTAGCAATGCTGAGCGAAGCCTATTTGTCTCAATGTTTGGTGCAAGACGAATTTGTGAATAACATTGTCCACCAAAGTTCATGTGAAGATCGAACAAGTCGGATTTCACAGCTTGATCACCGTATCCACAATTTGTCCTGCTTTATACACCGAGTTACCAAATGTGCAAGATGTGTTTGCTTCGATTTTCTAAATCATTCATACCATTCATATTGTTGTTTGAGGCGGAACTGATGTGTAACACTATACGCTTGTGCATGAGCAAATAAAAGTTTGGGTGCATTAAAAAAACATTTGTAACAACTTCATTCACATTGCCAGATAAAGTGATAATACATAATAATTTATAGTTATTATATATTATCGTTTTGGTCAATCTTAATGTCTATCTTCTGTCCCACATGCAAAGGTCCCCCACAATTCCATGTAGAAGGGCACTCGGTAGAGCACGTACCTCCACCATGCAATGCCGGATCCATGAGAACAAATCGGGCCCAATATATTTTTGAAATATCATGCTATGTATCGTTTTTGGGCCGATCTCTCAATGGTGAAGAATCACATTAAAATTTAAATAATTCTCGTATTCAGATCCGGATTCGGATGTTCACCAAAATTGAATCAATTCTTTCTCATCACACACTCAATGTGGCGACCAAGTTTCGTCCGAATCCGTCCACAACTTTTTGAGATATCCTGCACACAAACATAGAAACACACAAACAAACAAACAAACAAAGACACAGAATGGGGGTGAAAACAACCTCCTTTACCTTCGGTGGTGGAGGTAATAAAAGTTTTGAGAATGAGGGTAACTCTCTATGCCTGGTGTTGGCTTAATGGTTAGGATGGTGGGCTTGGGATGGCTTGGGATCCTAGCAGCGTCCTAGGATCCTGAGTTCAGGATCCTGAGTTCAAATCCCATTCAGCAATTGAATTGACACCAGGTCGGGTTGACTGCCTGTCATCCTTCCGAGGTGGGCAAAATGAGTGCCAGTATGATGGTATCCTGTGTCGGAGTGGCGACCTGTCCAGGATTGTGCCCAATAGCCAAGGAGACTGCTCTGTACAGATTATGGTCCTGATGGATGGATGGTAACACTCTCATTAAGGGAAACTACCAGTGACAAGTTGTGAGAAGGGTCCTTGTATACACCTCATCTCATTTTGGACACAATGTCAGGCGTTACGTGTTTTCTACACCGCAACACATATGATAAAACGTATACTTGACACGTCACGCATTTTCTACCATACATTTGCCACGTATAGAACATTTTATACAGTACGTACTCGTATTTCACTCACACTCCTTTTCCGTGGTGGAGATTCTGTGCCTGATTGGCTCTAGATAGGTCGGACCATGAGTTTTACGAATATCACCAGTCGAGGTTCATTTCGGCCATTTTTGGGAGCAGATGTTCGTGCAATCATCGTGTGTCAGGCTGGATCAAAACGAGATGTTGTTGTCTCATGTGAGTGCATGAGTTCACTTGCTCATTAATTTATATTTGAACTAAAAAAAAAAACGCATTGTCTTTAACTTAAGAATAACAATCTTTATCAAAACACTTGGTGTTGTAAAGGTTAGAGCATCCACTCCGAGTCTGGAGGGATGGTGGTTCAAACCCAGGCTGAGTCATACCAAAGACTTCAAAAAAAAAACATGTACGTGCTGCTTCCTTGCTTGACGTTCAGCATTTAAAAAGGATAGAGCACGGACAATCCTTGTGGGTTGGCATCCATGGGGAGGAGGAAATTATATGAAGGGAAGCTGGGTACGGTGAGAAAAGCGGTGCCATTATGACATCGCTGGTACCCAGATTATCGCAGGAAGTGACAGCACTTCCCCCAAGCTCAGTGGCTGTGTGAAGTGTTTGTTTTGTCAGTATGTCCATGTGTGTGTGAGTGGCAGCAGCTCCATTACAAGCCTTCGACCTTGTATTAAAAAAAGAAAAAGAAAAGTAAAAGGTCAGTGAACAATTTCGAGAACATTTTTGTGTATGGCTGAAAAGTGGCATCCTTTAGTGGCGGTGTCTTTCGTACTTGTTGCATTTAGAATTGGTAACTGGAAAGTTGGAGAGAAAGTCTTTTCTGTGCACTTCTTCTTGTCAAGTCCTTTCCTCGTTCATCGAGATACCTTGGATGATGGGTTGTCTCCAGATACTGTACTTCGGTACTCAGCAATCTCCTGCCCATTCTCTACCTCCTCCAACCATAAAGCCATTTGTGTGTTTGGTACTTTGTGTTTTTCAATTTGTTCTCTCATCCATTCTGTCAGTCCTATTATTGTAAGCTCCGTTGTCTTATTCCAGTTAATCCTTTTTATTTTCTCTACAATTTGGTCCTTTTGTAAGTAATGCACGTAATTTTCTGTCTTTCACTATTCTGAGATCACCTGTGATAATGTGTTTATGATGTGGATCTTTACCTCCGCCACTGAAGGTGAAGGCGGTTATGTTTTCACCCCCTTTCTGTCTGTTTGTTTGTCTGTTTGTCTATGTGCAGGATATCTCAAAAAGTTGTGCACGGATCCGGATGAAATTTTGTGGACAGGTTTGGTGTGTGACGAGGACGAATTGATTAGATTTTGGTGAAGATCCGAATCCGGATCCGGATGCGAGAATTATTAAATTTTGAAAGTGATTCTTCACCATTGAGAGATAGGGCCAAAAACTATATATAGCATGACATTTGAAATGTATTGGGCCCGATACGTTCTTGCGGATCAGGCATTGCGTAGCGAAGGTATGCGCTCTATCGAGTGCTAGTTTGAATTTAATATATTTTCATCCCATTCTTAATTCAATTGAATAATAGTGATAAAAAACGTCATGGGTCAGGTGTCCAATCATGGTCGGGTAGCATCAAAGTATGTCCTGGTCTTTGATGACTAGGACATCTGGTCTTGGTACCTGGTCATCTTGGTACCTGGTCATCTTGGTACCTGGTCATCACTGCCAGCAGTTATAAAGTGGTGGTTCTAATTATGTCTCTTATTACCCCCCCCCCCCCCCCCCCCCCGGAGGGAGAGAACGGGACATTGTAATCGTCCGGTTTGTTTGTCTGTTTGTTTGTCTGTCTGTTAGCAACTTACGGCAAAACGGCTTTAGCAAACACTATCAAATTTAATCCACAGGTGGGCAATGAACCTTGGATGACCCCATTAACTTTTGGGTCCAATGGATAAAAGGTCAAGGTCAAGGTCACGAAAGATCAAAATCGTTTTTCACTCATAACTTCGTCAAAAATGATCTGATTTACTTCAAACTAAGCTTATAGTGAACCTTATTCTATTTGTCACTTATAATCCTACCCATTCCTATAGTGAAAAATGCATATTTGTGAAGATCGGTAGGGTCCGATGTTTTGGGGTCATGGTCATCGGTCAAAATTACAAAAAATCCATTTAAATCAAAAAAGGTTAGGAATATGAGTGTTTACTATGGGAAGACATATATCAAGTCCTTTATTGGCTTTCATTTGACACCATGACCTTTGACCTTACGTGGCCTTGAAAGGTCAAAATCATTTTACGGTCATAACTTCGTCAAAAATGGTTTAATTGACTTCAAACTAAGACTAAAATATTCCTTATTCTATTCCTTATAATCAACAATCAGGTTAAGGATGTATCAAATTTAAATTTGATCCCCAAAATAACTTCATGCCTTAAATGGGCGGAATTTGTTGTGCCTGGCACCACTTGTTAATTATGTAACACACCAGTGCACAAAACTACACAAACACCACACAACACACCACACAAAACAAGTCCTGGTGAGGGTCTACAATGTCTGATTGCTCTTTTTATTGTTATTAGTGTTGTGGATACTGTCGATTACAGGTTTGGAATTATGAATGATCCAGAATTTTTTACTACCGGAATAAAACCTCGCCTTTTCACGGTGGGTTTTTTTAAGCATTCATAAATTAGTTTAATCGCCCCCTGTAATACCACCTGACAATGGTTTCAAACTTCATTCTCTACTTGCGATGATGAACCTCATCTTACAAGGGTTTTTGTACATTTTTGGGATCCAGTAAATGAATGGTAATTTATGGTGTACATCTGGAACTTACAGCCTTCTAGTTTTGGAGTGATTTATATGGTGTTGTATCGAGTCTTTTTTATTATCATTACTCATTTTGTAGGTCTTTGAGAATCCAGTCTGTAAGCCCAATTCTTCAAAAAATGTTTTAATGTCGAATGTTATACATACAATTCAAATATTATTATTTGCTTTGTCAATTGGAACAATAACATATTGTGTTTGAAACTGTTTAAAATAATCACTTGTCTCTGCATTGTTTAAAATTGCTTTTGGATTATTATTGATTTGAACTTTTCTTTTCAATCAACAATTCTCCTTTTATTATATGTTTCTCTACCTCCTCCAACCATGAAGCCATTTATGTGTTTGGTACTTTGTGTTTATCAATGTGTTCTCTCATCCATTCGGTCAATCCGCAGAGTAAACGCACAGTGAAGCTGCTGGGTCGATGACAAGTATCAGGAAGAGTGGAGAGAGACACATGTTTACAGGAGGTATATAGTTAGAAAGGACACAAGGAAGATTATTATTTTCGATGGAATTTTGAAGAATAGGTAAGATTTGGGAATGGAAGGTTGTAGGAAGAAATCGTGAAGGTAATGGCGAGAGTGGGTCAGCTCAAGTGGAATAAATATGGTGTGCCGGCAGAAGGAGGAAGAAGAAGAAAAAGAGGAAGAAGAAGAAGGATGGGGACTCATGGGTATGCAGGGAGAAAGGTAGTTTTTTCTTTCTTTTTTTCTTTTGAATTTAAGACAAGAAACAGAGTGTTTAGTTGGGAGGGATGGGGGGCATTGGGAAAGTGGGGAAAATAGGAATTGAAGGTAATAGGGAGAGAATACAAATAAAAACGATCATACACCTCGAGGGGAAGAATAGGTCGGCCTCAAGGAACCTGGTAAGACAAGGTCGACGAAAACTCCCAAAATAGCACGATTTTTGAAACAAAACCGAACTAGGAACACACAGTAACGTGTAGGAGAGAAAATAAACAGTTAAAACGGGACAAATAACGACTGGAACCTTAACTTTGAGAAAGTCCACAGAGATCCCTGAGAGAAACCTGCCGTTGCTGCAAACCCAGAACCCCAAATTCCCTGCTTTCCTTCCTGAAAGTCCCTGTAATGTCCATTCTTGTATACCCGGTGTTCCCGTCCCATCCCTCTCCCTTCCACAGATCTCCTAATGTCTCTGTTCCCCACTGTTTTATCTTCCCACTCCACCCCTCTTGTCTCATGCCCCCCTCGCTGTGCGTTGTGTATTCGCTCTCATACGAGCCTCGACAAGGTATAAAAAAAAAAAATCCTATGATTATAAATTCCATTGCTTTATTCCACTAAATCCTTATATTTTCTCTATAATTTGGTCTTTTGTAAGTAATGCACGTAATTTTCTATCTTTCACTATTCTGAGATCACCTGTGATAATGTGTTTATGATGTGGATCATTAAATATGGAATGTTCACAATTACAATGATGTTTGTTATTTAACCATTCCTCTCCCTCTACAGACTGCACAGTTTCATTATAGTTGAAGATCTTTCCCCTAATTGCATTTTGTAAAGTGTACACATCCCTTGGTGGCTCTCTCTGTTGTATTGTTTCTGGAAGTTTACCACACACTTCCTTCTGTTGTAGTACACACACACACACACACACAATACACACACACACACACACACACACACACACACACACACACACACACACACACACACACACACACACACACAACACACACACATTATTAGTGTAGATATAAAAAGGTCCAAATGGGTTAAACTTTCAAGAAATGGTCAAGGGTCTAAGCTGCCTAATCTTTCTGAAGGCTGTAAAGGGGTCTAAATGGTATCAAGGTCTAAGGCGCTGTTCTTCGTTGCACGGCCCGCGAGCCACTGGCGGCCCTGGTGGCATAAAGTGCGGCCCCTGACGTGCGGCCAATAATACACAAATGTGAAAATACCACATCATAATCCACCATAAACGCTATCAAATTGACACAATGGTTTCAAATGAGTGTTCCAACGCAAAGCATAAAAGTAACATAACTACATCAGTAGATGGCAGCAAACAAACAATTATGCTCGCAGCCCAGGTAACCACAACGAAGAAGAGTACATCGGGGAGGAGCCTAATAGCAGCCATTACATCGTCCTGCATGTGGTGTGGCAGCTCTCACACAGATGCCTTATCGGCAAAAGTGTCCCCCCTCGAAAAAATAGTGAAGATCACTGGTCTAAGGGGTCGAAAGGGACTTAAGGGGTGTGAAGGTCCAAAGGTTCTAGGGTTCAAAAGGATATAAAAAAGTCGAAAGGGTGAAAGAATCTAAAGGTGTCTAAAGTATTGAAGGGGTCTTAATGGTAAAAAGGGTCTCAAGGGGTCTTGTGGGTCTTTGTGGTATTTTGGGTCTTGGTGGACTTTTGCGTCATCTGGGTCTATTGCGTCACCTGGGTCTTTTGGGTTATCTGGGCCTTTGGGGTCTTTTGGGTCTTTCTCTTTCATATGCAGCACAAAGTTGCAGGTAGCATCATTAGATGAAGGCACGGCTATGACGCTGATGCAATGCCCTTTTACCAAGCCAATGGTACTCATTTCGCTGACCTCGGAAGGATGACAGGCTGAGTCAACCCTACCTGGTGTTAATTCAATGGAGACAGGGTCCAAACTCAGGACCCTAAGATCCCAAGCCAGCCACCTTAACTGCAGGCTGAGTCAACCCTACCTGGTGTTAATTCAATGGGAGGAGGGCCCAAACTCAGGACCCTAAGATCCCAAAGCCAGCCACCCTTTTGGGTCCTCAAGGTCTTTTGGGTCTGAAAGGGTCTTCAATGGTGGAAGGGGTCTTAGCTGTCTAAAGCATCAAAACGTACATTCAAATAGTACGTATTTAATAGACGAACCGTATTTTCTGGTGTATAAACCGCTTTTTCGGCAAAAAAGGCAAAAGGTGGGGATGCGGTTAATACACAGGTATAGGAAAAAAAAGTCAGTCTTAAAAACGATTAATGCTTAATTTCAATTACATGGCAAATGAACACGTTTGTAGCAGTCAGACCTGCTGTTAATCCTCAATTCCGCCGATTAAATTTTGAAAATGAATTCAGGTTAAGAGTTTGTACAGCGTTTTATTAACCATGTGCATAAATTAAATAAATAAAAAATGGAGACACCCGGAGTTTAGGTGCGTGGCGTATACAGAGCCTCGTGTCTGAAAATGCCATGAAACACAAAGGATGGAGAAAAACACAAAGGATGGAGATGGATGGAGAAAGGATGGGATGGTCACATCAAAAGAAGAATTATTCACAATAGCTCGAGTCCAGTAACGGAGCACCCACATCTAATGAGCTTGGTGTGGCAAGCTTCCCTCGTACGTCGTGTTCAAGAGGAAGACACTGACAAAGACAAGTTTCCAGCCGGTACGTGATTGTCTTTCGGCTTCCTTTGGTTCTCTTCATTCTTCCTGGTTCTCTTTGTTTTTCCTCATTTCCAGCAACGGTTCATAACTTGCTTCGCACGGATTACTCGCGTCGACCAGACGAACTTTCTTACTTCACAGGCCTTTGTATTCGACCCAGGTTTCGAGGAACATTAGCTGCATCTCGGTGGAACCACCACAGACAAACTTTCCTATTTCCCAGACTTGGTATTTTCATCAGTTGAAAAATCAATATTTTGTGACGTGTTTCGTGTCGGGATTTTCGACCCGGAATTCCGGGGAGCATTGGTCACATGCATTTTGGTTGAACTTTCACCATTACTCCCGTCACTACGTTGGCTGAGCATTATGTTGACTGGGAGACGGCTGGCGTACATCGGAAGGATGAGAAAGGTCAACCTTCCGATGACCTGCGGCTGGATCATCAAGGTGTGGGAGGAGATACTGTCGGACATCATCAGGGAGCAATTCTGAAATGCTGCATCTCCAACAAACAACATGGATGGCACAGAGGACGACATCATTCGGGAGGAGGAGGCTGCAAATGACGGTGACAGTGATGTGGACAGTGACGTGGACTTGCTCTACCCTGATTTGGACAAAAAGTTACGTGCCGTCTTCGATGAGGAAAGCATTGACGAGGATTTCCTCGGGTTTCGCTGAAAAGTTTCATCAAACCCAAACGACCCTTTTCAGGGCCACAAATCCCCACAAAATACGTATGATACCGGAATGAATCCCTTTTCTTCCTTTGTCGAGTATCAAAAAAAAATCCTCTTTATAATATTAAAAAAAATAAGAAAGAAAAATAAAAACTTCTTGATATCCTCGACTCTCTCTTCAATTTCTTGAAAATGAGAATAAGACTGTTAGACGAAATGAAGCGGACATGGGAGTCAGCATGTCGATACCTCCGTCACTTTGTTCCGTAGACAGTTAATGCACAAACGATCTTGATCAAGATCTCGATCAGGAAACAAAATGATCAATATATTCATTAATTTTGAGGCTGAAAATCGTGGGTGCGGTTTATACACAGCCACGGTTTATACACCGGAAAAAAGGTATGTGTGTGAAGTCAACATGCAACAGACGTTCAAACAGTACGTAATTAATAGACATATAGTCGCACAGCTTCACTGTGAAAGGAAAATTCCAACATTACGTAATTTATAGACGTTCGTGTAGTCTGCAAACAACGTTCAAACAGGACGTGATTAGTCGACATATAGTCTTCGCAGATTGAGTGACTGACAGACGACTTCACGGACTGACTCACGGCTTTATGGACAGACCGTGGTTTTCCTATATGTATGTACGTATACACTATACAGTGCATAATTTTTTTTTAATAAACAGGAATAAATTCCTGCGTGGGTCTAGTGTGAAAAAATTCTGACAACCCAGGACTCAAACCCAAGTACCTCATCACTTACATGGTGACAAGCCCACTGAACTATTGAGTCTTTGGGTGAAACAGAAAGGTTTCAATATTGTTGTGGATCCGGGTTCACGGGGGTACTACGAGGTCGGATATCCCCGGTTCTCCTCGGACTCACCAGGAATCGAGGCCGTCACACACGAATAAGTCAGTGTCGCGGCTGGTGACAAATCGACCGCGAACGCCAACAATTTAACCACGTGATCCAGTGTCCTCCGTCTGACAACTGTTAACTGTGGTGCATACAATCTCTTGATGGGAGAATCGCGCCCTCGGCAATCAAGCTTTTATCTTTATTGGACTTTGATTAAGGCGGCTGAGCTTACCGCTAGCACAACGTCAGACTGATGTGAGAGCCAATCCATCATCACACCATTTTAAAGCCTTTTTCCCTGAGCAGGGGTCAACTTTTTGCAGGCTCCAATCATGGTACCCTTCAGCACCAACTCCGACTCCTCATTCAGCACCATGAGGGTGCCCAAAAGGATTTCCAGAGTCTCAACTAAGATGACTGCATCATCTGTGAAATCAACGTCAGAGATCTTGACATTCCCAAGTGATGCACCGCAGCTTGATCTTTCCGATATCCTCCCCAGAATCCAGTCCATACAAGTGCTTAAAAGTGTGGGGGCCAGTGCACATCCCTGAGGAACTCCACTAACAACTGCAAATAAGTCGAAGATGGAATCACCACATCTCACAGCACTCTCAGTACCAGAATATAGTTCAGACATCAGATTGATCAGTTTTGTTGGCACCCCACGAAGACCAAGAATCCTCCAGAGGGAATCCCGATTCACTGGATCGAACGCTTTGTAGAAATGAACATAGGCTGCAAGCAGCCCCTGCCAAAACTCTCGTCTGCATTCAGTGAGGACTCTAACAGCAAGGATATGGTGAATCACTTACCACTTTGGTGTCAAACCTGACTGCTCTGGGCGTTGGTGCTCAAGCAGATGGTGGCGAACCCTATCAATAATTGTCCGAGCAAAGACCTTGCCCGGCACTGAGAGCAGCGTCACCCCTCTGTAGTTGTTGCAGTCCTATCGAGCACCCTTCCCTTTCCAGAGAGGGACAACAAGGCCCCTCTTCCAGTCAGTTGGGATGATGCCTGTGTTCCAGGCAGATCACAGAACTGCAACCAATGACATGAGTACAGCATTGCACCAGCCCTGAGAAGTTCAGCATGGACGCAACAGGTCGCAGGAGCTTTACCTATTTCAACTGGTTCACTGGAGCCTGTGTTTCCACAAACGAAGGTGGATCACAGTTGATTGGAGGGTCAGCAATAGGGATAGTAACACTTCGACATCCAACTCAACAGCTGATTGATCATCCTCGTCGAGCCGCTCAAAGTAACCGGCCCAGCGGTCTTTCACTTTGGGCTCCTCTGTCAAGAGCCAACCACCCTCTGCTCTAACTGCATTACACTGAGGGATGGGCTTGGAGGAACGCAATGCGTGAATTCCCTTGTAAGGAGGACGAGAATCACTTGACCACAGGTGATGCTCTTCCCCCTCATAGATTCCTCGCACGAAGGCCTCCTTGTCCACCCTCAGCACATGTACAGTTGTTTGCCTCAACTTCCTGAACAGTTCAGCTCTGCCATTATGCCTGGCCCTGCGACTGGTCAATGGTATCCAGTGTCCCTTGAGAGATAAACTTCTTCTTCCCCCTCCAGTGAGTTCCAAGACATCCACCGGCAACATCAAGGATGGTGGCCTTGAAGGCAATCCACAACTCTTCAGGATTCCCCAAAGCACCCAGATCTCCCCCCCCCCCCAACTCTCCACTCAGCCTGTTTGCAACAACCTCCTCAGCTACCCTCTCATCCTTGAGCTTGCTCACATCCAGCCTAGGCTGGAATGGTGTCATTCTCCTGAATTTGAGCTGCAATTTCAGAAGCATTTTAAACAGACCACTGTCCACTGTCTTGATCGCTGAGGCTGATCATCTTCAAAAGGCCGAACACCGATCGCCTCATAATCCTTTTGACTGTCGCTTTGGTATTTTACAATGATGGGAACACGTAGAGGGAGTGCACAGTGATTGTGAATATGACAGCTCCGAGGCATCTTTGCCTTCACATAGCAGTGAGCACCATTGGCAATATAGCGGCTGTAAGATTGTAATCTGTCTTCACGCCACCTTACCACCGAAAGTCTTCATCCACACATAACACCCTCCTTTCCATTTATTCCCGTTTTTTCAAAGCAAAAGGATAAACTGTTACTGTTATATTGTCATTTCATATTTATTCATTACCTCATTGAAATAGTGGAATATTTAGCTCTCATGCCATTAACGCCATTCACAGAAAGCGCAATCTAAACAGGAAGTTGATGTCGGACAGGACCTCAGCGATCGAGATAGCAGTTTGTTAACTTGTGCACCACCCTAATAACTATGCGGCATTCTCTCAAGCAGAGATTAAACCCTTGTCATTAGAAATTTGTCCAAGGTCATTATTTACTTTTAACGATGTGCATATAAGCATCGGGAAGGAGATCATTTGTTTTCGGTTCTATATTGTCATATATCTCTTCCGCATATCTCGCAGGATTGTGAGTTGGACAGGCAACCGTGATGGGTGGGGAAGGGGTTTGAAGGCCCGATGTGGGGAGCGGATTGGTATTCTCTCAAGCAGGGCTTAAACCCATGTCATAAAAGGTCTTTGTCTGAGGTCATTCTTTACTTATAATGGTGTCTACATATGCATTATGAAGATCATTGGTTTTGTGTGGTTTATTGTCACTAAAAGAGAGTAGATATTCCATTGCTTTATTCCACTAAATCCTTATATTTTCTCTATAATTTGGTCCTTTTGTAAGTAATGCACGTAATTTTCTATCTTTCACTATTCTGAGATCACCTGTGATAATGTGTTTATGATGTGGATCATTAAATATGGAATGTTACAATTACAATGATGTTGTTATTTAACCATTCCTCTCCCTCTACAGACTGCACAGTTTCATTTATAGTTGAAGATCTTTCCCCTAATTGCATTTTGTAAAGTGTACACACCCTGGTGGCTCTCTCTGTTGTATTGTTTCTGGAATTTACCACACACTTCCTTCTGTTGTAGTACACACACACACACACACACACACACACACACACACACACACACACACACACACACACATTTATTAGTGTAGATATAAAAAGGTCCAAGTGGTTTAAAACTCAAAAAGGTCAAGGGTCTAAGCTGCCTAATCTTTCTGAAGGCTGTAAAGGGTCTAATGGTATCAAGGTCTAAGGCGCTGTTCTTCGTTGCACGGCCCGCGAGCCACTGGCGGCCCTGGTGGCATAAAGTGCGGCCCTGACGTGCGGCCAATAATACACAAATGTGAAAATACCACATCATAATCCACCATAAACGCTATCAAATTGACACAATGGTTTCAAATGAGTGTTCCAACGCAAAGCATAAAAGTAACATAACTACATCAGTAGATGGCAGCAAACAAACAATTATGCTCGCAGCCCAGGTAACCACAACGAAGAAGAGTACATCGGGGAGGAGCCTAATAGCAGCCATTACATCGTCCTGCATGTGGTGTGGCAGCTCTCACACAGATGCCTTATCGGCAAAAGTGTCCCCCCTCGAAAAAATAGTGAAGATCACTGGTCTAAGGGGTCGAAAGGGACTTAAGGGTGTGAAGGTCCAAAGGTTCTAGGGTTCCAAAAGGATATAAAAAAGTCAAAAGGGTGAAAGAATCTAAAGGTGTCTAAATATTGAAGGGGTCTTAATGGTAAAAAGGTCTCAAGGGTCTGTGGGGTCTTTGTGTATTTTGGGTCTTGGTGGACTTTTGCGTCATCTGGGTCTATTGCGTCACCTGGGTCTTTTGGTTATCTGGGCCTTTGGGTCTTTTGGGCTTTCTCTTTCATATGCAGCACAAAGTTGCAGGTAGCATCATTAGATGAAGGCACGGCTATGCGCTGATGCAATGCCCTTTTACCAACCAATGGTACTCATTTCGCTGACCTCGGAAGGATGACAGGCTGAGTCAACCCTACCTGGTGTTAATTCAATGGGACAGGGTCCAACTCAGGACCTAAGATCAAGCCAGCCACCTTAACTGCAGGCTGAGTCAACCCTACCCTGGTGTTATTCAATGGGAGGAGCCCAAACAGGACCTAAGATCCCAAGCCAGCCACCCTTTTGGGTCCTCAAGGTCTTTTCGGTTCTGAAAGGGTCTTCAATGGTGGAAGGGTTTAGCTTGTCTAAAGCATCAAAACGTACATTCAATAGTACGTATTTAATAGACGACCGTATTTTTTGGTGTATAACCGCTTTTTCGGCAAAAAGGCAAAGGTGGGGATGCGGTTATATCACAGGTATAGGAAAAAAAGTCAGTCTTAAAAACGATTAATGCTTAATTTCAATTACATGGCAAATGAACGTTTGTAGCAGTCAGACCTGCTGTTAATCCTCAATTCCGCCGATTAAATTTTGAAAATGAATTCAGGTTAAGAGTTTGTACAGGTTTTATAACGCATGTGCATAAATTAAATAAATAAAAAATGGAGACACCCGGAGTTAGGTGCGTGGCGTATACAGCCTCGTGTCTGAAATGCCATGAAACACAAAGGATGGAGAAGAAACACTGGTCACATCAAAAGAAGAATTATTCACAATAGCTCGAGTCCAGTAACGGAGCACCCACATCTAATGAGCTTGGTGTGGCAAGCTTCCCTCGACGTCGTGTTCAAGAGGAAGACACTGACAAAGACAAGTTTCAGCCGGTACGTGATTGTCTTTCGGCTTCCTTTGGTTCTCTTCATTCTCCTGGTTCTCTTGTTTTCCTCATTTCCAGCACGGTTCATAACTTGCTTCGCACGGATTACTCGCGTCGACCAGACGAACTTTCTTACTTCACAGGCTTTGTATTCGACCCAGGTTTCGAGGAACATTAGCTGCATCTCGTGGAACCACCACAGACAAACTTTCTATTTCCCAGACTTGGTATTTCATCAGTTGAAAATCAATATTTTGTGACGTGTTTCGTGTCGGGATTTTCGACCGGAATTCCGGGACATTTGTCACATGCATTTTGGTTGAACTTTCACCATTACTCCCGTCACTACGTTGGCTGAGCATTATGTTGACTGGGAGACGGCTGGCGTACATCGGAAGATGAGAAAGGTCAACCTTCCGATGACCTGCGGCTGGATCATCAAGGTGTGGGAGGAGATACTGTCGGACATCATCAGGGAGCAATTCTGAAATGCTGCATCTCCACAAACAACATGGATGGCACAGAGGACGACATCATTCGGGAGGAGGAGGCTCAAATGACGGTGACAGTGATGTGGACAGTGACGTGGACTTGCTCTACCCTGATTTGGACAAAAAGTTACGTGCCGTCTTCGATGAGGAAAGCATTGGACAGAGGATTTCCTCGGTTTCGCTGAAAAGTTTCTCAAACCCAAACGACCCTTTTCAGGGCCACAAATCCCACAAAATACGTATGATACCGGAATGAATCCCTTTTCTTCCTTTGTCGAGTATCAAAAAAAAATCCTCTTTATAATATTAAAAAAATAAGAAGAAAAATAAAAACTTCTTGATATCCTCGACTCTCTCTTCAATTTTTGAAAATGAGAATAGACTGTTAGACGAAATGAAGCGGACATGGGAGTCAGCATGTCGATACCTCCGTCACTTTGTTGCTAGACAGTTAATGAATGCAAACGATCTTGATCAAGATCTCGTCAGGAAAAAAATGCTCAAATATATTCATTAATTTTGAGGCTGAAATCGTGGGTGCGGTTTATACACAGCACGGTTTATACACCGGAAAAAAGGTATGTGTGTGAAGTCAACATGCAACAGACGTTCAAACACGTACGTAATTAATAGACATATAGTCCACAGCTTCACTGTGAAAGGAAAATTCCAACATTACGTAATTTATAGACGTTGTGTAGTCTGCAAACAAACGTTCAAACAGGACGTGATTGTCGACATATAGTCTTCGCAGATTGAGTGACTGACAGACGACTTCACGGACTGACTCACGGCTTTATGGACAGACCGTGGTTTTCCTATATGTATGTACGTATACACTATACAGTGCATTTTTTTTAATAAACAGGAATAAATTCCTGCGTGGGTCTAGTGTGAAAAAATTCTGACAACCAGGACTCAAACCCAAGTACCTCATCACTTACATGTGACAGCCCACTGAACTATTGAGTCTTTGAGTGAAACAGAAAGGTTTCAATATTGTTGTGGATCCGGGTTCACGGGGGTACTACGAGGTCGGATATCCCCGGTTCTCCTCGGACTCACCAGGAATCGAGGCCGTCACACACGAATAAGTCAGTGTCGCGGCTGGTCAACGATCGACCGCGAACGCCAACAATTTAACCACGTGATCCAGTGTCTCCGTCTGACTACTGTTAACTGTGGTGCATACAATCTCTGATGGAGAATCGCGCCCTCGGCAATCAAGCTTTTATCTTTATTGGACTTTGATTAAGGCGGCTGAGCTTACCGCTAGCACAACGTCAGACTGATGTGAGAGCCAATCCATCATCACACCATTTTAAAGCTTTTTCCCTGAGCAGGGGTCAACTTTTTGCAGGCTCCAATCATGGTACCTTCAGCACCAACTCCGACTCCTCATTCAGCACCATGGGGTGCCCAAAAGGATTTCCAGAGTCTCAACTAAGATGAGTGCATCATCTGTGAAATCAAACGTCAGAGATCTTGACATTCCCAAGTGATGCACCGCAGCTTGATCTTTCCGATATCCTCCCCAGAATCCAGTCCATACAAGTGCTTAAAGTGGTGGGGGCCAGTGCACATCCCTGAGGAACTCCACTAACAACTGCAAATAAGTCGAAGATGGAATCACCACATCTCACAGCACTCTCAGTACCAGAATATAGTTCAGACATCAGATGATCAGTTTTGTTGGCACCCCACGAAGACCAAGAATCCTCCAGAGGGAATCCCGATTCACTGGAATCGAACGCTTTGTAGAAATGAACATAGGCTGCAAGCAGCCCCTGCCAAAATCTCGTCTGCATTCAGTGAGGACTCTAACAGCAAGGATATGGTGAATCACTTACCACTTTGGTGTCAAACCTGACTGCTCTGGGCGTTGGTGCTCAGCAGATGGTGGCGAACCCTATAATAATTGTCCGAGCAAAGACCTTGCCCGGCACTGAGAGCAGCGTCACCCCTCTGTAGTTGTTGCAGTCCTATCGAGCACCTGTCCCTTTCCAGAGAGGGACAACAAGGCCCCTCTTCAGTCAGTTGGATGATGCCTGTGTTCCAGGCAGATCACAGAACTGCAACCAGACATGAGTACAGCATTGCACCAGCCCTGAGAAGTTCAGCATGGACGCAACAGGTCGCAGGAGCTTTACCTATTTCAACTGGTTCACTGGAGCCTGTGTTTCACAAACGAAGGTGGATCACAGTTGATTGGAGGGTCAGCAATAGGGATAGTAACACTCGACATCCAACTCAACAGCTGATTGATCATCCTCGTCGAGCCGCTCAAAGTAACCGGCCAGCGGTCTTTCACTTTGGGCTCCTCTGTCAAGAGCCACCACCCTCTGCTCTAACTGAATTAATACTGAGGGATGAGCTTGGAGGAACGCAATGCGTGAATTCCTTGTAAGGAGGACGAGAATCACTGACCACAGGTGATGCTCTTCCCCTCATAGATTCTCGCACGAAGGCCTCCTGTCCACCCTCAGCACATGTACAGTTGTTTGCCTCAACTTCCTGAACAGTTCAGTCTGCCATTATGCCTGGCCCTGCGACTGGTCAATGGTATCCAGTGTCCTTGAGAGATAAACTTCTTCTTCCCCCTCCAGTGAGTTCCAAGACATCCACCGGCAACATCAAGGATGGTGGCCTTGAAGGCAATCCCACAACTCTTCAGGATTCCCAAAGCACCCAGATCCCCCCCCCCCCCCCAACTCTCCACTCAGCCTGTTTGCAACAACCTCCTCAGCTACCCTCTCATCCTTGAGCTTGCTCACATCCCAGCCTAGGCTGGATGGTGTCATTCTCCTGAATTTGAGCTGCAATTTCAGAAGCATTTTAAACAGACCACTGTCCCTGTCTTGATCGCTGAGGCTGATCATCTTCAAAAGGCTGAACACCGATCGCCTCATAATCCTTTTGACTGTCGCTTGGTATTTTACAATGAAGGAACACGTAGAGGGAGTGCACAGTGATTGTGAATATGACAGCTCCGAGGCATCTTTGCCTTCACATAGCAGTGAGCACCATTGGCAATATAGCGGCTGTAAGATTGTAAATCTGTCTTCACGCCACCTTACCACCGAAAGTCTTCATCCACACATAACCCCTCCTTTCCATTTATTCCCGTTTTTTCAAAGCAAAAGGATAAACTGTTACTGTTATATTGTCATTTCATATTTATTCATTACCTCATTGAAATAGTGGAATATTTAGCTCTTCATGCCATTAACGCCATTCCACAGAAAGCGCAATCTAAACAGGAAGTTGATGTCGGACAGGACCTCAGCGATCGAGATAGCAGTTTGTTAACTTGTGCACCACCTAATAACTATGCGGCATTCTCTCAAGCAGAGTTAAACCCTGTCATAAAAGGTCTTTGTCTGAGGTCATTCTTTACTTATAATGGTGTCTACATATGCATTATGAAGATCATTGGTTTTGTGTGGTTATTGTACTGATCTTTTCGCATATCTCGTGGATTGTGAGTTGGACAGGTACCGCGACAGGCCATGACTTCCTGGTCCATATCTTTTCTGTATATCTTGCGGGATTGTAAGTTGGACAGGTGACCATGACGGGCCATGACTGCTCATAGTCACATATTCTTTTCTGCATATTCTCGCAGGATTGTGAGTTGGACAGGTACCGTGACAGGCCATGACTACTCTTGTCACATATCGTTTCTGTATATCTTGCCGGGATTGTAAGTTGGACAGGTGACGCGTGACGGGCATGAACTGCTCATGCTCACATATCTTTTCTGCATATCTCGTTGGATTGTGAGTTGGACAGGTGCCCGTGACAGGCCATGACTTGCTCATTGTCACATATCTTTTCTGCATATCTCGTTGGATTGTGAGTTGGACAGGTAACCGTGACAGGCCATGACTCACTCCTGGTCACATATCTTTTCTGTATATCTTGCGGGATTGTAAGTTGGACAGGTGACCGTGACGGGCCATGAACTGCTCTTGCTCACATATCTTTTCTGCATATCTCGTTGGATTGTGAGTTGGACAGGCAACATGATGGGTGGGAAGGGGATGAATGTTTTGAAGTGGGAGGGGATTGCCATTCCTTCAAGCAGGGCTTAGACCCATGTCATAAAAGGTCTTATCCGAGGTCATATTTTACTTTTAACGTGTGTACTGATGCATCAGGAAAATGATCATTGGTTTTGGGTCCTGCATTGTCCAAATCTTTTCCAAAATCTCATGGGATTGTGAGTTGGACAGGCAACCTTGACGGGTGTTTGAAGGCTTGGAGTGGGCAGGGAATTGATGCTTTAGGTTGGGAAGTAAAGGTAGAGGACGGTGTCTGGGTGGTGGTGGTGGTGGTGGGGGGGGGGGGGGGATTGAGGACTTGATGTTACATTTTACATGGAATTTCCATGGGCCCCTGCTAGTTAGCTTATATTCTTCGTGAATCATCTTAAATATGCATCAAAGTAACAATTGTGTGTGTAATCAGGACAGCTGTCCAACCAATTGGTGGAAGATTGTTACACACACACACACACACCACCACACACACACACCACACACACAACACACACACACCCACAACGACACACACAAAGACACATTTACGGTAGGTTGC
>CM068960.1:14550273-14569717 GCA_035128595.1 Eptatretus atami
ACGACACACGGTTAGGTGCTTAAAGTTCCCGAGGCAGTTTTGTTGGCTAGGGGTTACAATCCTGGATGGGTTTCCACTCCGACACAGGACACTTGACGAGAGTGCAAGACTATGGAATTTGTTCAAGGTGCCGGTCTTCTCTTCACGGACCCTGTGAGACCATCCACCAACTAATGCTGACACACAGGACACCCAGTTTAACATCCATCCATTTCTCAGTGGGGCCGAGTTGCTTAATTACAAACACATGAACCGTACGTTATCTCGAACTTTGCTTTTCAATGTATTTTGTACTTATTATGACAATAAAGACTCGAATCACAATTTCTTCCAATATCCATCTCCTCCCAGGGCTTGTAATATGACACACCTTGTGTTTAACATCAAAGGAAGAAATGAAGCAAACATTTTATCGAGGTGCTATAACTTGCCAAAGGAATCAAATTCCCCTGAAATGGTGCAGCCTTCTTCTTTATACGAGCATCGGAATATTTAAGTTAAAATGTCTCGTGGAGCTTTCATTTTGTGATTGGCATCGGACACAAGCACAGTCTATGTAGGCGAGAGAAGTGAGTACTTGATGCATGTTGAAGGTTTGGGTGAAAATTCCACCATATTGGTTTATGATGGAATATTTGGACTGCTCTCTCTCCTCCACCGTGTACATGTACATTGTAGAGAGATTTCCTCTTATTACATGACAACATTTGCAGTCAATGTAGAGATTTTTCTCAAGTGCATTTGATGAGCCAATTGCAATGAGTTCTGCCACTACGCCACCCTTTTAACAGTCTGTGTTTCTAGGTGAACACTGATTGATATTATACTATACAATGCCAGTGACTGGCTCTTTGTTCTCAATCAAACATGAACGACCTTTGCCACAGTCTTCTCAAGCAGGAAGGGAAAAGTGGACAGCTACCATGGAAGATGTATGAGTGTACCCACTACCAACGTCCCAAGAACGCACTGCAGTTTTTCCTTTTTTCCCCATTTATTATTTTGCAGGTACATCACGACATATATTGCGATCCTGCAGGATTGCTAAAAAGTGAGTCAAATCAATATTGAGTAGCTCTTCTGGAGCTGGAGCACCATCAAGTAGCTCTCCTCTCCTGGAGTTTTATTTAATTTCTGAGAGCGTAATGGATAAATGGGCTGGAAAGATGACATCGAGATGCGTACACTCGCCTCTAAGCTGTCTACCCTGGGTTTGAATCTTGGTCCAGCTTTCAACTGTCAACGGTGTTTCACAGGTACGGTGATTCATCGATATGTGTGCGCCGTCCCTCATCTGGACATGAAACTGGGTGACCTGTCTGCCGGGATTACTTGATGGACGTTAAAGACCCCACGGTGTCCTTAGTGAAGAGAAGGGAGTAATCACCAGCACCATGAACAAATTAAATATTCCTGCCCTAACTACTGCTGGGATGGCAATGCCAAACCACTTTGTATAACCCTTGCCAGCACCGATGCTCTGTTACAGAGTTTGTTATGTCAGAATCAGAAATGGATAAATAATCGGGCGATTTTGCGACAGTGTAAGAAAAACTCCGATCTTTCAACGTGCGCTTGATTCACAATGTTTTGTATCACAAAAGGATGCCATGCCGGAGAGCCACAGCAATGGCCATTTTTCAATCTCCTGTCTTTTCCAAAGCGTTAAGACAAACCAGGCAGCCAGTGAAAGTTAAAAAATAAAAAACCCCACAAGAGCACTGCAAGCTTCATCGAGCAAATCTCTGACCTATAATTACAATCAGTCGCCCCTTTCATTCTCGCCAGCGCGGCCTGCACCTACCCTGCCAGGCACATATACTATTATACGAGACTTGGAAATTGGCACAGTTTTTAAATCGTCACATCATTGAGAAATGCGAGTCGACATTATATGGAAGACAATTGTCTGCATAATTTAAGCTTGACAACGTGTTCATCGCACTTGTCCGATGTGGTATTCAGTCCGAGCCTTAGGGAATACTGCATTGGACTCAGTAGGTTAAAACAATGTATTATTATTGAAATGCATGCCATGTGAGTATGTGCCAAAGGAAGCACTATCCTCATTTAAACCCCAACATAAATCCAAAAACGGATATTCTGATTGATTATATGTGTCGTTATCAAAACACATGCACATTTGTATGTCTGGCCAGGAGATGTTATCATGTCATTCATTTTTGTGATGGGAGTGTGAAGTTATTTAGCAACGGTTGCAAATAACATTTTCTTGGCCAGGGTTATACTGGGTGGTTTGCCATTGCCTTCCCATGATTGTTTGTCCATGCTTTATCGTTTCAAATGCTGAGGATCAAGAAAGGAAGCAACATGTATTATTTTCAAAGGGAGAAAGAGAGAGGGAGAGGGGTGGGAGGGTGCGGGAGTGGAGGGGGGGAGGAGAGGGGAAGGGTAGGAAGGGGTGGAGAGAGAGAGAGGGTAGGAGAGAGAGAGGGGGGGGGGAGAGAGAGAAAATAGAGAGAATAGAAGAGAGGAGAGAGAGAGAGAGAGGGTGGAGGGGAGGCGAGGGGTGGAGGGAGAGAGGCAGAGGGGTGGAGGGAGAGAGGCAGAGGGTGGGAGGGAGAGAGAGAGGGGTGGGAGAAGGAAGAGGTGGGGAGAGAGAGGGGAGAGGGTGGAGAGAGTGAGAGGGAGTAGAGAGGGGGGAGAGAGAGAAGAGAGAGAGAGAGAGAGAGAAGAGAGGAGAGAGAGAGAGAGAGAGAGAGAGAGAGAGAGAGAGAGAGAGAGAGAGAGAGATGGGAGAGAGAGCGGAGAGTGGTGGGAAAGAGAGAGAGAGGAGAGGATGGGAAGAGGGGAGGGGAGGGGGGGAGGGAAGAGGAGAGGGAGATGGGAGGGAGAGAGGAGAGGCTGGGGAGGAGAGAGGGGAGAGGGTGGGAGGAGAGAGGAAGAGGGGTGGAGAGAAAGGAAGAGAGAGAGTGAGAGGGGGAGGGAGTGGTGAAAGAGAGAGAGAGGGAGAGGAGTGGGAGGAAGAGAGGGAGAGGGGTGGAGGGGAAGGGGTAGGGAGAGGGTGGGAGGGAGAAGGGAGAGGGGTGGAGGGAGAGAGGCAGAGGGTGGGAGGGAGAGAGGAAGAGGGTGGGAAGAGTGAGAGGGAGGGGTGGGAGAGAGTGAGAGGGAGTAGAGAGGGGAGAGAGAAGAAGGGAGAGAGAGAGAGAGAGAGAGAGAGAGAGAAGAGAGAGAGAGAGAGAGAGGGAGAGAGAGAGAGAGAGAGGTGGGAGAGAGAGCGAAGATGGTGGGAAGAGAGAGAAGGAGAGGAGTGAGAGTGGCGGGAGGAGGAGAGGGGAGGGGGTGGGAGAGGGGGAGGGGGGGAGGGAGAGGAGGGAGAGGCGGTGGAGGAGAAGGAGAGGGGTGGAGGGAGAGAGGAAGAGGGTGGGAGAGAAGGAAGAGAGAGTGAGAGGGAGAGGAGAGTGGTGAGAAAGAGAGAGAGGAGGGGGAGTGGGGGAGGAGAGAGGGAGAGGGTGTAGGAGAGGGGGGCGGAGGAGAGAGGGGAGAGGGGAGGGAGAGAAGAGGAGAGAAGAAAGGAAGAGTGAAGAGTGAGAGGAGAGGGATAGAGAGGGAGGGGAGGGGGGGCGGGGCGTGTTCAGGCAGATGCGATGCCCATTCTAACATCTATCCGAGAGACGGCACACACATTGATGAATCACCCTTCCTGTGAAACTCTGGGATGAAAGTTTATATCTGGGTCTGGATTCGAACCCATTCTAGACAGCTTTGACTTAGCATGTGTACCTCTTGACTGTTATGCTGTGGTGTGGGGATTCATTGCTTTGTATTTTGTAACCACTGAAAGCATTTTTCAAATCTCTCTGGTACTCGTTCTAATCCTCTGATTTATTTTGCCTTTATAACTTCAGAGATGTCCACACAGAGAACTGAGCCACAGTACCGCAATGTAAGCTTGCAGAGATTGAAGCTTGAAGAGCGCTCACCAAGTGGGTTAAGCACTTAAGCAAGCACTCCAATGAAATGGTTGAAGAAACTTTAAAAAACAGGCATGCACACCACATCCCCCCCCTTCAAGGAGAGTCCTTTCATCGATCCAAATCTACCCATTTGTACCATGTTGGTATGTGCTGTCTACCTACATCTTCATGCTTGCCCATGCAGCGACCTTTGCCCCCCTCTGGTCGGCTCACTCCAAATCAGATTTGTACATGCTACACTTTACGGAAGCCTTTTTATATTCCAAACTAAACTGTCAGTCCTTAACAGCCCCCCCCCCCCCAACCCCACCCCACATATGCATTCCTCCAAGCTCGTCACAGTCCATTCTGACTGTGCATACGCACCAGCAATATACTCATCCTTTTACTCGCACATGTGTATGGATTCTCACCGGCATGCTCAACTTTACCCACACCCGCACTGCTCGGCTGTTCCCGTGTGGCTTGGGCACCACAGCATATCCGCTCCCCGCGTGCCAGAGCACATGTTTTGCGGGATGGCCACATCAACTCCACCATGGTGCCACGCACCACGAGGCCACGCAGCAGATGCCCGGGTACGAGTTCGGTCCACGAATCCCGCGTACTGCACACACGTAAACAAGCATACACACCCGCAGAGAGTCCCTTGACAAATCCAAATCTACCCATCTGTACCATGTCCATGTGTGCTGTCAACGTACTTCTACCTTGCAGCAACAGCTGCCTGACCTCGCGATTGGGACACAAACTATGTGCAGAATACCTCTATCGACTGCAGGACGCTCACCCAGAGGCTTAAGCACTCAAGCAAGCACTCCATAAAATGGTTGATAAGACATGGCTGGCTTGGCAAGTGGTAGCAATCTGATTGGTAATGGAACATACCCACAAAAACCAAAACATCACCGATATATTAACATTTTCAGATTTCACTCCAGATTTCGACAGTTATTTAGTCCACGTCATCCAATCCTTCAAAGTCAAATTATGTTTTGATTCTACACTGTAATTAGTCCGTGATAGTAGATCATGAAAAATCGCATCATATTATGCATAAAATTGTTCCAAGCTCTAATTTGAAAATGACAGAACTTACAAAAGCAATGTATACAGCGATTTGTAGGTATGTAGATGAGGCATTCAATGTGATGAAAGTGAAAACAACATTTGAGTGCTTTATCGCTAACCAACTGATGCGGCCTGTTCGAATTCAAGGCGTTGTTGAGCAGGCCAAAAACAATGGCGAATTAAGACCCCAGCGAGGGAGAGCGAGGTGACTGAACATGATGCCATGATGAATAATAATTAAATAAGGCCGTTTGATGATCTTCAAAAGGGGGCTTAAATTAACCCAAAGACCCAATTTTCATTCATGCACTCCCTTTGAGTTCCCTTAGTATGGATGCAAAGTTTCAGCCCACTAAGTTTCACGGTTTTGAGTTATTCGAGGAGACATATACACTGACATTTATTATTATAGATACAAGCAGAGTACCCGTCCGAAGGGTGATATTGTTCCAAGCAAGCAACACGTTCTTCTGACACATATAGGCCATCAGCTGTAAGCTGTATCGTGCAGTTTCGTTCCACTCATCGGGGGGGGGGGGGGGGTAGACAAAACCTTGATAATATGATAGTATATATCCAAATACATACGTATCCAAAGTTCTCCACCCAATAGCTGCAGTTATTGTGTATTTTCATCTTGAAAATCGATGCATTCACCGCGTTCTCTCATTTATTGATTCTCCACTCGGATCACGTGTGGGCCATGTGACGCCTCGACAGCCAATAGATCGGCTGACATCGTATGCAATTACGTCAGACTGTCATGTGACCAGCTAAGTTGTCCAAGATGGCAGCTCCTGCAAGGAGGAAATCACCGGCAGCTGATCGGCGATTTATCGGTAATTTTCATGAATATGGCCAATGGAGGACGCTCCCAGTGTTTATTATTCACCAGGACAAAGTAGCGAACGAAGAAGTCAAACGTTTTACGTCTGTAAGTGGGATAAATGGAGAGAAAGTGTCAACGAATGGCCCGTCTTAGACGGTACAAACGACGTTTAGCGAGAGTGCCGGCGCGGGAGGACTAACTTCGATCATGGGCCTATTGTACCCGGAGTGCCGGCGCGGAGGACTAACCATTGTGCAACGCCAGCGCATCGATGAACGCCATTGACCCTGCCTCGGACAGCTTTATATATGCCGGTCAGCCACGGCCGGACATTACATACATACAGCCGGCGGAGCAGACAACTGGGCAGTGAACCGGCGCTGATCGACACTTGAGGCACACCCAGTCAGCGCGAGGATTGACTTTGCTGCATCGCTAGTCATGTGGCGTCTTCGTCTGGGAAGAGCAACCCTCGCATCGCCATCGTCAGGGTGGCCTTGGGCCAGCCCCGCAGGGCTGAGTCGATGTAACGGGGCGCCAGGCCGGTATCGTGTGTCGCGGAGAGTTGATTCAATTTATTTTATTATTTTACACCCATGTAGTTCGGCTCTCATGTTGAGGACGTTCCAGACCTCACAGGGTGGGGACCCAGCCTCCTTACCCGTCACCGCATCAGCCCTAGACGGCCCCGAATACTACAATGGGAAAGCGGGGTAACCTAATTTTGGCTTTTCATGGGAGTTGCAGGTAAGTTGCTAGCCAAAGGATGTGTACTGCAGTTCCGTTGCATTGTGAATCGGAAGTAAATATAACTTTATTTCCAAGATCAAACCAGATATATAGATAATTATCTGTCATCAAGAATGATCCGTCATCACAAGGTGGGAGACTAGGAATTATCTGAGCTGACCAGACGCGATAGTATCTATTTTCCTATCTAGGCAACGGTAGCAAGTGTCATGATAGCCCAGATGACTAGGGATTTCTTTCACACTCACTAAACACTCGTGCACTCTCGGCTAAACGTCGTTCGTGACCGTCTAAGACAGTGGTTCTTAACCTAGGTTCGGTGAGCCAGTCTCAGGGGTTCGGTGAAAGCTCTCGAAACACATTGCAATTTTGCTATAATTTGCTTTCAGTCTAACTTAATTTTTTAAAAATTTTTTCAGGATCAGGATGTCAAGTAAGAAAAGGAAATGGTCAGAGGATTACGTGCGGTATGGGTTCACGTATACCACGGAGCAGGTGGAACTCAGCATCCTCAATGCATGCTTTGCTATGTGAAGTTGAGCAATTCCAGCCTTGTACCAGCGAAATTATGGGAACACTTCATAAAATTGCACGGCGAGGAACAGCACAAGGACGCAACGCTAGATTATTCAAATTCCAAAGAGCTCGATTCGACGCAAGGGCTACTTTGCCCGCTCACAACTTCATTCCAATTGACAAACCGATCCTCAGTGCCTCGTATGAAGTTGCGTATCTAATTGCAAAAAAGGGCAAACCACACACCGTTGGCGAAACACTCATCAAACCGGCCGCTTTGAAGATGGCCACATCATGCTGGAAAAGCTGCTGAAGAAAAGTTGCCTCTTGTTCCACTCTCAAATGACACCATCAGCAGCAGAATCGATGACATGAGCGATGATATCCTCACCCAGGTAGTTGCAAATTTAGTCGTGAGTCCAACGAAATTCAGCCTTCAACTCGACGAGACCACGACGTTTCTAATTTGAGCCAGCTCATCGTATTTGTGCGTTATGTCAAGGGAGATAAGATCACGGAAGAGTTTCTGTTCTGCAAGCCTCTCACAACAACGACTAAAGCAGCTGACGTGAAGAAACTTGTGGATGACTTCTTCAGAAGCAACGGACTTTCGTGGAACATGGTGTCTGCAGTTTGCTCGGACGGGGCTCCAGCCATGCTGGGTGCAACTCCGGTTTTGGAGCGCTGGTGAAGGCCGATGCACCACTCGTCATCGTCACACACTGTGTCCTGCACAGATACGTGCTGCATCAAAAACTCTGCCTCCAGAACTGGCCGATGTTCTGAAAATCGTCGTTGAAACTGTGAATTACAAGCGAAGCAGTGCTCTGAATCATCGCATCTTCAAAGAGCTGTGCAATGAAATCGGCTCTGAAGTCGAAGTCCTTCAATACCACTCTAACGTTCGGTGGTTATTACGAGGGAGGTACCGAGGCGTATTTTTGCCTTGTGTGTAGAATTAACCCTGTTTCTGGAAGAGCACCAGCATCGCCATGCAACTCATTTCGAAGAGAACAAAGTTCATCCTAGCCTTGGTGTACATGGCCGACATCTTCGACGCACTCAACCATCCAATTGCCAGATGCAGGGCGGTGGAGTGAATGTCATTGAAGCTGAAGAAAGCTGAGCGCTTTTCGAAAGAAGTTACCGTTGTGGCGGCGGCGAACAGAGAAGGACAACTTCGTGAACTTTCCACTACTGGACGAGTGGTGAGCGGATTGAAGATGATTCTGAAGTTGGAGCACTGCTATACCAAGGGAGCTGAAGCCAGCGATTGCCACGCACTTGGATGGCTGGGAAAGTCATTCGATGGATATTTCCCTGACCAAGCACAACACACCAGCATGGGTGAGATAGCCATTTACTTTCGGCATTGCAACGGCAGATGTCAATGATCAATACCTCGACGACCTCATCGAACTTCAGCAGAGCCAGACTCAACAACAACTCTTCAGCACAACAACGCTCTCAACGTTTTGGTGCCGCCAAATGGAAGGGTATCCTCTCATCGCTAAAATTGCCCTTGAGAACCTCATGCCGTTCGTTACAAGGTATCTCTGTGAGCATGCATTTTCGAAACTGCTGCGACATCAAACAAAGAAAAGGAGCAGACTTGCATGCGAAAGTGATATGATCATGGCCCTTGCCAAAACAAAGCCACGCATTTCCCAGATCGCCTCAAAAAAAAAAGAACAAAAATCGCATTAAGATCCAACTCTTCTTATTATCCAAATATACTTTTGAATTTTGATGCAATTTGATTTTTATTTTTGTATTAATTAAATTGAATTTATTCTTCTTATTATCCAAATATACTCTTGAATTTTGATGCAATTTTTTTTTTCATTTTTGTATTAATTAAAATTGAAAATTTGGTCAAATTTGAGGGGTTCGGCGAGCGTACGGAGGTTTTTGTTAGGGTTCGGCGCCTCCGAAAAGGTTAAGAACCACTGGTCTAAGACGAGCCATTTGTTGACACTTTATCTCCATTTATCCCATCTTACAGACGTAAAACGTTTGACTTCTTCGTTCGCTACATTGCCCTGGTGAATAATACACTGGGGAGCGTCCTCACTGGCCATATTCATCAAAAATTACCGATAAATCGCCGATCAGCTGTCGGTGATTTCCTCCCTGCAGGAAGCTGCCATCTTGGCCACTTAGCTGGTCACATGACAGTCTGACGTAATTTGCATACGATGTCAGCCGATCTATTGGCTGTCGAGGCGTCACGTGGCCCAACGTCATCCGAGTGGAAAAATTCAAATGAGAGAACGCGGGGAATGCATCGATTTTCAAGATGAAAATACACAATAACTGCAGATATTTGAGTGGAGAACTTTTGCATACGTATGTATTTGGATTATACTATCATATTTCAAGGTTTTGTCTACCCCCCCCCCCACCCCCCATGAGTGGAACGAAACTTGATTTTCAGGCACTTCCTGAGCCATGGCTGATGGATTAATACCTTTATTTGGGTGGTGTATGGGCAATTTACAGCTGTCTCAATCGCTCCCAAAAATATTTAAAAAAATAACCCGGTTACATGCATATAAGCAAAAACATACCTTCAGCTTAGAAGTCAAAATAACTCACTGCACTGGGAAACGTGGGACAGGAATACTGTACTTAAATGGTGGAGACTTGTATACCTTCTCCCACTGTGTGCACGACACCATACACATTTACATCCCCCCTCTCCCTCAAGACCAGCAGCAAGATAAAAACACTCCCTTACATAAACTGTAGTCATGCTGATCCTCTGTCACAAGTCTCAATGTAATTGGCCCAGAACTGTAGGAGGAGTAGCACAGCGTGCGCGCACACACACACGTACACACACACACACGTACACACACACACGCACACACACACGCACACACGTACACACACGTACACACACGCACACACACATACGCACACACACACACATGTACACACACGCACACACATACGCCACACACACGTACACGCACGCACACGCACACACACACACACACACGTACACGCACGCACACCCACACGCACGCCATGCACACACACACACAAAGCACATACCACCAACGCACCACACACCAAACGCCACACACCAAACACACACACACGCGCACTCACATACACACACGCACACACACAAACACACGTACACACCCACACACGCACGCACATGCACACACACACACACATGCACACACACAATGCACACACACATACACATACACACACACATACGCACACACACGTACACGCACACACTGTACACACACACGCCACACATACGCACGTACACGCACACACACAGTACGCACACACACACGCACACACACAAATGCACACACACACACACAACACAACAAATGCACACACACACACACACACCACACACACACACACACACACACACACACACACAAAAGCACACACACACACACACACACACACACACACACACCACACACACACACGCACACCACACACGCACACCACACACATGCACACACACACAATGAATAAGTTAGGATACACTCGCAAATACAACCCATCACTTCAGGCGGGGTGGGGTTGAGAAAGTGGTGAGGGGGGGGGGTGGTTGGGGAGGAAGAGAAGAACGGGTGAGAGAGAGGGGTGGGGGAGCGAGGAAGGGGGGTGGCGAGACGACGCCTCACCTCCTGTCACTATACACCCCAGGAGTGGCTGGGCGAGAGGAGGGGAAGGGGGAAGTGGGGAGGGGAAGGGGTAGGGTGTTCTCGACTTGCGTTTGGTAGTGGGACTTTAGGAGTGGGGGGGGGTTTGGCTTGCATTTAGGAGGGTACTTGGGTGGGAGTGGAGAAAGGGGGGGGAGGTTGTCCCATCTGTCAGCATGAGTACAAGCGGGTTGGTGCTTTGAGAGGAGGTCAGCATGGGGGTGGGGGGGGGGGGTGAAAGAAGGATTTTCCTTCAATTCCTTCGCTTTCCTTCAAAAAAGCCGTTACAGTTTCTGTGTCTTCATTTAACTGTCTTAAGTTTCTGTGTCTTAATAGCAAGGAGGATTAAAAAAAAAATTATTGAGGAAGCAAACAACACGAGAAAACAAAACCACATTTTGAGAGTAACCTGAGAGATTCAACCACAATTAGGGAAACAAAAGCAGAATGTGTCAACTCCCCCTGAAAAGAAAGCTCGAAAAATTCTGGAAAGGAATTTTTGAAGATCGAAAGGGACATAACAAGGAACAGAATGGATCCCAGACTTGGCAAAGAAGAAGCAACGTCTTGAGGAAATGCCCCCACTGATTATTATTGATGAAGAAAAATTGAAAACAACTTCAAAAAAATGCCAAAGTTTCAAAGCCCAGGCCCAGATGAAATTCCAAATTTCTGGCTAAAACAACTTGATGCTCTCCACAATCACGATGCCAGGACATTCAATGATCTGATCCAAGAGGAAAAGGCAGTGGATGAGTGGCTCAGAGAAGGAAACACATTTCTCATCCCAAATCTGAAGAAACACAACTTCCTCACAAATATCGGCCAATATCACACTTACCACAACTTACAAACTTCCAACAGGAATCACTACAGAAATGATGTACCATCCCCAACACAACAAGGAGGTTTGGAGGCAGAACAACAGGGATGTAAGAGAGGTTGTTACGGAACAATTGACCACCAACTACTGAACAAGGCCGAACTTGAAAATTGCGAAATGTGAAGAACCAAATTGTCCACCGCCTGGATAGACAATAGAAAGCTTTTGACAGAGTAAAAAAATCGTGATGATAATGCATGCAAATATACAAAATTAATCCCCAAATAATCAAACTGAGAAAGCAATGGAGCTCTGGGATACCATATTGATATAACAGTACGAAGAAGGAAATATCGAAATACCAGATGTGAAGATATGGCATGGGATCTTCCAGGGGACGGTCTCCCCCACCCCCTCTTGTTTTGGCTGGCTCTGGACCCATTAAATAACCTCGTAAACAACCAAGGACACAGATACACCCAAACAACCAAGAAGAACATCCAAATTTAAACAGGAAAGGTGACACACCTACTATACATGGATGATTTAAATCACTTCGCACCGAATGACGAAAAATTGACAGAACAGGTAAAATAGTAAAATGGTTCTCTGAGGACATTCAAATGGAATTTGGACTAGATAGGTGGCCAGGTGCACATTTGCAGATGCTAAACCAACAAAAACAGACAACATAAAAATTGACTTTGAACAAACATACAGCAGATAGAAAACGAAACATCATACAAATACCTCGGAGCAGAAGAGGGACACAAATATGTCACAAACAAATACGCAAAACCATCACAAAAGAATACCTATGTAGAATGAAGCCGATCCTGAAAACATACCTCTCCCCAAGATACAAAATCAAATCCATATACGAACTCTCAGTACCAGTGTTCCAATGCAGCAGTGGGATAGTAAACTGCCCCAATCAGAAATATAAGTAAGGACATCAAACAGAAAACTTCCTTACCATCCACCAAATGTTCTACAAAAACCAGTGCATCCCGAGAATGTACCTGCCGAGATAAGAGGGCGGGAGCAGCCTGATGGAACTCAACCGGGTACACAGAGCGATGAGTGTAGGACTAGCTGAGAAGGTGAAATGCTCAACAGACTATCAGATTCAATTTGCAAACAAACATGAAAGCAGGAAAATACAAAAAATAATTGGATGATAAAAAAAAAATTCAACTGAGATGGAGAACAAATAATAACAAGAAGAAGACATCGTGCAGAGCATGATACTTGCAAATCCATAAAACAAATTTGACCTCAAAAATAATTGGTGGTTGAATTTTTACGAACTGAGGACTGCCATGCTGGATAGGTTGGTCTGGAGGTGCTATATTGATGGAACCCGAGATGGCATTGGCTCAGGCCAATATTCGCCCCGTATTAGTAGTAGTAGTAGGTTGAATTCAATGACCAAATTTGCATCTCCTCCTTCAAATTTCAAGTGAATCAGATGAAAATTGACAATTTTAGAAATGTGGCGGATGTTGACCTTTTGGTCCATGTTGACGTCAAAAAGAATTGTCTGGTTGAATTCATTGACATGAAATATAAATCCTCTTCAAATTTCAAGTTAATCGGATGAAATTTGAGGATTTTAGAAATCTCACCGAAGTTGTTGACCTTTGGCCGATGTTGACCTTTTGACCTCAAAATCAATAGGGTTCTTCCTTATGACAAACTCTACCATGTGGTGAAGTTTCATGAAGATCAGTTTAAAATTTTGACCTGTAGGTGCCAAACAGACAGACTAACAGACAGAATAACAAGAAAAAGACATCCTGCAGAGCACGATACTTGCAAAATACACCCCACTCTCCAAAGGTTGCCATGGATACATCAAATTGTCTATTTCATTAAGATTAAAATTCACAATATTAATCAAAGTTCAGGTCAATCGGGTGAAAAATGATTATTTTTCAGATTGAAATTGATGATTTTAGAAGTTTGACCTTGAGTTGACCTTTGACCTCAAAAATAGTTGGTTTCCAAATTCAGCGATGAACTATGCAATTGCTCCCAAATTTTTCAGATAATTAGATGAAAATTGACAATTTTTCAAATGAAATTTGATGATTTTAGAAGCTTGACCTTTAGTTGACGTTTGACCTTTTGACCTCAAAAATAGTTGGTTTCCAAATTCAGCGATGTACGATGCAATTACTCCTTAATTTTTCGATTAATAAGATGAAAATTGACAATTTTTCAAATGAAATTTGATGATTTTAGAAGCTTGACCTTTGACCTTTTGATCTCAAAAATAGTTGGTTTTCCAATGCAGTAATGTACTATGCCATTGCTGTTTCATTTTGAAGTCATTCGGATGAAAATTGATGATGTTTCAGATAAAAATTGATGATTTTAGAAGTTTGACCTTGAATTGACCTTTGACCTTTTGACCTCCAAAATAATTGGTTTCCTAATTCATTGACACAATGTGCAAACTTGTTCAAATTTCAAATCAATCGGATGAAAAATGACGATTTCAGAAATTTGACATCAAGATGACCTTTGACCTCAAAATCAATGGGCTTCTCAGTTGAGACTATCTCTACAGTTTGGTAAAGTTTCATGACTATCGGTTTAGAATTGTGACCTGTAGGCGACAGACAAACAGACAGGAATAACAAAATCGACTGACCAATATACAGTACTTGAGAAATCTTCGATTTTGCAAGTAATAAATGCTCAAGATCAAGGACATTACACCAATGGATTTAAAAAGATGGTGGGACTGAGCTAGATGAACAAGTGTAGGTTCTGCAAGCCAGAAAAAGAAAGTACTAGTCACCTGATTCACGATGCAAAAAACTATCATTGGAACAAATTTACACACAACGGCATAACAAAGTATGCAAAGTGATTCATTGGCATATCTGCAAAAATTTCAACATCCCAGTTCCAGAAAACTCATGGAAACATGAACCTAGGGCAATCATTGAAAATAAGGATGTCATTCTCACATGACTTGATGATCCCATCGAGCATGAACCTAGAAAACAAAGCCTTGCCTCCAGACATTGTTCTCAGGAACAAAAATGAAAAGACAGCATTGCTGATTGTGATTATCAGAACCCAGCTATTTTGGCTTAAACAATGCAGAAATCAAGAAAATGACCAAACACCAGGACCTCAAAAATGAGATCAACAAATCTTGGGAGCTGAAGAGTGTTGTCAAAATTGCACCACCAGTGATAATTGGAGCAACAGGAATAATAAAGAAGAACCTCACTAAGATTTTGAAAATTTGAAAATCATCCCCAGGAATATTACCAGAAACGAACTACAATTGGAGGCAGTCCGGGGTTCGGTGTCGATCTTGAAAAGAGCCCTCGGAACGAAACTCTGAGAACAACAAAGTTGAACAGCTTTGTCCATGAACTGTGATCCCCAACCGAAGCAAAGGTGGATACGTTGAGTCTTGGGAGGACTTCGTTCCATCTTCTCAAACCCGCAAATGGAGATAAAAATCAACGGCACACACACACCACACACACACACACACACACAACACACACACACACACACACACACACACACACACACACACACACACACACACTTGTAAACCCCTGAGGATAACGAAGCGTATACACATAAATTAAGCTAGTTATGGGTCAGACTCTGCTTAGCTTTTAATTATTTGCTGTCTTCATATGAACAGACATGCATTGTGAATGCTAGTTAGCTTTGGTATACTGTATGTCCTTTCTACACTCGAGACTTGAAGATCCATTTCATGTGCAGCAACACACGCTTCACGTTGCCTGAGTCTTAACTTTGCGTTCAGTGCAGCGGACTGATACCTCTGCACACACAGACTCTCGGCGACGGCCTTGGTGCTGAAATCACGTGTGTGCGGCAGAAAGCGATCAACACCTGACCACCAAGTTTGGTCCGAATCCGTCCAGAACGTTTGGAGATATCCTGCTCATGGACAAACAAACAGGAGTGAAAACATAACCTCCGTCCACCTTCATGGTGGAGGTAATAATTCACTTGGATTACAAAAGATCATGTGATGCAACATATGTTGAAATGTGGTCAGAGTAATTAAAGCAATGAAAATGAGCAACCGAAGAGCCATTGGTGACACAGGTAAAAAAAAAGAAAAGAAAAAAAAAGAATAAGTTAGTTGAGTACTTGAGAAGTTTTTCAAGAGAAATATTTCATCTCAGATGCAAATGTGTCAGGTAGGAATTCTGTTACGGAGTATCCTTAGGGTAGTCATAAAGTTTTTGCCTTCCGTTTCAAAGTCAAAAGGCCAAACTATTCGAGTGGCATCAGGAATCACCCTCTGTGGCTCTGCTGTGAATAATCTGCAACTGACCGGAAAGAATATAGAGGACTAGCATTTGTGCTGAGTGTTGATGGTGCAAGACCATTCCTTCATGGTTGAGGGAAAACGCTTTTTGAGTCCCCTTCGTTTATGATTTATACTCCAGTATTTTGCTTCATGTAAAGGAAAGTAGGAATTGTCTGAATCCCTTCATCTATTATGATACGTTGGCTTGTTTTGCTTATTAGCCCTGTCACTCAATGGTGAAGAATCACTTTAAAAATTCTCATACCTGGATCCTGATTCAGATCTTCACCAAAATCGAATCAATTTGTCATGGTCACACATTGAAGCAACCTGTCCACCAAGTTTCATCCGAATCCGTCCACAACTTTTTGAGATATTGTGCTATATATTAGTTTAGCCCAATCTATCAAGAGTGAAGAATCACTTAAAAAAATTATCGGATCCGGATTTGGATCTTCACAAAAATGGAATCGATTCTTCCTTGTCATACACCCAACGTGTCCATCGAGTTTCGTACGAATCCGTCCCCAACTTTTTGAGATATTATGCTATATATCATTTTTGGCCCAACTCTCAATAATGAAGAATCACTTTAAAAATTCTAGTAGTCGGAACGGATCCTGATCTTCACCAAAATCTAATCAGTTGGTCCTTGTCGCACACCCAAACTGCCCACCAAATTTAATCCAGATATGTCCACAACTTTTTGAGATATTCCGCACACAGTCAAACAGACAGAGGAGTGAAAACACAACCTCCTTCACCTTTGGTGGTGGAGGTAAAAATTGTGAATTATCTGCGCAGCAACAGCGCTCTTGGTCATCGGCAGTTCTTGAATCATTTAAGGAATTGGATGACTACGATTTTGATGACGTTGTTTACTACGCGAATGTTCGATGGCTGAGTCGTGGAAAGGTTCTGGAGCGGTTCACCGTCTTGTGTCTGCAAATTTACGAGTTTCTGGTAGAAACGGGACAGGTTGAAAAGGTTTCAGATATTGAGAGTGAAGGATGGCAATGCGATTTGTGGTTTTTGACTGACATGATGGGTCACTTGAATGAGCTGAACAAGAAACTGCAGAGAAAAGGAAAACTCATTTGTAATCAATCTCAAATCATTCGAGAGTTCAAATCAAAACTCACCTACTGCTGGTACAAGTCCAGAAACAGGATTTTACCCACTTTCCCTACCTGGAAAGCTATCTGGATAAGACTGAAGAGATGGATTTTGAACTGGAGAAGCTGCAGCAATATGTAGATTGGCTCAGGAGTTTGACGCAAAAATTTGAACAGCACTTCACTGACTTCGTCAACTTCAACTTGACATTTCAGTTCTGAAAGATCCGTTTAGTTTCAATCTTGAAAAGTCGATTGAAGAACTTGGAAATTTAAATTAGCATGAACAAGCGAGAGTTCGAAACTGACATACTGTTTCTACAGAGCCAGCAGTTAAATACGCAAATTCGCGATGAATCTCCGGCTGAAATGTGGCAAAACCTGTTGGAAGATGAACCAGTATCCTTCCCTGAAAGCCATCGTTGCCAAATTGTTCTCGATGTTCGGGTCTACGTGGCTGTGCGAGTCAACGTTTTCTTCTGTGAACAAAGATAAATTCGAAGAACCGATCTCGCCTTGTTGACATGAATTTGGAAGCAGAACCGAGATGTGCGTTGTGCTCAAATTTTGAGCCGCAGTTTCTTGACTTGCTGAGATGAAAAAGAATGCCAAATCTCTCATTGAAATTTCATGCTTTTGTAATTTTGAAAAAGAGTTTGTTTGTTTTTTTGTACTTTTGCATTGTGTTGACAACTGACCTTGACTGTCACTAGAATCCTGAAATAAATTTATTTAGCGATAATTTTCTGTTTTATTAACAGTGTGGCCATTTCTGTGATCGCTTGGTCACATCCATGACCAGGAAAAAAATTAATAGATTGCCCCACCGCTGCACGAGGATGACAGTTTGTAGCTCGGCCGAGATTCAAATGCAGGCAAGCCGGTTCAGAGGCTAGTATGCATATCTCTCGGCCATCACGACAGCTGCACTCAATAACACATCCATTGGACATCATACAGCTCACATATTGCTTCTGACAAGGACACTGCTTTCGACATGATGCTTTCAATCCACTCTTACCCATATGGTATCGACTTTAACGCTCGGCCACCACTGTCGGACAGTGTGACCACTCCTCATTTTCATAAATGCCAAGGTGAGCCAATGAAAAAAGGCAAGAATTTACAAGGTTTCGGAAAAGCGATGATAATAGAAAACCTATACGCCAAGAAAACCTATAGAAAACCAAGATGCCAAGGTGAACAACGAATAGCCAAGATCTTGTGAAAAAAGCCAAGGAGTGGTCACGCTGCTGTCGGAGGAACAATAAAAACGAAGTGAATTTCACTCGAACACCTGTAAGGTGGAGCCCTCGGTTGAAAAGACTGTTTTCCGCATAGTAACATGCGTAGCCTTATGATTTCGGCAAACCATCAAGTATGACACAAAATGGCAAAATGAACCTCTGACTTTGGCTAATTTGCGTCGTGTCCTCCATGCTTTGTGTGTTGCAGAAATAGATGATGGACAATGTAAGAATTCATTTGTATGAAAATGTGGTTATTTCATGTGTTGCGTTCTTGCTGACCAGCGAGCGCACAGCAATCAGATAGGTAATTACCTGAGTGTTCGGGATATTTCAGGGTTGTATCAATGAAAGGATGAAAAGAGTGCCGTGCAGACGTTGTTCTTTGAATTGGATTGTGTAATATATTTGGAAGTGTGTTGAACTCGTTTTCATGAAACCGTTTACGTTTCTGAAATTTCATTGTCCGGATGCTCGTGTACGCATTGCCACAAGCGCATTTGTTTCCACATCCGAAATTGCGATTCGTTTTGATGATGAACCTCCTCACAATTGGGACGTCCTGGCATCTAAGTCCTTTATGTGAGTCACTAATCCTGGAGTCGTGATTCACAGATCAGAATTTGATGCTGGTGCACTGGACTCTTTACAGAGTGTTGGTGCTGTTTCTTGGCAAGCAGCATTTTCTAAGGTGGTTTTCCATTTCCTTCCAACGTCGTTTGTCTGAATGAGCTCTATCCTTTAAAATTCTAAATGTCAAGCATGGAAGTAGCAGGTACCATTTTTAGTCCTTGGTAAGACTTGTACAGGGTTTGAACCACCGACCTCGCAGACTCGGATCGGACACTCTAACCATTACACCACCACCGAGTCAGGTGACCAGACTAGTTGAAAATCATAATGTGAGGGGTCAAGGATTTACAAGGATTTACAAGGATTTTACAAGGAATTAAGACACAGGAGGAGGCCATTCGGCCCATCATGCCTATGCCACACCAATACCAGATTGAATCAATCCGTTGATACCCTTTTCCTTCATGTGCAGCCTTTTTGGCTGCTACACTGGTACTCATTTCGCCAATCTCAGAAGGATGACAGGCTGAGTCAATATATATATACTACTGTATACAACCAGAAACCTGAAT
>CM068960.1:14577558-14597517 GCA_035128595.1 Eptatretus atami
AAGAGAGAGATGAGCCACAGCATGCCATGAACTCATTTCGAAGAAACACCAAGTTCATCCTAGCCTTGGTGTACATGGCCGCATCTTCGACGCCTCAAACCATCCATTGCCAGATGCAGGGCGGTGGAGTGAATGTCATTGAAGCTGAAGAAAAGCTGAGCGGCTTTCTCGAAAGAAGTTTACCCGTTGTGCGGCGGCGAACAGAGAAGGACAACGTCGTGAACTTTCCACTACTGGGACGGTGGTGAGCGAATTGAAGATGATTCTGAGTTGGAGGCACTGCTATACAGGGAGCTGAAGCCAAGCGATTGCCACCACTGGGAATGAGGCTGGGAAAGTCATCGATGGATATTTCCCTGACAAGCACAAACCCAGCATGGGTGAGATACCATTTACTTTTCGGCCATTGCAACGGCAGATGTAATGATCAATCTCGACGACCTCACGACTTGCAGCAGAGCCAGACTCAACAAACAACTTCTCAGCACACAACGCTCTCAAACGTTTTGGTGCCCCAAATGGAAGGGATCCTTCTCCATCGCTAAAATTGCCTTGAGAACCTCATCCGTTCGTTACAAGGTATCTCTGTGAGCATGCATTTCTCGATAACTGCTGGACATTTCAAAACAAAGAAAAGGAAGCAGACTTGCATGCGAAAGTGATATGATCATGCCCTTGCGCAAAACAAAGCCACGCATTTCCCAGATCGCCTCAAAAAAAAAAGAACAAAAAATCGCATTAAGATCCAACTCTTCCTTATTATCCAAATATACTTTTGAATTTGATTTTGCAATTTGATTTTAATTTTGTATTAATTAAATTAATTTATTCTTCTTATATCCAAAATATACTCTGATCTTTGATGCAATTTTTTTTTTTCATTTTGATTAATTAAGTTGAAAATTTTGGTCAAATTGGGTTCGGTCGAGCGTACGGACGGTTTTTGTTAGGGTTTCGCGCCTCCCGAAAAGTTAAGAAACCATGGTCTAGACGGCCATTTGTTGACACTTTATCTCCATTTATCCCATCTTACAGACGTAAACGTTTGACTTCGTCGTTCGCTAAATTGCCCTGGTGAATAATACACTGGGAGCGTCCCAGGTCATATCATCAAAAATTACGATTAAATCGCCGATTCAGCTGTCGGTGATTTCCCTTCCTGCAGGAAGCTGCATCTTGGCCAACTTAGCTGGTCACATGACAGTCTGACTAATTTGCCATACGATGTCAGCGATCTATGTGCTGGCGAGGGCGTTCACGTGGCCACCACGTCATCCGAGTAGAAAAATTCAAAGGAAGAACGCGGGGAATGCAATCGTTTCAAGATGAAAATACACAATAACTGCAGATATTTGAGTGGAGAACTTTGCATACGTATGTATTTGGAATATATACTATCATATTATCAAGGTTTGGTCTACCCCCCCCCCCACCCCCCATGAGTGAACGAAACTTGATTTTCAGGCACTTCTGAGCCATGGCTGATGTGATAATACCTTATTTGGGTGTGTATGGGGGCAATTACAGCTGTCCTCAATCGCTCCCAAAAATATTTAAAAAAATAACCCGGGTTACATGCATAAAGCAAAAGACATACCTTCAGCTTAGAAGTCAAAAATAACTCACTGCACTGCGAAAACGTGGGGACAGAGAATACTGTACTGAAATGTGGAGACTTGTAATACCTTCTCCCACTGTCGGTGCACGACAACCATAAACACATTTACATCCCCCCTCTCCCCTCAAGAACACAGCAAAGATAAAAACACTCCCTTACATAAACGTAGTCAATGCTGATCCTCTGTCACAAGTCTCAATGGTAATTGGCCCAGAACTGTAGGAGGAGTAGCACAGCGTGCGCGCACACACAACGTAAACACACACACACACCGTTACACACACACACGCAACACACACCACGCACACAACGTACACCACTACTACACACAACGCACACACACTACGCCACACACACACACATGTACAACACGACACACACACATACGCAAACACACACGACACGCACCACCACGACACACACACACACACACTACACCACGCAACACACACACGCACGCACATGCACACACACACACAAATGCACAACACCACACACAGGCACACACACACACAACGCACACACAACAATGCAGCACACACACGCGCACTTCACATACAACACACGCACACACACAAACACACGTACACACCCACACACACACCGCACGCACATGCCACAACACACACAACACATGCCACACACACAAATGCACACACACATACACAACTACAACACAACCCACACACACAGTACACGCACACACATGTACACACCCGCACACACATACGCACGTACACGCACACACACACGTACGCACACACACACGCACACACACACAATGCACACACACACACACACACACAAAATGCACACAACAACACACACACACACACACACACACACACACACACACACACACACAAAAGCCAAAAAACAACACACACCACACACAACACACACACACACACACACACACAGCCACGCACACACAACGCACACGCACACACAACACATGCACCACACACACACAGTGAATAAGTTAGGATACACTCGCAAATACAACCCATCACTTCAGGCGGTGGTGGGGTGAGAAAGTGGTGAGGGGGGGGTGGGTTGGGAGGAAGGAAGAACGGGGTGATGAGAGAGGGGTGGAGGAGAGAAGGGGGGTGGGCAGAGGACGCCCACCTCCTGTCACGTAACACCCAGAGTGGCTGGGCGAGAGGAGGGGAGGGGGGAAGTGGGGAGGGCAAGGGTTAGGGGGTGTTCTGACTTGCGTTTGTAGTGGGACTTTGGAGTGGGGGAGGGGTTTGGCTTCATTTAGGGGGTTACTATGGTTGAAGTGGAGAAAGGGGGGGGGAAGGTTGTCCCATCTGTCAGCAGCATGAGTACAAGCGGGTTGGTGCTTTGAGAGGAGGTCAGCATGGGGGGTGGGGGGTGAAAAGAAGGGATTTTTCCTTCAATTCCTTCGCTTTCCTCAAAAAAGCGTTACAGTTTCTGTGGTCTTCATTTAACTGCTTAAGTTCTGGGTCTTAATACAAGGAGGATAAAAAAAAAAAATTATGAGGAAGCAAACAACACGAGAAACAAAACCACATGTTGAGAGTAACCTGAAGAGATTCAACCACAATTAGGGAGAATCAAAAAGCAGAATGTTGTCAACTCCCCCTGAAAAAGAAAAAGCTCGAAAAAATTCTGGAAAGGAATTTTTTGAGATCGAAAGGGGCATTAACAAGGAAGCCAGATGGATCCCAGACTTGGCAAAGACAAAAGCACGTCTTGAAAGGAAATGCCCCCACTGATTACTTATTGATGAAGAAAAAAATTGAAAACAACTTCAAAAAAATGCCAAAGTTTTCAAAGCCCAGGCCCAGATGAAATTCCAAATTTCTGGCTAAACAACTTGCTGCCTCCACAATCACGATGCCAGGACATCAATGGACTATCCCAACAGAGGAAAAAGGCAGGGTGAGTGGGCTCAGAGAAGGAACACCATTTCTCATCCCAAAAATCTGAAAGAAACACAACTTCCTCACAAATATCGGCCAATATCACACTTACCAACAACTTACAACTTCCAACAAGGAATCACTACAGAAATGATGTACCATCCCCCAAACACAACAAGAGGTTTGAGGCAGAACAACAGGGATGTAAGAGAGGTTGTTACGGAATCAATTGACCACCAACGTACTGAACAAGGCCGAACTTGAAAATTGCCGAAAGTGAAGAACCAAATTGTCCACCGCCTGGATAGGACCAATAGAAAGCTTTTGACAGAGTAAGAAAAATCGTGGATGATAAAACTGCATGCAAATATACAAATTAATCCCCCAAATAATCAAACTGAGAAGCTAATGAGAGCTCTGGGAAATACCAATTTGATATAACAGTACGAAGAAGGAATATCGAAACTACCAGATGTGAAGATTATGCATGGATCTTCCCAGGGAGACGGTCTCCCCCACCCCCCCTTGTTTTGGCTGGCTCTGGACCCCAAAATTAAATAAAACCTCGTAAACACCAAGGACACAGATACACTCCAAACAACCAGAAGAGACTCCAAATTATAAACAGAAAGGTGACACACCAACTATACATGGAGTGATTTAAAATACACTTCGCACCGAATGACGAAAAAATTGACAGAACAGGTTTAAAACTAGTAAAATGGTTCTCTGGAGGAACATTCAAATGGAATTTGGATAGATGGTGTGCCAGGTGCACATCAGATGCTAACCAACAAAAACAGACAAACATAAAAATTGACTTTAACAACAATTACAGCAGATAGAAAACGAAAATCATACAAATACCTCGGAGCAGAAGAGGGGACAACATAATATGCACAAACATAATACGCAAAACCATCACACAAAGAATACCTATGTAGAAAAATGAAGCGATCCTGAAACATACCTCTCCCCAAGATACAAATCAAATCCATATACGAACTCTCAGTACCAGTGTTCCAATGCAAGCAGTGGGAATAGTAAACTGGCCCCACAGACAAGTTAATAATAAGACCATTCAAACAAAAGAAACTCCTTACCATCCACCAAAGTCTACAAAAAAACAGTTGCATTCCCGAGAATGTACCTGCCGAGATAAGAGGCGGCGAGCAGCGCCTGAGGAACTCAACGGGTACACAGAGCGATGAGTGTAGACTACAGAGAAGGTGAAATGCCAACAGACTATCAGGTCAATTTTGCAAACAAACATGAAAGCAAGGAAAAATACAAAAAAAATAATTGGATGATAAAAAAAACAATTCAACTGGGATGGAGAACAAATAATAACAAAGAAGAAGGACATATCTGCAGAGCATGATACTTGCAAATCCATTTAAAACAAATTTGACTTCAAAAATAATTCTGGTGGTTGAATTTTTACGGAACTGAGGACTGCCATGCCGGATAGGTTGGTCTGGAGGTGCTATATGAGCGGAACACGAGAATGGCATGTGGCTAAGCCAATATCGCCCGATTAAGTAGTAGTAGTAGTAGGTGAATTCAAATGACCAAGGTTTTGCATCTCCTCCTTCAAATTTCAAGTGAAATCAAGATGAAAATTGCAAATTTAGGAAAATGTGGCGGAATGTGACCTTTGTCCATGTTGACGTCAAAAAAGAATTGTCTGGTTGAATTCATTGACATGAATATATAAATCCTCTTCAAATTTTCAAGTTAATCGGATGAATTTGAGGATTTTAGAATCTCACCGAAGTTGTTGACCTTTGGCCGATGTGACTTTGACCTCAAAATCAATAGGGTTCTTCTTATGACAAACCTCTACCATGTGGTGAAGTTTCATGAAGATCAGTTTAAAATTTTGACCTGTAGGTGCCAAAACAGACAGACTTAACAGACAGATAACAAGAAAAAGATACATCCGCAGAGCACGATACTTGCAAAATACACCCACTCTCAAAGGTTGCCATGGATACATCACATTGTCTATTTCATTAAGATTAAAATACAATCTTAAGTCAAAGGTTCAGGTCAAATCGGGTTGGAAAAATGATTAGTTTTTCAGATGAAATGATGATTTAGAAGTTGACCTTGAGTGACCTTTGACCTCAAAAATAGTGGTGTTTCCAAATAAAAGCGATGAACTATGCAATTGTCCCAAATTTTTCAGATAATTAGATGAAAATTGACAATTTCCAAATTGAAATTTGATGATTTTAGAAGCTTTGACCTTTAGTTGACGTTTGACCTTTTGACCTCAAAAATATTTGGTTTCCAAAATTACGATGTACGATGCACATTACTCCTTAATTTTTCGATTAATATGATTGAAATTGACAATTTTCAAATGAAATTTGATGATTTTAGAAGCTTGACTTTGACCTTTTGATCTCAAAATAATAGTGTGTTTCAATGCAGTAATGTACTATGCATTGGCTGTTTCCATTTTGAAGTCCATTCGGATGAAAAATTGATGATGTTCAAGATAAAAATTGATGATTTTAGAAGTTTGACCTTGAAATTGACCTTTGAACCTTTTTGACCTCCAAATAATTGGTTTCCTAATTCATTGAACAAACGTGCAAACCTTGGTTCAAATTCAATCAAATCGATGGGAAAAATGCACGATTCAGAACATTTGACATCAAGATGACCTTTGACCTCATACAATGGGCTTTCTCAGCTTGAGACTATCTCTACAGTTGGTAAAGTTGCATGACAATCGTTTTAGAATGGACCTGTAGGCGACAGACAAACAGACAGGAATAACAAAACGACTGATAAATATACAGTACTTGAGAAATCTTCGATTTGCAAGTAATAAATGCTCAAATAAAGACATTACACAATGGATTTAAAAAAGATGGTGGGACTGAGCTAGATGACACAATGTAGGCTTCTGAAGCCAGAAAAAGAAAGTTACTAGTCAACTGATTCACATGCAAAAAACCTATCATTGGAACCAAATTTACACACAACGGCAAAAAACAAAGTATGCAAAGTGATTCATGGCAATCTGCCAAAAATTTCAACATCCCAGTTCCAGAAAATCATGAAACATGAACCTAGGGCAGATCTTGAAAAAATAAGGATGTCATTCTTCAACATGACTTGATGATCCCATCGAGCCTGAAAATAGAAAACAAAGCCTTGCCTCCAGACATTGTCTCTAGGAACAAATGAAAAGACAGCATTGCTGATTGTGATTATCAGAAACCCAGCTTTTTGGCTTAAACAATGCAGAAATCAAGAAATGACCAAACACCGGACCTCAAAATGAGATCAACAAATCTGGAGCTAAAGAGTGGTCAAAAATTGCACCACCAGTGATTAATTGAGACAACAGCGAATAATTAAAGAAGAACCTCAACTAAGATTTTGAAAATTTGGAAATCATCCCCAGGATATTACCAGAAACGAACTTAACAATTGGAGGCAGTCCGGGGTTCGTGTGATCTTGAAAAAGAGCCTCGAACGAAACTCTGAAACAACAAAAAGTTGAACAGCTTTGTCCATGACTGTGATCCCCAACCGAAGCAAAAGGTGGATACGTTGATTCTTGGGAGGGAACTTCGTTCCATCTTCTCTTCTTCCTTCCAATCCCAAACCGCAAATGAGATTAAAAATCAAACGGCACACACACACACGTACACACACACACAACACAACACACCCACACACACACACACCACACAACACACACACCACACACAACACACCACTTGTAAACCCCTAGGATAAACGAAGCGTATTACACATAAATTAAGCTAGTTTGGTCAGACTCTGCTTAGGCTTTTAATTATTTGCTTGTCTTCATATGAACAGACATCTATTTGGAATGCTAGTTAGCTTTGGTATAACTGTATGTCCTTCTACACTCGAGGACTTGAAGATCCATTCATGTGCAGCAACACACGCTTCACGCTGCCTGAGTCTTTAACTTGTCGTCAGTGGCAGCGACTGATACCTTGCACACACAGACTCTCGCGACGCCTTGGTGCTGAATCACGTGTGTGCCGGCAGAAAGCATCAACACACTGACCACTGCAAGTTGGTCCGAATCGTCCAGAACTTTGGAGATATCCTGCTCATGGACAAACAAACAGGGAGTGAAAACATAACCTCCGCCACCTTCATCGGTGGAGGTAATAATCACTGGGATTACAAAAGATCATGTGAGCAACATATGTTGAAATGTGGTCAGAGTAATTAAGACAATGAAAATGAGCAACCGAGAGCCATTGGGTGACACAGGTAAAAAAAAAGAAAAGAAAAAAAAAAGAAAAGTAGTTGAGTACTTGAGAAGTTTTTCGAAAGAAAATATTTCATCTCAGATCAAATGTGTCAGGTAGGAATTGTTTACGGAGTATCCTTAGGGTAGTCATAAAGTTTGCTCTCCATTTCAAATCAAAAGGACCAAACAATTCGAGTGGCATCAGGAAATCCACCCTCTTGTGGCTCGCTGTGAATAATGCTGCAAACTGACCGGAAAGATATAGAGGACTAGCATTTGTGCTGAGTGTTGATGGTGCAAGACCATTCCTTCATGGTTTGAGGGAAACGCTTTTGAGTCCCCTTCGTTATGATTTATACTCCAGTATTTTGGCCTTCATGTTAAATGAGGAAAGTAGGAATGTCATGAATTCCCCTTCATCTATTATGATACGTTTGGCTTTGTTTTGCTTATTGCCCTGTCACTCAATTGGTGAAGAATCACTTTAAAAATTCCTCATACCTGGATCCTGATTCCAGATCTTCCACCAAAAATCGATCAATTGTCATGGTCACACATTGAAGCAACCTGTCCACTCAAGTTTCATCCGAATCCGTCCACAACTTTTTGAGATATTGTGGCTATATATTAGTTTAGCCCAATCTATCAAGAAGTGAAGAAATCACTTTAAAAAAATTATCGATCGCGGATTTGGATCTTCACACAAAATGGAATCGATTCTTTCCCACTTGTCATACACCAACGTGTCCATCGAGTTCGTACGAATCCGTCCCAACTTTTTGAGATATTATGCTATATATCATTTTTTGGGCCCAACTCTCAATAATGAAGAATCACTTTAAAAAATTCCTAGTAGTCCGGAACGGATCCTGATCTTCACCAAAATCTAATCAGTTGGTCCTTGTCGCACACCCAACTGCCCCCAAATTTAATCGATATGTCCACAACTTTTGAGAATCTCGCACACAGTCAAACAGACAGAGGAGTGAAACACAACCTCCTTCACCTTGGTGGTGGAGGTAAAAATTTGAATTATCTGCGCAGCAACAGCGCTCTTGTCATCGCAGTTCCTTGAATCATTAAGGAATTGGATGACTACGATTTTGAACGTTGTTACTACACGAATGTTCGTTAGGCTGAGTCGGTGGAAAGGTTCTGGAGCGGTTCCCGTCTTGTGTCTGCAAATTTACGAGTTTCTGGTAGAAACGGGACCGTTGTAAAAGTTTCAGATATTGAGAGTGAAGGATGGAATGCCGATTTGTCGTTTTTGCTGACATGATGGGTCCACTTGAATGAGCTGAAACAAGAAAAACTGCAGAGAAAAGGAAAGACTCATTTGAATCAATCCAAATCATTTCGAGAGTTCAAATCAAAACTCACCTACTGCTGTACAAGTCCGAAAACAGGATTTTACCCACTTTCCCTACCTGGGAAAGCTTCTGGATAAGACTGAAGAGATGGATTTTGAACTGGGGAGAAGCTGCAGCAATAATGTAGATTGCTCAGGAGTTTGACCGCAAAAATTTGAACAGCACTTCACTGACTTCGTCCAACGTTCAACTGACATTTCAGTTTCTGAAAGATCCGTTTAGTTTCAATCTTGAAAGTCGAATTGAAATTGGAAATTTAAATTAGCATGAACAAGCGAGAGTTCGAAACTGACATACTTTCTACAGAGCCAGCAGTTTAAAAACGCAAATTCGGCGAATCGAAATCTCCGGCTGAAAATGTGCGCAAAACCTGTTGGGAAGATGAACCATATCCTTCCCTGAAAGCCACGTTGCCAAATTGTTCTCGATGTTGCGGTCTACGTGGCTGTGCGGTCAACGTTTTCTTCTGTGAACAAAGATAAATTCGAAGAACCGATCTCGCCTGTTGACATGAATTGGAAGCAGAAACCGAGATGTGCGTTGTGCTCGAATTTTGAGCCGCAGTTCTTGACTTGCTGAGATGAAAAAGAATGCCAATTACTCTCTCATGAAATTTCATGCTTTTGTAAGTTTTGAAAAAGAGTTTGTTTGTTTTTTTACTTTTGTGCATTGTTTTGACCAACCTGACGTTGAAATGTCATAGAATCCTGAAATAAATTTATTTAGCGAAAATTTTTCTGTTTGATTAAACAGTGTGGCCAATTTTCTGTTGAATCCCTCGCTTGGTCACATCCATGACCAGGAAAAAATTAATAGATTGCCCCACCGCTGCATCGAGGATGCAGTTGTAGCTCGGCCGCATTCAAATGCAGGCAAGAACCGGTTCAGAGCTATAATGCATATCTTCTCGCATCACGACAGGCCTCAATAACACATCATTGGACATCAAACAGCTCACATATTGCTCTGACAAGGACATGCTTTCGACATGATGCTTCAATCCACTCTTACCCATATGTATCGACTTTAACGCTCGCCACCATGTCGGACAGTTGACCACTCCTCATTTCATAAATGCCAAGGTGAGCCAATGAAAAAAGGCAAGAATTTACAAGGTTTCGAAAAAGCGATGATAATAGAAAACCTATACGCCAAGAAAACCTATAGAAAACCAAGATGCCAAGGTGAAGCAACGAATAGCCAAGATCTTGTGAAAAAGCCAAGGAGTGGTCACGCTGCTGTCGGAGCGAACATAAAAAACAAGTGAATTTCACTCGAACACCTGTAAGGGAGCCCCGGTTGAAAAGCTGTTTTCCGCATAGTAACATGCGTGCCTTATGATTTCGGCAAACCATTCAAGTATGACACAAAATGGCAAAATGAACCTCTGACTTTAACTAATTTGCGTCGTGTCCTCCATGCTTTGTGTGTTGCTAGAAATAGATGATGGGACAATGTAAGAATCATTTGTATGAAAATGTGGTTATTTCATGTGTTGCGTTCTTGCTGACCAGCGAGCGCACAGCAATCAGATAGGTAATTACTGAGTGTTCGGGATATTCAGGGTTGTATCAATGAAAGGATGAAAAAGAGGCCGTGCAGACGTTTGTTCTTGAATTGGATTGTGTAAATATTTGAAAGTGTGTTGAACTCGTTTTCATAGAAACCGTTTACGTTTCTGAAATTTCATTGTCCGGGATGTCGTGTACGCATTGCCACAAGCGCATTTGTTTTCCACATCCGAAATTGCGATTCGTTTTGATGATGAACCTCCTCACAATTGGACGTCCTGGCATCTAAGTCCTTTATGTGAGTCACTAATCCATGGAGTGTGATTCACAGATCAGAATTTGATGCTGGTGCACTGGACTCTTTACAGATTTGGTGCTGTTTCTTGGCAAGCAGCATTTTCTAAGGTGGTTTCCATTCCTTCCAACGTCGTTTGTCTGAATGAGCTCTATCCTTTAAAATTCAAATGTCAAGCATGGAAGTAGCACGGTACCATTTTTAGTCTTTGTAAGACTCTGTACAGGGTTTGAACCACCGACCTCGCAGACTCGGATCGGACACTCTAACTCATTACACCACCACCGAGTCAGGTGAGCCAGACTAGTTGAAAATCATAATGTGAGGGTCAAGGATTTACAAGGATTTACAAGGATTTTACAAGGAATTAAGACACAGGAGAGCATTCGGCCCATCATTGCCTATGCCACACCAATACCAGATGAATCAATCCCGTTGATACCTTTTCCTTCATGTGCAGCCTTTTGCTGTCTACACTGGTACTCATTTCGCCAATCTCAGAAGGATGACAGGCTGAGTCAATATATATATATATATATATATATATAATATATATATATAATATATATATATATATATTGTATATATATGCACATACTAGCAAATACTATCCATCGCTTCACTGACGGGAAACTCGAGGATTTTGGGGGGGGGAGAGAAGAGGGGGTGATGGAGAGGGGTTGAGCGAGAATGAACAAATAGATGGGAAAGAGAGAGGAGAGAGGGGAAAGAGAGGAGAGAGGATGAAAGAGAGGAGGGATGGGGGGAGCGAGGAGGGAGAGTGGAGGAAGGGGGGGGGGGTGGAGGGAATTGTTGAGAGGTGAGAGGAAGTGAAGGTAGACGTGCGGTGGAACGTTATTTACAATTCGAACTGTATCATAAAAATGATTCTGCCCAGAATAACAGTGAAGATGAAAACAAAATAATGTCTGAAATCCATTTTCTACCGCTCATTCTATAAGTACAACCAGAGACAAACACCGCCCAGTCGCGTCTCGGGCCATCATGTCCGGAGACAAACTCTGTCTGGACATAAACACTGCCTGGACACAAACTCCTATCCGGAATGTCCGGAGCCAAAACACCCGTCCAGACATAAACACCACCCGGACACATCCGGAGAGAAAGTCCCATCCGGACACGTCCAGACAAACCCCGCCCACATATAATGACCGTCCAGACACATATGGAGATAACCACTGCCAGACATAACGACCATCCAGATACGGCGACAGAGAGAGAGCGAGAGAGAGAGAGAGAGAGAGAGAGAGAGAGAGAGAGAGAGAGAAGAGAGAGAGAGAGAAGAGAGAGAGAAGAGAAAGGTGGGTGGGTAGGAGTAATCAGAGAGAATATGTTATGCTTTGGTGAACAACACACACACACACACACACACACACACACACACGCATGTTGATGTCGGCAAATTTTTTGGAATCGGCAGGTTGGAGTTAGTTTGATTACCGCTACAGTACTTACTGTATACAACCCAGAAACCTTGAATAGCTTTCACAAAAAACAACGTGACATTTACATAGACGTTTCAGGGATACGTATGATCACAAAACATTATTCCTTATAAACAGCTGCGTGTGACGGGTGGAAAAAAAATTGGCTCGGTAATTTAGAAACACATGTTAATACTGCAAACAGCTTGGAAATTGGATGTTATCAAAATAATATTTGCTCTGAAACTCACAAATGGGAAACATTTAACCTTTGTGATCAAATTCGATAAAGAAATGCTTCAGAAACAGTTGCAAGGATAAAGGAAAACGTGATAAAATCTTCATAAGATTTGGGATTAAACTTTGCCACCATGGCACCTGTTAACAGGCATGGCATGTCCGCACACCCGTGGAGAGTCCGTACAGATCTAAATCTAACCATGTGTACCATGTCCATGTGTGCTGTATACATACCTCTACCTTGTAGTAACTGTCGACCGTACATCCCGATCAGGCACGAAACTGTACTGTACAGCTCGGTAAGTGGCTTAAGCACTCAAGCAAGCATTCCACGGAACGCCTGGCTTGGCAAGTGATGACCAATTGCATCAGTTCAACTATGCACCCGGAATCATCCATGCCATGTCCGAATTGGACAACTCACCACTGTTTTCGAGTCGAAACTGCTGATACTTTCAAATCTGGAGCTTACATTTTGTCGTCTATGCTTAATTTAAGAGATTCTCTCAGTTATCATATACACAAACTAAATAAAGCCACGAATGCTGTGGTCTCCAGACGTTTATAAGCACTGCAATATACCCAGCGATTCGTAGCTATCGATGAAGAGGTATTCAATAATATGAGTGAGGAAAATGAAAACAACAACTTATCGTGAAGAAATCATTGCGGCCTGCTCCAAGTCAAGACATGGTTGAGCAGGCCAGAAAACCATGGCAGCTTCAGACCCGAGCGAGGTTACCGGAGGAGCACCTTAAGTCCCAGAGAGCGAGGTGGCGAGGATCGCCCGATAAATGATATCATTAAATAAGGCCGTAAATTATCCTTCAAAATATGTGTTTAATTAACTCAAACACCCAATTTTCACTCTTGCACCCCCTTGGAGTTTTCATAGTATGTATGCAAAGTTCCAGGCTGCTAGTTTTATAGTTTGGAGTTATGGATATTATAATATTATATATATATATGATATATATATATTAAATATTATATATATATATAATATATATATATTATATATATATTTCGATCCACCTATCGGTGGGATACAAAACGTAAACTTTCTGCCTTGCAGAGGTATGCGCTCCACCGAGTGCCATTCTCGTGTGAAGTATGTGCTTACCCAGCTGGATGAAATCCAGCACGACGTGCTCAAGCTGATACCAGTCTCTATTATAAATATAGCCAACCAGTGCAGTCTGGATTGAAGAATAAGTTATTTAAGGAAAGTTAATATTCATTTCTGCATAATCAATGATAAATTTGGGGAACATCCCGCATACGGTCCGTCTCTGTGGATTGTACAGATCAACGCATTTTATGTTTATTTGAGCAAAAGTGGGGAGAACAATCAATATGTTGTGCCCCCTAATCAAAAAGTATGGGGTGGGGGGGGGTCATGTCCCCCCCCCCCAATCGACGCCCATTGTCCAGTGTCTTGCATGTTTGGTGTCCATCTTCCCGCCGGACATCATCCACACCATCTCCAAAAAACCAAGAAAATGGGGGCCCTTTTTTGGTTTTTGGGTAGACCTGCATGCCCGAATTTTTTGTAGGCCATGTGTGTCACAACATCGGCCAAATTTTGAGTCGATCATTTTTAAAAAAAATCTTTTTTTCTGATGGAGTAATGATCGAAAGAGTGTGGTACTCAAGTTCATAAATCACAAAGATTTGCGCAAATTTCAATCCGATGATGTTTGTCTTTTTTTTTTACAAGATTTTTTGAAAACGCATGCCAAACGCCAAACGAGGTTCCCTGAGAATGACCGAGGGTGACAAGCGCAGCTCGGACTTTGCAATCCTGCTTTGAAGATGAGAGATATCAATATATAGCGAATAGGAAGTGATTGCTCATGGACAATAAAAATATCATCGACTTATTGGATCGCTTTTCAAAAGCACGGCCAAACCAATTTCAGGCCGAAGCACTTGCTGGGGAAGTACGTCGGGGCAGGGTAAGAATACAAGGTAATTTGATTTGGACTATAATGTCGACAAGGTGGCTTAAAGGTCGACTCTGAACACATGATGTAAATTTCGCATGACACATGGACAATGTATTACCGTGGAGAGAATGTATATTAATGCGCTGCTTTGAATGCAGAATGGCTGTTTTTTCAGGTGGCGATTATGCTCAGACAAAAACAAGCAAGCATCATGACAAAAGAGGGCACTGCATGCTGGAACAGTTCCATTTTGATTCACACTATGAAGTAAAATTCATTGTACAGCCACAGATGTGACAAATGAGAGGTGAAAGGATCAGTTGTAACAAATAAGGGGGTGAAAAAGTTAGGAATGCCGCCCCTTCCTTTTTCCTCATTTCCGAAAAATGTGACAGGAAAAGAAAGCATCGATTAGTTATTGGGAGTGTTTGAATTTAAATTCCTTGAATTCATTTACTTATTTAATTTGTTTGCCAGATTGCTTCCAGTTTGCTCCAGCACCACCACTTCTCATTTGGGGAGTGGGGATTGTGGGGTGGGGGAGTGGGGGTTGGATGGGGCTGGATACATATTTTTAGCTCAGCTGGAATATAGTTACAGGGAGCTTGTAGGAAGGCACGTCAACCGTCCGTCAGTCCATCCGTCTGTCTGTCTGCAAATACTTTCACTTTATTCTCTGAAACTACACATACGATTTCGATGAAACTTCACCACAACCTTCATCACCCATGACGTACCAAAGTTTGTTCATGACATTCGGAAAATATTGGTCTAAGGCAGTGGAGTGTAGGGGGGGTTGTTTTTTTTGTACACCTTGTCGAGGCTCGTATGAGAGCTAACGCACAACGCACATCAAGGGGGGCATGAGACAGAAGAGGAGCGAGTGGGAAGGACAAAAGAGATCCATGACGTACAAGTTTGTTCATGGACATCGGAAAATATTGGTCTAAGGGAGTGTAGGGGGTTTTTTTTTTGTACACCTTGTCGAGGCTCGTATGAGAGCTAACCACAACGCACATCAAGGGGGCATGAGACAGAAGAGGAGCGAGTGGGAAGGACAAAACAGTGGGGAACAGAGACATTTGGAGATCTGTGGAAGGGAGAGGGATGGGACGGGGAACATGGGAATAGAAGATGGACATTACAGGGACTTTCAGGAAGGAAAGCAGGGAATTTGAAGGAGGTGGGCTTGGTGGATTTACGGGGTAGAAAAGATCGAGGATTTGGATTGGGGATGATAAGAGTGGTGGTGAACAGCTGTTTTGAAGGCCTGGAGGAAGAATGGGATGAATAGAGTGAGGGATTTATTCCAAAGGTGGGAAAAAGAGAATGAAAGAGTGAACGTGAGCAGTGATTCGTGATTTGGTAGTTTTACCAGAAGGGGTTGTTGGCGGACCGTAAGCGCCCTGCGGAAATGTGGTGGGGACAAATCGCAGAGAGAGCAGGGGGGGGGTGAGGCTGGAGAGGAGACGGTAGAAGACAGAAAGACCACCGACCAACCTGCGTGATTGAGTGAGGCCCAAAGACTCAGCCTCATTGCGGGAGATGCCAATGATCGAAATGCCTTGGTTCTACAGCGTGAAGCCGAGAAAGGTGGAGGCAGGAGCACCAGCCCAGAGGGGAGAGCAGTACTCCATCAGCTGCGGACAAAAGCTTTGTAAGTGGTCAGAGCTCAGGTGGGCTGAGGAAGGACTTGCACGACGGAGGATTCCCAGTCGGCGACTGGCTTTGGAGGCGAGGTTTGAAATGTGGCTTTCCCAGGAAAGGTCATGGCAGATAGTGAGACCCAGAAGCTTGAAAGAAAGGACTTCTTCCAGAGGATTGTTGAGAAAGTGGATGGGGGGGGGGGTTCTAAACGGTCCTTTCAGAGAGACATAGTGAGAGTGTGAGATTTGTCCGGATTGAAAGACATGTTCCACGTGTTGGACAGTTTGTGATTTTATCCAGATCAGCAGTGAGCGAAGAAGCTGCTGCTTGCTGGTCTGAGGGATGACCGATGGTACGGCAGAGGGTGGAGTCATCAGCAAAGAGATATAGAGGATTTCCAGAGAGTCAGAGAGATATTGATGAAAACCAGAAAAAGAACAGGGCCAGAACGCTACCTTGAGGACTCCAGCCTGGACAGGAAGGGGGAAGAAAGAACTTATTTAGGGCCACACGGTGACTGCGACAGGAGAGTAAGTCTGCAAGCCATGAGTGGAGATGGCTTGGATACCATAAGAGAGAGTTTGGTGAGTAGGGCAGGGTCCAGACTGTGTCAAAAGCACGTGATATGTCCAGGGATATGGCTCGGATTTCCTATCTGGCATTGAGGGCTTCCATCCATTGTTGCGAGAGCAGAAGCAGCATATCACGTAGAGTGACTGGTCTGAAACCAAATTGATGATCAGAAATCAAGCCATTGAGAAGAGGAAGGATTTGATGTCTGAAGTGATGATGGATTCCATAACCTTGCTGATGATTGGGAGAAGCTGATTGGTCTGTAGTTGCAGGGATCTGTTTTTGCACCTTTTTTGTGCAAGGCATTGATTTTGCTGATTTCCAAGCAGACGGCAGATGGCCTTGAGCAAATGAGAGGGTGACTAGAACAGAGAGAGGGTGAGCAAGAGAAAAGAGCAGGCTTTGAGGACATGTGGGCTGATGCATCTGGACCGGTTGCAGAATCTGAGTGGAGGTTTGACAGCAAGCACTCCACCTTGTCAGGAGAAAAGGACACAGAGTCCAGGGACAGTTGGGTGCGACTGGGTAAGGTGGTAGAGAAAGTGATGGTTTGGACACAAGATTTATCTGCAAACACCGAGTTAGGCATTCAGCTTTTCACGTGCGGTATCAGCAGTGCTGCCATTTGAGGTAAGGGAGCGGATGGAGGGGAACATACACAGAAACAGATTTGATTAGACGCCACCAGGATTTTTAGGAGGAGAGAGGTTTGAGAGTTCAGACTTGAGATGAGAAAGATGTTGTTTTCTGGCTCTCCTGAGGGTAGATACACACTTGTTCTGAGCTTTATGGAGAACTGAGATTGCCCTCAGTTGGGTTTGCTTTCCATGAGGCAAAGGCAAGTTGTTTCAGGACAACTGCTCACACAAGCTTCAGTGAACCAAGGGAGGAGGAAAGGTAGGACAACTGAAGACGAGAGGGATAATCTGTGCATGAGGAGAGCAAGTTTCTTTGAAAGAATTCCCGGATGAGTTGATGTTGGAGAAAGTAGAGAGAGGAGACCAGTCTATAAGTTTGAGGGCTGCTTGAGACCCTGCCAGTCGGCTTGAGTGAAATGCCAGACTCGACGGCGGTGAGGTGGTTCTCTGATAATAGCCAGAGAGATGTCCACTTTGACAAGGACGTGGTCAGAAGAACCGATTGGAGCGGAGGAAGAGCAGCAGATATTGTCAGGGAAATTTGTCAAAATCAGATCCAGAAGAGATGGAGTACCATTGGTTGAGATCCGGTAGGGAAGTTGACCGATTGAGTCAGTCCCAATGAGTCGCAGAAAGCTTTTGCTGAGGTGCCATGACAGGTGAAGAGGTACCCACACGAGCCAACTGGCATGATGACAATTGAAGTCGCACATATGAGGAAGAGAGAGTTTGGATGAGAAGATAGAAGTTGTCCATGTTTTCAGATAGTGAGGTGTAGATGGAGTCATCACTGTTAGGTGGACGGTACAGTACACATATAAACATGAGTGGGAGTTGAGGGAGCCGTAGCCAGAGATATTCTGTGGGTGTGGGGGAGTGAGGGCAGTGCATGGAGAGTGAGAATAGAGTCTTTGATGAAGAGAGCAACTCCTCCACTAGGCGAGCTCAGGTCTGTCAAACCGGAGGAGGGAGTAACCAGGAGAGATACTTGGAGTCAGACACGTCTTGGGGAGGAAAGTTTCTGTTAGGCAGATTATGTGTGGTTTGTCAGTGCAACCTGTATGGAAAGATCTGAAAGGTTTGAGCGAAGGCCCGGATATTTGAGGTCCATACTTTTAATGAAGAGGGAGGGGAGGAGGCTTTGGTGCAGGGGGTGGGGGGGGAGGGGAGGTAGGACAAGGGACGAGGGGGGGAGGTAAGGAGTGTTGTTGAAAGAGTGTGGGGGATTGCAAATAGCTAGGGAGGGCTGAATGAGGAGGAGAAAGGTCTGTGGTGCTGGGGGAGAGGGGGACAAGAGAGGGGGAAGAAGGCAGTTGAGGATTTGAGGAGGTGGAGTGAAGAGATGGAGGTGAGAGGGCAGTGGAAGAGGCAGCTTTGTGATGGGAGGGGGGCAACTTGGGAAGGATGAGTGAGGGGATGAATGGTGGAAAGGTGAGGGGGGATTTTGAGAGGTGAAGGAGCTGGAGGAGAGGTGGGTAGGGGAGAGTGTTGCATGTTGGAGATGTTAATGAAGGGATGTAGGCAAGGTAGTGAGAAGGAAGAGCAGGGATTGAGATGGTGACGTTGTTAGCAGGTATGAAGATCGAATTGAGAGAGTCTGTAGCAGAAGGTAGTGCATTCTGATACAGTAAAGGTACCACCGTGTGAAAGAGGAAGATGAAGCATTATAAGAGATCGTTTTGTTGTTTATTATTAATGTTTGAGGAGAGTTTTCAACAGATTAGGTCATGGGAGGTGTTGTAGAAAAAAAAATCGAGGAAGAAGAGGAGGAAGAAGAAGAGGAGATGAAGAGGAAGAAGAAGAAGAATCGGAGAAGGTAGCGTTTTTATTTTTTATTTTTTAAAGATAAGAAATAAGTGAATAGTTGGATGGGGGAGTTAAGAAGTGGGAAAGATAGAAATTGAAGATAATGGGGAGAAAAAACAAATAACACGATCGTACACCGAGGGGAACAAAGGGTAGGCCTCAAAATAGGCCTCAAGCACCCAGTAAGACAAGTTCGACCGAAATCTCACAAATAGCACGATTTTTGAAACAAAACCGAACTAGGACACACAGTAACATAGGGTGAGAAAAAAACAGTTAAAACGGGACAGATAACGACCGGAAACTAACTTTGAGATCGTCAGCAGGGAGCCCCCAAGGAGACCTGTCAATGCTCCAAACCCAGAACGGAAGTCACCGGAAGTTGCCCCCGGAAATACATAATATAAATATATATATATATATATATATATATATATTATATTAATATATATATATATATATATATATTATTTGTCTCTCTCTGAAATGACACACAATTTCAATGATACTAGACAACAGCTTCATCACCCATGATGTACCAAAGATTGTTCACACCATTAAAAAAAATGTGGAGGCTGGGAATGTTTTGGGGGGGGGGGGGGTGGGGATGTTGCCCACCCCCCAAAATATGCATTTGCTATAATCTCAGAACTACACACACAAATCCTGTGAAATGTGACCACCACCTGCACATCCCATGATGTACTAAAGTTTGTTCATATA
>CM068960.1:14606969-14618380 GCA_035128595.1 Eptatretus atami
GAGAGAGATAGAGAAGAAACAACCTCTGGGCCGAGATTGTTCAAATAATCAGACTTAATTGGAGTGACATAAACAGAGTTCCATCCTGCTGCTGGATGATGATATATGCTCACATACCTAGGCCTGTTCGGCAATGAGATGCATGGAGATGGTGGTGGCACATTGCAAAAGCCCAAGGAGGTAATTTCATGTACAGATGCTCAGCCATTGTTCCATAAGCTAGACTGTCCCTACATGATGCGATCAATGATCGATGGATGAGCTTGATAGCCTGCAGAGTGAGGGAATCATGCTCACAGTCGGTACCAACTGGGCAGCACCTATGGTTCCAATACTCAAAGCAGATGGAACAGTGCGTATTTGTGGGGACTACAAAATGACGGTCAACCGCTATTCAAAGCTGGTTGGCTACCCTTTGCCCAAAGCATAGGATCTGTACAACACTCTCGTGGGTGGCCAGACATTCACTAAGCTTGACTTGACCAATGCCTATGCTCAAATAGAATTGGATGATTATTCCAAGCCCTCTCCATGCATGCATGTTGTCAAAGGTGCTTCTACTGCTATTAACTCAGGGGGGTGGACACTTATCCAACGAAGATATTCTGGTTTTGTATTTTTCATTAACTTTCTGAAATTTGTCGAATTTGTTTTTCACTTGGAAGTTGTTGGTTACGATGTTTAAATAAAGGTGGAAAAAAGTGTGATTCAACACAATTTAATTCCAGGATATAAAGCAGCAAAAGGTGAAAATTTTGAAAGGTGGTGTGGACTTTCTTAAGGCACTGTATGTGCTCTACCAAGTGCCCTTCTAGGTTGTAAGCATAATCAGCAGTTTTCCTTTGTTCTCACTTTCGTGATATTTACGTCTGCAATATTCAGTTTAACTTTCTCTTTGGGCTGGCAGGCTAGCACAGAGTTCGGCAGTCGTCGCCTCTGAGCTGTTCAACCTGGGTTTGAATCTCTGCCCGGCTATAAGCTGTCATCCCAGTTTCATTTTCTGGTCGTTGCATCATTATGTGTGCTGCCCCGTTGGATGGACGTGAAACTGAACGTCCCATTGCTCGCATTAGTTGCTGGACGTTAAAAATCTAATTTCATCCTTTTGAAAGGTGCATGAAAGTTATCGCTGGCACCCTGACAAAATAAAACCAGAGAGTTTGGCTGCCAAAGACACCCAATGCTCGCCTGTTTATACATTTATCGTTTTAAAAAGACTAGTCTAATAATTAATATTTTTTATAAAGCATTGCAGTGAAGTCTGATCCAAATAATTTTAAAGCAATATATGTATTTGTATATTGCAATCAGTAACAAGAGCGCAAGTGAGCACAATATACGCCAAAACAAGAAGGTATTACAGAATTGTGCTACTACATGGAAAACAGCATCCTGGTTGCCATGGCAACTACTTTAGATGACGAACGTATGTCACGACACACCGTCTCCACAGTCTGTACCTATGTTCCAAATATGAAACGTGAAAGTTGAAAACTTTGGGAGTTAGAGTGCGGACAGGAATGGATGGAAACAGCATCCTGGTTGCCATGGCAACCACTTTAGATGATGAACGTATATTCGCGACACACCGTCTCCACAGTCTGTACCTACGTACCAAATATGAAACGTGAAAATTGAAAACTTTGGGAGTTAGAGTGCGGACAGGAATGGATGGAAAACAGCATCCTGGTTGCCATGGCAACCACTTTAGATGACGAACGTATGTCACGACACACCGTCTCCACAGTCTGTACCTATGTACAAATATGAAATGTGAAAGTTGAAAACTTTGGGAGTTAGAGTGCGGACAGGAACGGATGGAAAACAGCATCCTGGTTGCCATGGCAACCACTTTAGATGACGAACGTATGTCGTGACACACAGTCTCCACAGTCTGCACCTATGTACCAAATATGAAACATGAAAGTTGAAAACTTTGGGAGTTAGAGTGCGGACAGGAACGGATGGAAAACAGCATCCTGGTTGCCAGGGCAACCACTTTAGATGACGAACGTATGTCGCGACACACCGTCTCCACAGTCTGTACCTATGTACCAAATATGAAATGTGAAAGTTGAAAACTTTGGGAGTTAGAGTGCGGACAGGAACGGATGGAAAACAGCATCCTGGTTGCCATGGCAACCACTTTAGATGACGAACGTATGTCACGACACACCGTCTCCACAGTCTGTACCTATGTTCCAAATATGAAACGTGAAAGTTGAAAACTTTGGGAGTTAGAGTGCGGACAGGAATGGATGGAAAACAGCATCCTGGTTGCCAGGGCAACCACTTTAGATGACGAACGTATGTCGCGACACACCGTCTCCACAGTCTGTACCTATGTACCAAATATGAAAATGTAAAGTTGAAAACTTTGGGAGTTAGAGTGCGGACAGGAACGGATGGAAAACAGCATCCTGGTTGCCATGGCAACCACTTTAGATGACGAACTTATGTCGTGACACACCGTCTCCACAGTCTGCACCTATGTACCAAATATGAAACATGAAAGTTGAAAACTTTGGGAGTTAGAGTGCGGACAGGAACGGATGGAAAACAGCATCCTGGTTGCCAGGGCAACCACTTTAGATGACGAACGTATGTCGCGACACACCGTCTCCACAGTCTGTACCTATGTACCAAATATGAAACGTGAAAGTTGAAAACTTTGGGAGTTAGAGTGCGGACAGGAACGGACGGACGGACGGACGACCGGTATCACATTATACACCCCGATATATATATATAATATATATATACATAATACAATATAATATATATATATATATATATATATATATATATATATATATATATATATATATATCCGGCGTATAAAAAATAGTGGTAGATAAAAACATTAGAAAGGAAAAAATAACTTGCACCAAAATTTTTAACATTTCACGCTCACGCTGACGCTCACGCCGGGGGTATCGCTATAGCTCTCTGTTCTTCGAACAGGCGAGCTAAAATTACTGTCTCTAACCTACAGGGGGCACTGCATCAGCAGAAACAACCGACTCCCCTTCATCCCCCCCCCCACCCAGCAAAGGTTGCGCACTCAGCAGACCACGCACTGCATATTAAAGAAGAGAAAGACCCTCTACATATGTAACCTTAATCTTGTTCAAATGTTATTTGAAATTCCACATTTTCTTTGCAGTTCCATTTCCGAATTGCTTTATTAATCTCAAAATCGAGATGGAGGAAACACAACAACCCCCCCCCTCCACATGACTGGTTCGAGATTCATATGATTTGCTTTCATGACAATTTGAGTCCAATTACCAATGGGGTTCCAAGTGTGAAACGAACCAACAAAATGTGTGCTTTTTATCATTACCCACTTGGGCGAAGAGCGTCGCGTGAGGGATTATTCAGAAATCCATTTGTGTGCCATGATTGGTCATGCTTGCATACATTTTGCAGTTAAAGTGAAAACAACAAGAAAAAGGTTCCAAAACAACACACGTTAGCAGCTTTGTGCATAAAATTGCTCACGCTTCTGTTTTACAATTTTACAAAGTGATTCACAGAAGAGCAAGATCACTTGAAGCCAACGTGTTGAATCTTAAACATTTTAATAATGCCTCTCGGGTTATTCTCCCATGATGTTCACCATGTAGAATAATTCCATAGCTTAATGACATCAGTGACCAGTGTAGTCCTCAGAAAGAAAGGCTATCCAAACTTGCACTGAAAAGCACCGGGAAAGCTGAAGACTGGTTTCAGGAAATGGACCGAAGGCCTGTTTTTAGAAGGGATACTGTGAGATGTTTATAAGACAAGAAAACGAAAAAGGGAATGGGTCTTTAATGTGCCCCATTGAGAGACCATCCATACTGTGATGCAGCACTCTGACTGCATTGCACGGTACCATAACGGCAGTTGATAGTGGAAACTGCATGGATCAAAACATCAACACCAGCTCAGCAAGAAAGTTAAACAGAGGACTTTTCAAGGATCCTAATTTAACTGTTTTCATTTTTGGTGTAGTGCATACTAATCTTCTTCATATAAAAGGAGCCCACTACTTCCATCATGTTTTATTGTAAAGGGTTCCTGCTGTCTTGCAATAATAAAAGTAGGACTGCGTATCCTGAAGCTCACCTGGATTAGGAGCAAAAGTCACGCAAACCCCCCACAGACCCCCTTAGACCCAGAATGTTTTTTTATTGCCGTGAACAAACTTTGGTACATCATGGGTGAGGAAGGTTTTTGTAAAGTTTCATTGAAATTGCGTATGTAGTTTCAGAGAAGAAAGCAAATATCTACATTGGTGGGCTCAAAATGCCTGGTGTTCGCTTAATGGTTAGGGTGGCAGGCTTAGGATCCTGAGTTCAAATCCCACTCGGCTGTTGAATTAATAACAGGTGGGGTTGAATCTACCTGTCATCCTTCTGAGGTTGGCAAAATGAGTACCAGCATGCTGGTATACTGTGTTGGAGTGGCGACCCGTCCACATTGTGTCCAATAGCCAAGGAGACTGCTTCGGCAGCACCAACGCTCTGCACAGAGTATGATCCCAATAGATGGATGGATGAGGTCTCAAACCACACACAGACCATCTTAGACCCTAATTTGTTTTTTATGCTGTGAACAAACTTTGGTACCTGACGGGTGATGAAGCCTGTGGTCAAGTTTCATCAAAATTATGTGTTCGTTCCGAGAAGACAGCAAATGCCTTTTGGGGGGGGGGATCTACACCCCCCACCCCCTCCCAACCAAGGATCCCTTTATTTAGTGCAGATTTTTATGCAGTTGATAAACTTTGGTACATCATGGGTGATGAAGGTTGTAGTCAACTGTCATTGAAAGAGAGCAAATACCTATTTTAAGGGTCAATCCACCCCCCCCCCTCCCACACACACACCCTTAATGAGCACAGATTTTGATGCAGTCGATCCACAATGGTACATCATGGGTAATGAAGGTTGTAGTAAAGTTTCATCAAAAATATGTGTGTAGTTTCAGAGAAGAGAGCAAATATCTATTTTGGGGTGTTCAACCCCCCCTCCCCCTCCATGTCCCGGTAAACATCCTAAATGAGCACAGATTTTGATACGGTCAACACACCTTCGTTTGGCATCAGATATGAAGCTTGTGGCCAAGTTTCATCAAAATCGTGTGTTTGGTTTAAGCGATAATGACTGAAGTGTTTACAGGTTGACTCATTCACGCACTCACCTGCAGACACCGCTCGATCACATAAACTCACCTGACTAATGTTCAGGTGAGTTTAAAATGGCACCATTGAAAATGTAATCATCGATTTACTTGAAATAGTTGCAAAGCTGATAATCGATTTACTTGAAAACAAAAAAATCCTTGGTTTCCATTTGTTTCGTTCACCACTTTCCGAACAAGAAGAGAGCAGAAAGCATACAGAGTGTCCTTGGGTGGTATATTTCGCCCAAACCGCAGGGATTAATAAAATGTTTGTTTCTTTTGATGTTTTGCCAATCTCATCAGGAGCTGAGTTTCTCCGTAATGCTTGCTGAGTTGAAAGAAAAAGCACTAATTCTTTCTTAACACTATTTCTCCATAATGCTTTACAATTTTTTCGTCTCAATTATTTTTTTTTCCACATTTAACTCAATCAAATAAATACAATAAACATATCAAACATGAGAAAACAGTGAAGAAACTGGAAAAAAAGCAGGGCTTGGAAGATTTCGGGTCCCCGTGACAATATATTGTGACAAATATTGGAAAACAAGATGACTATTGAAATAACAAGGAGTTGGGTAGACAGAAGCCAAACCGAAGGAAGATAAAATAGGAATGAATACAAATGGGGGAATGGGGATGTCGGAGGGAGGCATCAACTCGAATGTATTCCTTATGTTAGCATCACAAAATCACTCAGTACTCATTACCTCCACCACCGAAGGTGAAGGAGGTGAAGGAGGTATCATGTTCAGCCTTTTCTGTCTGTATGCCTGTCTGTTTGTGTGCAGGATATCTCAAAAAGTTATGGACAGATCCAGATGAAATTTTGTGGAAATATTCGGCGTGTGACAAGGAGGACAAACTGATTAGGTTTTGGTGAAGATCCGGATTCGACTACGAGATTTTTAAAGTGATTCTTCACCATTGAGAGATAGGGCCACAAAGGCTATATAGCACAATATCTCAAAAAGTTGTGCGCAATGCGCGTATGCGCATAGACGTTTTGGCCGATGTTGACCTCAAAAACTAAATAATTGGTGGTTGAATTCAGTGACCTGATATGCAAATCCTGTTCAAATTTCTCGTCAATTCGATGAAAATTGAGGATTTTTTGAAATACTAGTGCGTGCCCGTACGTGCGTGGCCATACGTGCGTGGCCGTACGTGCAGAAAAACAAAAAACAAACAAAAAAAATTCAAACCGCGTGCAGAAACAACAACACACAGGCCGTTCCTTCGCTCTCGCGTTTGCCATACGTGTGGCGCCATACGTTGCGTGGGCCGTACGTGAAAAAAAAAGAAAAAAAAAAAACTTTCAAACACGTGCCAAAATAACAACCACACAGGCGTTCCTTCACTTTCGCGTGCCCGTTACGTGCCATGGCGTATGTGCCAAAAAAAAAAAAAAAAAAAAAAAAAAAAAAAAAAAAAAAAAAAAAAAAAAAAAAAAAAAAAAAAAAAAAAAAAAAAAAAAAAAAAAAAAAAAAAAAAAAAAAAAAAAAAAAAAAAAAAAAAAAAAAAAAAAAAAAAAAAAAAAAAAAAAAAAAAAAAAAAAAAAAAAAAAAAAAAAAAAAAAAAAAAAAAAAAAAAAAAAAAAAAAAAAACTTTCAAACCGCATGCCTGAAACAACAACACACAGCCGTTCCTTCGCTCTCGCGTGCCATCGTGCGTGGCCGTACGTGCAAAAAAAAACAAACAAAATTTTTTTCAAACAATCACACAGGCCATTCCTTCGCTCTCGTAACGACGACTGGATTGGGGCATTGTGTTTATCTATAATGCGCATAAGAAATCGTGAAATTATTAGAATACAGTAAGTCATCACTATCCGGAAGTCCGTACGTTGTAACCCGTAATAGGGAACATGCTCTAACTTGCCATAACTTGGAACACTTGTCCGATTAATTTCAAACCTTTTGAAAGGCAAACAACAGAGATTGCTGGAATTATAGATAGATAGAAGATAGATACTGTGGGTGCAAAATGCCAGCAACATGTCCTGTCATTGGTAACTAAGGCGCCCTTTCCCATCGGCCACGCTACGCAGCAACGTGTCCTGTCATTGATTTGGCAATAAATGGCCATAACTTGGGAACACTTGTCGATTAATATCAAACCTTGAAAAGCACATCCACAGGGCCCAGCAATATACTGGCAAGTTTCAATTAGATCGGACCAGTGGTTGTCGAGAAACAGCGGTCACAGACACACACACACACACACACACACACACCACACACACACACACACAAACACACACACAACAACACACACACACACACACACACACACACAACACACACACACACACCACATTGCTGGAATTATAGAGAGATGCCAAACTTGGTGACCTTTGGCTATGTTTACCTTATGACCTCAAAACAACAGAGAGTTTGGTGTCAAAGACACCCAATGCTCGCCTGTTTATACATTTATCGTTTTTAAAAGACTAGTCTAATAATTAATATTTTTTATAAAGCATTGCAGTGAAGTCTGATCAAATAATTTAAAGCAATATATGTACAGTATTTGTATATTGCAATCAGTAACAAGAGCGCAAGTGAGCACAATATACGCCCAAACAAGAAGGTATATACAGAATTGTGCTACTACATGGAAAACAGCATCCTGGTTGCCATGGCAACACTTTAGATGATGAACGTATGTCACGACACACGTCTCCACAGTCTGTACCTATGTACCAAATATGAAACGTGAAAGTTGAAAACTTTGGGAGTTAGAGTGCGGACAGAACGGATGGAAAACAGCATCCTGGTTGCCATGGCAACCACTTTAGATAACGAACGTATGTCGCGACACACCGTCTCCACAGTCTGTACCTATGTACCAAATATGAAACGTGAAAGTTGAAAACTTGGGATTAGATGCGGACAGGAACGGATGGACGGACGGACGACGGCGGACGGACGGACAGACAGACAGACAGACAGACAGACAGACAGACAGACAGACAGACAGAAGATGGACGGACGGACGGACGGACGATCGGTATCACATTATACACCCGATATATATATATATATATATATTATATATATATATATATATATATATATTATATATATATATATATCGGGCGTATAAAAAATAGTGGTAGATAAAAACATTAGAAAGGAAAAAATAACTTGCACAAATTTTTAACATTTTCACGGCTCACGCCGGGGTATCGCTATAGCTCTCTGTTCTTCGAACAGGCGAGCTAAAAGGCTTCATGTGAAGTTTTGTGAAGATTGGTTTAAAATTGGACTTGAAGGCGATAGATATTAAATATAAACCAATGTCACCCGTAGGGTGATCCGTATCTTGCAAAAGGTGACACGTGTGACTTCTTTAAGGTCACACTGAGGTGAACAGAGCTGCTATCCACCAGGAGCGACTCCTTGAGGAATATCTGTCTACGAGAGATTCCGATGAGAATCGTTCTACAGAGTAACCATGAAAATATCTGTTTGCCTCATAACGTCACCAAATCACGTCATAATGTCTCAAGCTTGATATACTGTATCTAGAAAGACTCATCGAGGTGTTCAATTTGAGGTACTACACGATATGGTTCCTAAAACTTGAAAATTTGACCTTGGGGTCAAATATGTTTGACCTTAGGCGTTAACCATGAAGGTCAAGGCCAATCGCCACCAAATTAATCAGCTGAATGCCAGACCATGAACTATATTCCATGAAGTTTGAAGACGATCCGATCAAATTACTCCAAAAATAAGGGTTTCGTCGACTCCCTGATTTGCGACAAAGTGACCTTGACCTTTGACCTTGACCTTCAAAATTTTATGGCCTGAAAGGGACCTCTATAGGCCTCTGATATGCGAAGTTACAAAAATTTCCAATGAAAACTGTGGTCTGCAGAATTTTTTTTCGTGATTACAGACAAACAACAAACAAACAAACAAACAAAAAAAAAAAATAAAAAAAAAACATACAGATGACTAACATATCTTGCAAAAACTTCGTTTTGGCAAGATAATAAAAAAAATTGTATACAATGCCGAGGCTCGTATGAGAGCGAACACACAACATACAAAAAGGGGAGCAGGAGATAAGGGTGGGAGAGGGAAAAAACAGTGTGGAACAGACACATTTGGAGATCTGTGGAAGGGAGAGGGATGGGTGGGGTAACCGGGTAAACAAGATGGAATTACAGGAATTTTCAGGTCCTTGCACGACATGGACATTCAGGAAGGAAAGCAAGGAATTTGAAGGACGTGGGTATGGGGTGGATTAACGGGTTAGAAAAAATCATGGTTTTGGATGGGGGAAGATAAGAGGTGGTGGGGAACAGCTGTTTTGAAGATCTGGGGAAGAGTGGATTGAAGAGAGTGTGGGAGTTTGCTACAAAGGCAGGAAAAAATAGGAATGAAAGAGTGAAGGTGAGCAGTGATTCTTGATTTTGGTAGTTTTACCAGAAGGGGTTGCTGGTGGAGCTAGAGCACCCTGCAGAAATATGGGAAGTTGGGGGGGGGGGTGGGACATATCGCAGACAGAGCGAAAGGGGGGCGAGATGGGAGGGAGGAGATGTAGAAGACAGAAAGACCACCGACCTGCCTGCAGTGATAGTGTGTGAGACCCAAAGACTCAACCTCATAGTGGAGATACAATGATCCTAAATGCCTTGGTTTCCACAGCGAGAAGCTGAGAAAGGTGCGAGCAGGAGCACCAGCCCAGAGAGAGAGCAGCACTCCATCAGGCTGTGTACGAAAGCTTTGTATGTGGTCAGGAGCTCAGGTGGCGGAGGAAGGACTTTGCACGACAGAGGATGCTCAGTTGGTGAATGGCTTTGGAGGCCAGGTTGGAAATGTGGCTTCCCAGGAAAGATCATGGCAGATATTGAGACCCAGAAACTTGAATGAAAGAACGTTTCAGGAGGATTGTTGAAAGTAGATTGGGGGGGGGGTCAAAACGGTCCTTTCGGAGAGACGTAGTGAGAGTGAGATTTGTCAGGGTTGAAAGACGTTCACGTGTTGAACAAGCTTGTGATTTATTCCAGTATGCAGAGTGAAGAGGCTTCTGCTTGCCGATCTGAGGGATGACAGATGGTTTGACAGAGGGGGAGTCATCAGCAAATAGATAAGGAGGATTTTCCAGAGAGTCGGCGAGATCATTGAAGAAAACAGAACAGGGCCAGAACACTGCCTTGAGGAACACCAGCCTGGACAGGTGTAGGGGTTGAGAGATCTCCATTAAGGGCACAGAGTCAGAGACAGTTGGGTGCGACTGGAAAGGTGGGTACAGAAAGTGATGGGTTTTGGGCACAAGATTTAGAAGCAAACACTAAGTATCGGCATTCAGCCATTTCACGTGCCGTGCCAGTTGTGTAGCCGTTTCAGATAAGGGAGGGGATGGAGGGGGAACATACAACAGAAAAATACTTTACTAGATGCCACCAGGATTTTGAGGAGGGAGACAGCTTTGAGAGTTCAGACTTGAGTTTAGAAAGATGTTGTTTTCTGGCTCTCCTGAGGGTCGACACACACTTGTTCCGAGATTTGTGGAAGGAACTGAGATTGCCTTCAGTTGGATTTGCCTTCCATGAGGCGAAGGCAAGTTGTTTCAGGACAACTGCCTCACCACAAGCTTCAATGTAACATGGGTGGAAGGAAGGGTGGGACATCTGAAGATGAGATGGGATAAATCTGTGTATGAGAGAGAGCAAGTTTCTTAGAAAGAATCCCTAGGACGAGTTGATGTCGGAGAAAGTAGAGATGGGAGACCGGTTTCGAAGTTTGACGGCTGCTTGAAAACCCTGCCAGTCAGCCTGAGTGAAATGCCAGACTCGACGGCTCTGTGGTGGTTCTCTAATAACAGCCAGAGAGATGTCCACTTTGACAAGCATGTGGTCAGATGAACATATTGGAGTGGAGGAAGAAGAGCAGATATTTTCAGGGAAATTGGTCAAAATCGGATCCAGAAGAGACGGAGTACCATTGGTTGAGATCCGGGTCGGGAAGTTGACAGATTGTGTCAGTCTCAATGGGTCGCAGAAGTCTTTGCTGAAGTGCCATGGCAGGTGAGAGAGGTACCCACACCCAGCAAACTGGCGTGATGACAACTGATGTCTCCACATATGAGGAAGACAGAGTTGGGATGAGAGGATAGAAGTTGGTCAATGTTTTTGGAAAGCGAGATGTAAATGGAGTCATCATTGTTTGTTGGACGGTACAACACATATATGAACATGAGGTGGGACTGGAGGGGAAGCCATA
>CM068960.1:14618390-14646397 GCA_035128595.1 Eptatretus atami
TTCCTGGGGGTGTGGGGGAGTGAGGGCAGTGAATGGAGAGTGAGGAATAGAGTCTGATGAAGAGAGCAATTCCGCCGCCAGGATGAGGCTCAGATCCATCATACCGGAGGAGGGAGTAACCAGGGAGAGATATGAGTGAGTCAGAGACGTCTTGAGGGAGGAAAGTTTCTGTGAAGCACATTTGGTCTGGTTTGTCAGTGGCAAACTGTATGGAAAGATGTCAGGTTTGAGCGAAGGCCCCAGATGTTTGAGGTCCACCCTGTGAAGGAAGAGGGAGGGGAGGGGGTTATGGGTGCAGTGGAGGGGAGGGTTTGGATGAGGCAGAGGGGGGGAGGTAGGAGAGTTGTTGAAAGAGGTGGGGGATTGCAGAAGAGCTAGGGGAGAGGGCCAGATGAAGAGGAGAAAAGGCTCATGGTGATGGTTGAGTTACAGTGGGGAGTTAAGACAGGGGCAGAGGGCAGCTGAAGATTGGAGGAGTTGGAGTGATGAGCTGGAAGAGAGATGACAGGGGAAGGAGGCAGCTATGTAGATGTGAGGGGGGGGGGTGGGGGCAACTTTGAGAAGGGAGAGCGGGGGAAGTGATTGAGGAGAAGGGTAATTATTGTAAGTGTAAGTGCTATAGTTTTATATAAGATTGTAAGTAGATTGTAAGTGATTGTAAGTGCTATAGTTTTCAAATTAGGAGCTTGGCACGATTTCATGCATTATATGATGCAATTTTTCACGATATACTCTGATGAAATAATTGAAGTATATAATCAAAATATAACTTGAGTTTGGAAGATCGGATCAAGTGGAATAATTAACTCGAAAAATTGAGTAAAATCTGAAAATGTTAAGAAATCAGTGATGTTTCGATTTTTGTGGGTATGTGTCATTACCAATCCACTTGCTATTGCTTGCCAAGCAAGCCGTTCCTATCAACCATTTCATTGAAGTCCTTTGCTTGGATGCTTAAGCCACTTGCTGAGCGCCCTATACGACTACAGTCGATCGCGGTACATTTTGTGTCCTGATCGGGATGCACATTCCGCAGTTGCGAACAGGTAGAGCTATGTAGGCAGCACACACGGATGTGGTCCATGTGGGTAGATTTGGATCTGTAAAGGGACTCTCCAATGATGTGTGTGCATGCCTGCATGCTTGGTTATGGGCACTGTGGTGGTTAAGTTTCATCCCGCATGATGATGGGTGGTGGAGGTTTTAACTTTTAACATCAGCAGCATATGAGCAATCACATTGTTTTCCTTTGTCCTCGTGACTGTTTCTCAAGCAATTGGTTATTTTCTATGAATCTGGTGTGCTTCAGAAAGGTCATGTGATTTCTCTTTTTGAGTTTCAAAGCAAAATATATTTGATAACACCTGATTTCCGAGTCATTTGCTGTTTAACGTGTTTTCTAAATTACAGAGCCAAATTTTTTCCACCGTCACACAACGACTGGCAGCTGTTTGTAAAGAACAATGTTTATGCACATCTCCTTGAAACGTCTATAATGCAACATTGTTTTTTAATTTGTTTATTGAAATTCCCCCAAAAGAAGTGTGAAAGCTACTCAAGTTTTTGGGTTGTATACAGTATGTACTGGAGTCAGTCGGGAATCACACTGACTCAAATCAGTTGGTAATCATGAGGACTCCAATCAGCCGATTACTGAAAAATTGCTGATTTCGGCAAGCCAGTGTGTGTGTGTGTGTGTGTGTGTGTGTGTGTGTGTGTGTGTGTGTGAGTGTGTGCGCGCGCGCATGCGCGTTCGTGTGTGTTATTCATAAAGCATAACATCTCTCTGCTAATTCCTCTACCCCACCCCCCCTCTCTCTCTCTCTCTCTCTCTTTGTTCATCCTCGCTCCACCCTCACCTTCTCCCCCCCCCCCCACTCCACATCCTCTCTCTCTGTCTATCTCCGAACATATCCAGATGGTGGTTATGTCCGGATGGTGGTTATCTCCGGACATATCCAGATGGTGGTTATGACTGGATGGTAGTTATCTCCATAGGTGTCTGGATGATGGTTATGTCAGGACGGTGGTTATCTCCGTATGCGTTAGAAGGGTCGTTATGTCCGGACGGACCTCCTCTCACACTGCTTTCCCTTGCCCTCCCTACCCCCTCATGCTGCCTTCCCTTCCCCCCCCTCCTTGCCCCCACCACTCCTTGCCCCCACATTCCTTGCTCACCCACCTCCTCGGTCTCCCTCCCTCCTCGCACCCCACCCTCCTCCATCTCCACTCATACTCGCTCCCCCTCCTCCCCCACAACGATCTATTTGCAGTGGAAATATTTTTTGCTGGGATTTGACCAATATTAATAAAGTAATCATTTAAATTCTCGACAATGGCAATAGTTTCTTCAATTAAAGCATCATTAATCTTTATTGTTGTAAGAGAGGTGTACATTTTCTATTTCCAGGCGTTTGACATAGTTACTTGCCTCGTAAAATAATCCTTTTTTTGCCTCTCTGCAAAATGATTGTAAGAATATTTCAATATTTTATGTACTTTTGATGAAATTGATCAGTTGGATTTGACCTACAAGTATGGTCTTTAACTAAATAAATTTATGTGAGCAAGGCGACGGCTTGATTTTGCTCGTTATAAATATAACTAGCAAATACAACCCTCCGCTTCGCTGATGGGAATATTAAGAGGGTGTGGGGGGGGGAGAAGAGGGAGAGGAGTGAGAGATGAGGGAGGGGAATGATAGAGGAGAGAGAGGAGGGAGGGGGAGGGATGGAAGGGGAGGGGAGGGAGATGGGATGGAGGGGGGGTGAGAGGGAGAGAGTGAGAGGGGTGAGAGAGATAGTGATAGGGGTGGGAAGGAGAGGGATGGGAGAGAGAAGAATAGGGGTGAGAGAGATAGTGATAGAGGTGGGAAGGAGAGGGATGGGAGAGAGAAGAATAGGGGTGGGAGAGAGAGGGTGGGATAGGGGTGAGAGAGGCAGAGGGGAGAGAGAAGGGAGGGGGTAGAGGGAGTGGAGGGAGAGTGCAGAGGGAGGGGCGCGGAGGGGAGAGGGGAGATCCGGCAGATGTGATGCCCAGTTTGACATCATCAGAGAGACAGCACAACACATTGATGAACCACCCTGCCTTTGAAACACCGGGATGACAGTTTATAGCTGGGTCTGGATTTGAACCTAGTCAAGTACTTCTCGGCTATCCTGCTGTGATCTGGCGATTCATTGCTTTATAAATACTGAATTGATCCGAGCAGCAATTCTGACTGATAAAAAACCACAAATCTTTCATTTGTTCAATTCGCACATTCTTTCACAGCCCTTCCTCTCCTCGACCTCCGAAGAGTTGTATGGTAGTGGAGGGGGTTTGGCAGGAGGATAGCATGAGGGGAGGGAAGGCAAGGCAGAGTGAGGGGAGGAAGGCAGCGTGAGGGAAGGGAAGGGAAGAGGAAGGCAGCGGTGAGGGGAAGGGAAGGGAAGGCAGCGGTGAGGGGAAGCAAGGGGAAAGGAAGGGAAGGCAGCGTGAGGGGAAGAGAGGGGAAAGGAAGGGAAGGCAGCATGAGGGGAAGACAGTGTGAGGGGAAGGGAGAGGAAGGCCGCCTGAAGTGGGAGAGGCAGCATGATGGGGGAGGGTGTGTGAGGGGAGTATAATAAAACATGGTGTATAATAAAATTGCACATTTTCAGCAAGCCAGCCATCACCCGATACACCGCAGTACAACGTGGGGCCAATGCAGGTGAGTGGCTCCTGAACATTGTTCAAGCCAATTGATATACAGTATTCAGTGACAGTTTGAATATTATAGAGTGCTCACGAAGTGGCGAAAGCACTACAACAAAACGGTTGATAAGGAACGGCTGGCTTGGCAAGCAATTAGCGAATGCCGAGCCCGAATATTAAACACACACCTCCTGGAGACACCCAAAATATTAAACAACATCCGAATTAGACAAATTAACACTTTCTTTTTAGCAGTCGGAACGACTGCGAAGTTCAATTCTGGAGCTTCAATTTTTTGATTCGGCTTAGTTTAAGAGATTCTCGCGATAATGTCATGTGAGGAAATAAAATGAAGCCACAATCACTGGTGTCTCCGGGCGTTTATAAGCATTGCAATGTTTCCAGTGATTCATATGTAAGATGATCAGACATTCGATAATATGAGTGAGGAAAGTGAGAAAAAACAAAAACACTTATCATTATGAAATCGTTGCGGCCTGTTCCAAGTCTAGGCATGGTTGAGCAGGCCAAAAAAAGCGAATTAAGACCCCAGCAAGGTAACAGTTTATGCGTCCCGAGGGAGAACGAGGTGGCCAAGGATGCGCCTGATAAAATATATAATTTAAAAAGGCAAATTATTATCTTCAAAAGGGGTGTTTTAATTAACCCAAACACATAATTTTCATTCATGCACTCCCTTGGTGTTCCCTTAGCATGCATGCAAAGTTTCAGTCCACAAGGTTTCATGGTTTTGGAGTAATGGAGGAGATGCACACACTGACTGACTAAATGGACCGACTTCCGCATGCTGACATTTATTAGTATAGACGAGCAAATACTGCCCGTCGCTTCGCTGAGGGGAATACCAAAAGAGGGGTGGAGAGATAAAGGGGTGGGGGGGGGGGGAAAGAGAGGAGGGAAAGAGAGAGGTGGGGAGAGAGAGGAGGTGGGGAAAGAGGAGGTGGGGGGAGAGAGCAAATAAGACCTGTCACTTCAACAAGATAAAAGTAAGTAAGACAAAGCGATGGTATCCAAGGCCATCTTCACTCATGGCTCGCAGCCTTCCTCTCCTGTCGCAGCCAACGTGTGGCCTTGAATGGAGTTCTCTCATCCCCTCTTCCTGTCCAGGCTGGAGTTCCTCAAGGCAGCGTTCTGGGCCCAGTGATTTTTCTGGTTTTCTTCAATGATCTCTCTGACTCTCTGGAAAATCCACTTTATGTCTTTGCTGATGACTCCACCCTCTGCCGTACCATCTGTCATCCCTCAGACCGGCAAGCTGTAACTTCTTCGCTCTCTGCAGATCTGGATAAAATGGTCTGGTCTGGTCAAACTGGTCCAACACATGGAACATATCTTTCAATCCTGACAAATCTCACACTCTCACCATGTGTCTCCGAAAGGACCGTTTTGGAACCCCCCCCCCCCATCTACTTTCTCAAAAATCCTCTGGAAGAAGTCCTTTCATGCAAGCTTCTGAGTCTCACTATCTGCCATGATCTTTCTTTGGAAAGCCACATTTCCAACCTGGCCTCCAAAGCCAGTCCCCAACTGGGAATCCTCCATCGTGCAAAGTCTCCTCCGGCCCACTGTAGCTCCTGAACACACACAAAGCTTTTGTCCACAGCCTGATGGAGTACTGCTCTCCCCTTGGGCCGGTGCTCCTGCCTCTCACATTTCTCAGCTTCACGCTGTGGAAACCAAGGCATTTAGGATCATTGGCATCTCCCATGATGAGGCCGAGTCTTTGGGCCTCTCACTCTCTCACTGCAGGCAGGTCGGTGGTCTTTCTGTCTTCTACCCTCTCTTCTCCGGTCTCGCCCCCCCCCGCTCTGTCTGCAATTTGTCCCAACCATATTTCCGCAGGGCGCTCAAGGTCTGCCAACAACCCCCTTCTGGTAAAACTACCAAATCAAGAATCACTGCTCACCTTTACTCTTTCATTCCTCTTTTTTTCCTGCCTTTGGAATAAACTCCACACTCTCTTCATTCCCATTCTTTCCTGCAGGCCTTCAAAACAGTTGTTCACCACCACTTCTTATATCCCCCCATCCAAAACCACGATCTTTTCTACCCCCGTTAATCCACCCCCAACTCACCTCCTTCAAATTCCCTGCTTTCTTCCTGAAAGTCCTTGTAATGTCCATCTTGTATACCCCATGTTCCCTGCCCCATCCCTCTCCCTTCCACAGATCTCCTCATGTCTCTGTTCCCCAGTTTTGTCCTCCTCTCCCGCCCCTCTTGTCTCATATCCCCCTTGCTATGCATTGTGTGTTCGCTCTCATACGAGCCTCGACAATGTATACAAATATATATATATATATATATATATATATATATATATATATATATATATATATATATATATATATATATCTGACCTTGCGTGATATTTAATCCCGGGGATCTTTGACTGGTTTATGGGTAAACATGACCATTCTCGGGGTCAGGCATCCGGGAACTTCGCCGACCCATAATGCAATGTCCGCATAGCAATGCTGGCGAAGGGAAAACAAAGTACCTCGTTCGCTCGGATCGCCGTGCTATGCGTTGCAGCGGTGTATGTAGCGCTAACGCTATCGCAGGGCACTCGACTCGTACCTGTTACAGTTTGTTTCTTTCGTAGCCTTTATTACACATTATTATTTGCAACAATGCCGAAAAGTTGCTGTATTTTCAGTTGTACTAATAACAAGGCAAAAAATTCAGAACTCTCATTTTATCTCATACCAAGTCGGGCTACTGAACCAGAGAGGAGACTTCTGTGGCTTAGAGCCATGAGACAAAAAATTTGTGGGCTTCCAGTGATCGGTAGTTTTTCATTGCCTCATGTGTAAACACTCCTGAGATTAAAAAGAAAATATATTCTGTGGTTAGTTATTAAATAGTACCAGGGCAATTAAGCAACGGTACATCATGCAAAAACATTAATGCCTCGGCCCTTGATTGCCATTAATAGGATTAGAACTTGCAAACTAAATGCAATGACAATGTGTCGGCCTTTCCTTTAAGTTCACCGCAGTCTTGTCCTCAGCCCAGGCGCTTCGACTCAGCAGCCACAAGAAATAGCCACGCACTGCTACATCATTACAAAACGTGGAGACACACAGGCACACATGCTCACTCACATACGGCAACGCTCATACACATAGTCATGCACATCATTAAAATCAGGGATAACACAGAATTTATACAACATGAATGTGGCAAAATTTTAATCATTCATTGACATTCTTGCTGGGTCAGTGAGTGACCCACAACTAGCACAGATGACTCACTGTCACACAGTACAGACAAGGCAGGTCAATTAAAACTATTACTAACTAGCCACGTCAGCTCGGGAGTTCATAAATAATTGAAATAATATATTAACACTCCAGTACAGTAATATTAGATAATACACAGTTAAACTTGGTTTAAAATTTAATTACATACCTGGTGTCTTGACTAGATACGTGTATACGTCCGGGACTTGCACGTTCGGCCATTCCTTCGGGTTGTCGATCCACGAATCACCGGGGTACTGGTAGGGGGCAATAATCAAGGCCAATTAACTGTATTTTGGCTCGATATGTGGCCAATGCGTCACCTGACAAATGTTCTACATATTGATATGACATTGCAAACACTTGGGTGAACACAATGTATCAACAATTTATCTGAAATACATCGACAGAAAAAAACAAACCACTCGGCTTTGCGTGCAAGTAAACCACGATGTGCGTGCGTCTGCGATCGGTGCTGCATTTGTTTTCCCCTTTGCCAACATGGCGGTCACGTGACCAAGCAAAGTCACGTGACTGTGACGTATGTCCGACCTCAAGAATCACCTTCGAGCCTCAACACAGAGTGCCGTTTCCACTGAGGATCAACACACAGAGGACAATGGATTATAATGATCAAGACCACACTGGCCAATCAGCAACACATGGTGACCAGCCAATAAGCACCCCACAATAACCAGCCAATGGGGCGTGAAGTTCTTGTAAACTCTGCACTCCATTCGTTCCAATTACTTCCTCCAGTCGATGGGCGAAGCATGCTGCCAAAAATGGCACGGCTTACTTCTCTTTTTCTTTCGAGTTATTTTTAAATTATAAAGAATATAAATAGTTATTTTAAGAGCCAACACATTATGTAAACCATAAAACTTTTACTCTATTATCATTCTACCATGGAAACCTTTAAACAGCACTTGAACAGGATAATTGTGTATTTGCTCAACAAAACTTAAGCTCCATTATATTTACCTCACACTTGCGAAGTGAAGAGACGAGTTAAGCGATTTGTTCACTTTGTCCATCTGTCTCCAAATGCCAGTTAATGATCAATAAATAACTTAATTTCAATTTAATGTTATATTTTGAACACGAATCAGAACATAGATCAGAAAAAGAACCTGTAGTTTTGGCAGTACTTTGACTTTGAATTTGGCACAACCGCGCATGTGCAGAGAAGAGCAAGACAATTTTCTCTACTCTGTCTTCCTGTCTGGCAGTGAAACAAAATTGAAAATCGGTCCAAACAGGAAACTTACTGTTTTAAGGATGTCATAAAGGACACAAAATACAGGCATGAAGAACATGTTAAATAAGGTAGTGTAAAAGACGCTGCATCAACGGCAGTAAACTTCCGAAAAATGTTTTTTTTCGACAACTTTCAAAATCTTTATCTTATTTCAATTGGATTACTTGAACACTTAAGAAAAGAGATCGCCCTCTTGGCATCTTCAAAAATCATTTTTTAGCAGTACTTGGACAAAATATTATGGCATTTTCGATCATCACGACCAATGAAATTTGTCGCTCAGAGGCAATGCCCATGTCCTTTTTCTCAAGACTACATGGGGCAAGGTGTTCTATGAACTCTCGAATTTGTTTATTACCCTCGCCGGAGGAGAGGGTATTGCATTTGGGTCTCTTTGTCTGTCTGTCTGTCTGTCTATCCATTTGTTTGTTTGTCCGCACAGAACATGACTGTTTTTCTCTGCAACCGCTTGTAAGATTGACATGAAATTTTCACCATTGGAGCGACTACTCATGTAGAATGTTTTAATGATAATTATGATGTCATAGGTCATGTTTTGGAAAAACGTGCATAGGTCACATGCAATGTTACAAGCCATGTTGGAAAAAACAGGAAAAACTTTGGACCTCTGTATCTAAGAAACCGCACCATGGAAAAAACATGAAACTTTGCAGATGGCAAGTACTCCACATGGGGAATAAGTGTGATTAAAAAAAAATGATGTCATAGGTGCCTTCATTATGACATTATAATTGCATATGTAGAACGCTATATCCATAAGAGTATAGATTTTTGAGGGTCATCTCGGGATGAATTGGTCCACAGAAAAAAAAACAATGATGACGTTATCAGTCACGTGATTCAGCAGTCATACGTTAACAAAAAAAAAACCTTCAAAAATCTTCTTCTCTGAAACAGCTAAATGGAGAGGCAAAACTTTACAGGTATGACCACCTATCCATGAGGAACAAAACGTTCCCACCTTTGACATCACAGGTCATATGGTTTGTCAGCCATATTAGATTTACCCAAAAAACAATTTTTTAAAAAACATCTTCTCCAGAACAGCTGTTCTTCACACACGTTCACCAAGCCTTGGGGATACCAGGGTGTTCATGAATAATTATAATTGATAGGTCACATGGTCTGGCAGCCATATTGAAGTGGGTGAAAATCCTAAAAAAAAATTCTTTCTCTTGAACTGTTCCATTGATCAACGTGAAGCCTCACAATTATGATCTCGTAGTGATGGGGAATATAGGTTTTAAATTTCAACCTGATCGGACACAGGGTCTGGCAGCCAGATTTATTTAATTTTTTGAGCTGGGTTATTTTTGATCTTTTTTTTTTGAATAAGGCTCACTTGACTGCGCCTGGATGGGTTTGGGGGTAGAGGAGTAGCAGCTGAAATGTGAATCCTATCCAGGTTGCTCCTGATGACTTAATCTTTGCTTTTTGCTTCTTCAGGTTCCTTCTGATGACTCCAGTGCAGGACTGTACCTCCAGTATTTGGTCTTCCATTTGATTTGAATTTATTTTAATTACATTTTGAATTCAATTGAACAATAATAAATGTCATGGGTCAGGGTCAAGCGTCCAATCAAAGTGGGGTTGCATCAAAACGGGATGTCTTGGTACCCGGTCAACACTGCCAGCAGTTATACAGTAGGAGTTCTTGTTAGTAGTTATGTCTATTATTAATAACGTAACACACCAGTACAAAAACACCACACAGAACTATACAAAACAAGTCCTGGCGAGGGTCTGCAATCTCTGAGTTCTCTTTCTCGTTTTCTCCTTTAAAAGCAAAACTTTTACTGCACAGGAAAGCAAGAATGGCCAGCAAAGTCAGAAATACTTCGACGAAGATCAACGGATTGGTCAGTCAATAGTAGAATCAGACTTCCCGAAGGGGTGGAAGCCAGAACAATATGAACACGAAGCCATCATTTCCCTTGCAAGGACAAAAATGGGACTTGTACCGACTGACTTTGCAGAAATTGACGTAAAGGAAACTTTCTCATCGGAGGCACTCTCAACTCAGGGAGTAAAGAAGTGAAAGTATTTCCCGTTCTTGTGCCATCAGCAATGGGGAAACGTCTCGTTTGGCAGGCATAGTCTACACGTTGGCGCCGGACATATAAAAGCTCCTTTCTCGATGCTTCTTGCGTACCTCCCAGCCCAACGTGCCCTATTTCTAAAGGCTGACTAGGAAAAAGAAGTGAAATTCCCCGTGGCCTGAAACACAGTCACCCTTTTGTTGGCGTGTCACTCACAATTACTTGGACAATATGCGATAGCTGGGCGACCAAGGAACTCTGGTCAATGGACGGCACAGTCGAAGCTGCGGCCGTTCAGCAGGGCCTGCCTTTTCAGCCGGACCTCGAGAGCCAGGACCTCCGCCGAGCAATTGCGCGGGAATTGGTCCGGCCGTGAAAGCCGAGAGGATTTCTTTTTTTCACCGGACGGCACTATATACGTCTTATGGACAATGTCGTTCAGGTGCGAGCGGGTTTGAAGATGTCGAACGTGGCCATTGGGCCTACTTTGCCCCCACGAGACGACATTTCCGTTCGCCTTGCGATGAACCTGATCTATTTTCATCGAACGCACTTCAATTATCACGCTCTGCCGATCATCACGAGCCTAATTGTTCGGCTCCCTGTTTTTGACCTTCTCTCTTGGTGGTTTGATACAAGCCATTGTGCTCACAATCTTCCCCATTTACTTGACGCAATTTGAGCTTTGTGCAGCGATGATAACTCAAAATTTTACAGACTTATCAAAATGTGCGACTCTGTAATTTCAGGGTACTTTAAAGAGCTGTCCTTTTTACTGTTGTTGCCAATTCATGTCTGATTTTGCTGTACCTATTGCAGAACATCAGTGCTGCCGAAGCAGTTTCTTGGCAAGGGAAAATTATGCTGGGTGGTTTGACTTTGCCTTCCAAGCTGGAGTTGTAGGGCAGGAATTTGGAATTGGTTCAGGGTGCCAACGACGATTCGCTTACTCTTCACGAGGGACACCGTGGTATCTTTATCATCGACCACCTAAAGTCAGCAGACGGGACGCTCGGTTTGACATCCACCCAAGACACACACACACACACACACACACACACACACACACACACATTGATGTCTGCGAGACACCAGAATGGCAGTTTACAGCTGGGTCGAGATTCAAATTCAGGATAGACAGTTCAGAAGCGAGTGTGCACACCACTAGACCATCACGTTGGGCATCCTTGTAGTAAACTATCATCGGTGTCTTTAGTTTACTCACTAAGGAACACGGAATCTCCAATTGATAATATCATTGCCTCTGAATGGGAGCACATCTTCGATTTACAGACTATAAAATTCAGATTTATTTTTGTGGATAAGATGAAGGAAGAATAAGATTTATTTCTTACATTATATCAACCTCCTCATCCTTTGTCACATGACTGCTCATTTGCAAATTTTCCCTGTTAATTGAATTTTTTGTTGTTGAATGGATCAATGATGCTTTGATCATTTTGGATCCAACCGAATGCAATGTCATCCCAAAAGGTGTTCCAACACCCCTCCCACTTCTCCCACTAACCTTGTCACACATAATAATGTTGAAATTATTATTTCTCAGCATATTATCCTTTATTAACGTCGATGCAGTTACTCTGTGGTCTCAAAATGTCTTCCCTTTTGATGGAATGTCATAAGATTTGGACCGAAAAGATCTTGATCAGATGAGCGGAATGAGACGTTTGCTCCAAAATATCTGTCAAGGCAAAACATGATGTAGCGAAGCTCCTTTGAGGTGCCCTTCAGCATGTTTTTTTGTGTCAATGTTGCAATGTTTTGACGTCACACAACTCCACGAGTTAATCATAATAAATGGAGATGCCATTGAATGACCATTTGTGGCCTACCTCTGCCCTAAATGTGTGACAAGTAGTACCAGCCAATTTTCTTTAACAATCTTCCCCTCTTTTATGGTAATGCACTACCTCCTGTCGAACACAACTTCCTAGAACCATTGAGGTATTCGGATTATGAAGTTTGGCTCCACCTATCTGATTCACCAAGTCCATCTATAATTTTGAATTGCCTTCTTCACATCTTGCAAACTATTCATCCTAGATAATGGCCAATGTCTACAAAGCTATGATGCAAGGAACTGGCCTGATCAACATTGTGGATGTTACTACCATCGGAAGAAATACACCAAGGCTAAGGTAGCTTCTCATAGTATCTGTGAGCCATAAGGATGCTGTGATGTTGCTGCTATGAGTTACCCCGCACATGTGAAGCGAAAAGCGGGTTGAGCAATTGGTTCATTTCTGTCTGTTTGTCTGTCCTTTTGTATTTTTATTTTTGTAAATAATGTCGAGGTCGTATGAGAGCTAACACACAGAATGTAAACAAGGGGAGCAGGAGACAAGAGGGGCAGGAGAGGAAGGAAAAACAGTGGGGAACAGAGACATGAGGAGATATGTGAAAGGAGAGGGATGCGGCGGTGTACACAGGGTAAACAGGATGGACACTATAGGGACTTTCAGGTCCTTACACAACAGGACTTTCAGGAAAGAAAGCAGGGAATTTGAAGGAGGTTGGTTTGGGGTGGATTAACGGGGGTAGAAAAGATCGTGGTTTTGGATGGGGGAAGGTTTGAGATGGTGGTGAACAGCTGTTTTGAAGACGTGGAGGGAAGAAGGGATTGAGGAGGAATGGGAGTTTGTTCCAATGCAGGAAAAAAGAGGATTGAAAGAGTGAAGGTGAGCAGTGATTCGTGATTTTGGTAGTTTTACCAGAAGGGGTTGTTGGCGGACCTTGAGCGCCTGGCGGAAATATGGTGGGGACAAATCGCAGACAGGGCAGGGGGGGGGGCGTGAGGCTGAGAGGAGACGGTAGACGACAGAAAGACCACCGACTCACCTGCGGTGAGAGAGTGAGACCCAAAGACTCGCCCTCATCGCGGGAGATACCAATGATCCTAAAATCCTTCATTTCCACAGTGTTAAGCCAAGAAAAGGGAGAGGCAGGAGCACCAGCCCAGAGGGGAGAGCGGTACTTCATCAGGCTGTGGACAAAAGCCTTGTTTGTGGTCAGGTGCTCAGGTATGCCAAGGAAGGACTTTGCACGATGGAGGATATAAAGGACACAAACAACAGGCATGAATAACGAATGTAATGTGTTAAATAAGGTAGTGTATAATACCTTGCATCAACAACAGTAAACTTATGGGAAAAAAATAAATTGTATGACCTTTAAAATTTTCATTTTATTTCAACTGAATTATTTGCTTGAACACTGTAGAACACAAATGTTTTTCTCGGCACTTTCAAAAGTATTTGTCTTAAGTTGTGGGATTTTGAATTTGCACCTGATGTTTGAAAACTGTTACTATCGGCTTGTGGTCCACTCGGCCGGGAGGTAGAAGTAGTAAGTGTGTTCTAGATTTGAGTCTGATGGTGGGTGATTCATTAGTGGGGTATGATTAATCTAATCTCAATAATCTTTCATTCCCATTGTAGTCTTTTCATCTGTCTTGGTACCATTGAACTGTATACAAGACTGGAAAGATTATGAGCGGTGCAAATTTGTCACCACCAAGCGCCATCTTAGGAGGCCCACTCGTCACAGATATATTTTGACTCGTGAGTTAAATTTGAGGGAGATCCTGAATATTGAATGTTAATTTTGAGTTGAAAGTCAAAGTCGATGTAAACACTTTCTCACATAAACATAACGCAACGTGGGCCACGGTGAATCATTCAATGGGCCTATCAACATGGTGGCGTGTGTGTGTTGAGAAGTGGCTGTGCAGTGGCGACGCAATGGTGCGTGCAACGTGAATAGCCATAATCCTTCCAGTCTTATATATATATAATTCAATGCTTGGTACACTCACTAATGATTCCTCTCCTCTCTTTGCAGCTGAACACTATTTCCTACAATAAGCATCCTCGATGCTTTTGTTCTATTAAAAGGAACTGTTTCTTTTTTTGTCAATGATTAAATTGTTAACTTGGAGAGGTTGATTGTATCATAAGCTAATTTGTGCATGACCGTGCTCTCAAACCATTGTGCATATTTAAATTACAGGGGCCTCTTGATTTACACCATAGTTGCGTTCTTGAAGATAGTCGTGTAAATGAAAAACGTGTAAATTAAAAACAATTTCCCCATAAATAAATAATGTAATAGGTGGAGGTTCGGGGGAGTGCTGCGTCAATCCTCATTTTTATTGTCATATTTTAACTATAACAGTGGTGTATTTTCTTTAAATTGTAATGTTTAAGATATAAACAATGAAAAATTGTGAAAACACTTCCACGTACTGTTGCATTTAATAAATTCCAACAACTAGAAATAGATAAATTAAAGAAAGGGGATGTTAACACTGCGTTACTTGCTGACGTCTTCTTGTTTCTGGAAGTCTTGAGGGGAAGGAGGTGAAGGAGTTATAGAGGAGGGGGATCATCTGTGTCAGATGACCTTGGTGAAGATGGTGGCGAAGATGATGGTGTTGATGATGTTCAATTGGAGAGGGTATGAGATGCGGTTTAGCTTTTTGACCGCAAGATGTTGAGGACTCGCTGGCATCGTCCTTTGGATGTTCTTTCTCTTCCTTTTTTTGAAAAAAGGAAAACAAATTCGTCTGAGCTCCCTTCATCTGCTTTTCTTTTTGAATTAACTTATAGCAGCTGAGGTCCACTTGGACATTTCGGACCACCCTTGAGCTGCGTTTTGTGTTGGGGTCATCTTCATCGAAGATGGCGAGACCCATATCAATGAGGCAGGAAGCCTCCACCATCCTCTTACTAGTGAGAGTACGCAGTGGCTCAACCTCTTCACTTTCTGCCTCTGACTCCTTCACCTGGCGTTCCTTCTCCAGCATTAGAAGGTCCTCATTTGAGAGCTCCTCCCGGTACGGGTCCAGCAACTCCACTACATCACCCTCCTCCACCTCATCAAAGCCGACAGTCTTGGCTATTTTGATGATGTTATGTTGTGCTTTTGACAAATCATTATTCACAATGAAACCCTTGAAGCCGTGAACAAATTGAGGGCAAAGTTTCCCCCATGCACCAATCACGCAGGAAAGGGTGACTTCCTTCCAAGACTCATAATTACAAAGAGCATCCCTGATTGTAAAGGCCTTCCAGAATTCCTTTACAGTCATCTGATTATCAGTTGATTTCACCAGGTTTGAAAATGTTATTTGGAGATAATACGCCTTGAATGTAGCAATCACTCCCTGGTCCATGGGTTGAATTAGAGATGTCGTGTTGGATGGAAGAAACACAACCTTAATGTTTTCGTTAAGGTCCTGGATGGATGTTGGATGAGCTGGGGCATTATTGAGGAGGATGAGAATTTTAAAACTCAAATTCTTCTTCTCACAATATTCGTTCAACTCGGTAGGAAGCTCGGAGCTAAAACATTCACAAAATATTTTGCCTCTTATCCAGCCATTGGCATTTGAATTCCAATAGACAGGCAAACATTTTTTTAACATATCCCTTCATAGCCCTGGGATTTTCTGAATGGTAAACCATAAACGGTTTCAATTTACAATCCCCTTCAGAGTTATCTCCCAAAAAGCAGCGTGAAGCGATCTTTCGCTGCTTGAAACCCAGGTGCGCTCTTCTCATCACGAGAAATGTATATCCTACGTGGCGTCCTCTTCCAAAATAGACCAGTCTCATCAATGTTGAAAATTTGTTTTGGAGAATATCCACCTTCCTCGATAATGGCCTGGAGAAACGCAGGAAACTTCTCTGCGGCATCAGTGTCGGCAGCAACAGCCTCTCCGGTCATTTTGACGCTTCTGGAAGTTCGAAAACCACCAGAAGTAGCGTTAAATGGCTTCAATTCACCTTCATATCAGCTGCACGATCACCTCTTTCATACCGTCCTAATACTTCAATAGTGATGGCCATCCTCTGTCTTTTCCTACCATGTCTGTCCCATCCTACCCTGTCATACCCATCTTCTGTCTGTCCTAGTGATGGCCATCCTACAAATCTCGCAACACCACGGACACTTTCCAGTCATTCACGCTCAAAATGGTAAACACTTCACTAAATGCACGGAACTAGGATGGAGGCTTTCTGGAAACGAACTGAGGGAGCGGGAAAACTAGTGAGAGGGAGGCAACTTATCGAGCTGCCATCAGCTGTTATAACTAAAACGTTTTCAAGCTGTTCAGTGCGAAAATTAAATCGCAGCATTACTCACACACTCGAATCGCATAATTCCAAACACTCGTGAATGTACATTAAAAAGTGGTATAAATGACAGGCGCCCCCTATTCCAAAAACACGCAAATAGAACACGCGTAAAAGGCGAGCTTGCAGGATCCACATTATTCTTGTTATTGGACACAACACACAACATTCGTGCAGAAAACAAAAGTCTGGAGAAGCAACCATGCTGGGTATTGTTGAGAGAAGAAGAGGAAGAGGCAAACCTTGTATGTGCTGGAGGGATGGGTGAAGGTGCAACCAAGCTGTTTCTGCCAGAGCTTCAGGAAGTGGCGCAGGATCTAATCAGGATGTTTGGAAAAATCTGATCATGAATGTCACCAGAAATCAGACACAACTTTTTGGAACCACTTGACTTGTTATCCTGCAATAACATTTTATGTGAATATTTAGAATTGTTCAATATATTGTGATCATTTATTCAATGAACTTGAGTATTAAAGTACAGTATGCACTGTTTTATATAAATGCATGTATCTAAACTAGGTGTGTGTGTGTGTGTGTGTGTGTGTGTGTGTGTGTGTTTGTGTAAGTGTGTGTGTATGTGTGTTTGCATGTGTGTATGTATTGTTGCGGACCCGGGGTCGGGGGAAAAGACCACGAGGGGTGAATTACCTTGGGTTCCCACCAGACTCTCCGGAATTGCACAATAATAACTTCATGATGTGGCAGGTTGCTAATCGACCGCAAAAGACAATAACTCGACCACGTGACTGAGCGTCCTCCATCTAATACCATTTACCTAAAGGTCACGTGATCTAATAACCGGGGGACACGGCCTCGGTACGCACTTGCTCAAATCAGATCACCTTACCAGATCAGATGCAGCCAAGCGGGACTGCCAAGCACGTACCGGCTAGGAAACAGATCGTTGGGGAAAAACGTCCCGGCTAAACGAGGGTGCGGACCATGCTGGACTAGTGGAGGAAAACACGAAAACGGCCTGGGAACATTTCTATACAGAGCATTTATTTACAATCAAGTGATGAAAAGTATGCGGCTCATTGAATGGGGTTTATTTTATGTTCAGCAGGGGATAGCAAGGAATATGTGGGGTTGCGGAAAAAGGCAAGCAATCTTATAAAAGCAGAGGCAGAGCAGAGTTATCCCGTTATATCTTCTTCAATCTTAATTTATGCTAGGAGAGGCGCCATCACATACATACATACACACACAACACACACACAACACACACAACACGGAAAATTAGATAGCCAGAGAGAAAGAAAGCAGTGAGGGTAAACAACCTCTCAATACCTGGTGCAGTCGGCAGACCATCGCAACTCAGAACGCTTAGGGAGAGGTAACATTCCGGTCAGAAGTTTTGAACACCCCTATTTTCCAGTTTTTACTGAAATTTAAGCAGTTTAATGTTTCAATGTACTCTGAAATTAAAGCAAGAGAAAATAAACAATTGCAGATAAAAAGAAATCATGGAATCGTTTTGTTGAACAAAATCTTATCGAATTTTTGACTCATCAAAGTAGCCACCTTTTGCAGATATAAAACTGAACATACTCGTGCATTCTTCTACAATGGAAATCAAATATTGTTCGGAAAGTTCTTGCCAACACTGTTGCAGAAGTTCCCAAATGTGTTGCAATTGTAGGTTGCTTTGCTTTCACCCTTCTGTCCAGTTCATCCCAAACCAGCTGATGGGGTTTAAGTCTGGAGACTGTGCTGGCCATTCCATGATTTAAGCCAACCGTCTTGTTCTTTTCTTCTAAGATAGTTCTGGCATAGCCTGGAGGTATGTTTTGGGTCATTATCTTGCTGTAGGATGAACCTGACCAACCAGGCGTAGACCAGAGGGTATTGCATGGCTCTGCAAAATGCTGTGGTCGCCCTTTTGGTTCAGGGTGCCAGTCACTCTGTGCAAGTCGCTGACCTGGATCCAGCAAAAGAGCCCCAGATCATCACGCTTCCTCCTCCATGTTTGACAGTTGGTGTCACACACTGAGGAACCATCCTTCGCCTACTCGACGGCGTACAAAAATCCTGCATGATGAACCGAATATTTCAAATTTTCATTCATCGGTCCATAAGACCCTCTTCCAGTTTTCAGGAGTCCACTGGTGGTGCTTCATGGCCCAGGCAAGCTTCTTTTCTTATTTTGCCATCTTAGCAATGGCTTTCTTACTGCCACTCGACCTGTCAAACTGCAGCTCGAAGTCTTCTCTTCACAGTTGAAACTGAGACTTCCTTACTTCGACCAGTGTTAAGCTGTGCTTGAAGCTACTGCCCTGTGAGCCGCCTATCACGCAAGCTGTTGACTCTCAGAAACTTGTCTTCTGATTGTGTTGTGGCTTTGGGTCTGCCAGACCTCTCCTGTCAGAGTTTCCTCCAGTTTCCACGTGCCTTTTGATGGTGTGGAAACTGTACTCACTGACACCTTGGCTTACTTTGCAATTTCTCTAAAGGAAAGACCTCACTTTTAAGGGTTATAATGGTCTGTCTGTCTTCCTTTGTTAATTGTCTTTTCCTCGCCCTTATGATAGCAATATACTATTTCCTGCAGTGCAATATTGTCCAAATAATGCTTCAGAGGGTGGAGCAACACATTCTGTTCCAACACTGCTTTTATACAGCAGAGGGTTTGTAACTAATCAACAAAAGTTGGGACACTGTAGGAATTGTTTGCATCAACTTTCAAGGCTTAATTTACTTCCATTACTCAGAGCAACTGCAGTTGCAACCCATTACTTATTCCCTGAAAGGGCCTTTTTTAACAACTCTGAAATTACATTATTTTTCAGTTTTTGGTAACCTAAACTTTTTTTTTTTAACCTCTGGCAGTTTACCGCTTAGCTTTGTACCATTTCAGGTTATTCACTGGACTTGAACTGTTTAAATTTCAGTGAAAACTGAAAAATGGGTTGTTCTAAAACTTTAGACTGGTAGAGTATGTACATATGATGTATGATATGATATCAAAAGTAATGGGACAGTACACCCAAGTATCAATCCTCCCTCTCTGCATGTGCATATTTTTTCAGCATTTGCAAAGCAGTATGTGCTTTATAGTTACTGTCTTTGAAGCTTTATAGCTGCTGGTTGCATCATTTTCTGGGGGTGTGGCTGTGCCACTGATACAGTGCCCTCTATTAGCAGTGCACTGGTACTCATTTCGCCGACTTCAGAAGGATGACAGCCTGAGTCAACCACACCTGGTGTTAATTCAATGGAAAAACAGGGCTCCAACTCAAGACCCTAAGATCTTAAGCCAGCTCCTTTAACCGTTAGGGCAACACCAGGCTTATGTGCTTTCGAAAAGTGTCTTATTGCGACAATTTGGACAATTCTGCATTCCCGACATTGATGATGAACTACAATTCTGCACGATGGAACAGATATGGTTTGACATGAATGGCTCATTGTGGATTGGTTTCACACAAAAATTCACATCTAAGCTGGACTTGCCAGCCAATTGTTCTAATGGATAGCAGTTGCTATGGTTTTTGAGGAGTTTGAAAAAAGTTGCCAGTGTATGAGGTACTACTCTTATATATTTTGGGTCCTTGAAGAGTGTACATCCTATCTCGATCTTAAGCAGTGCGAGCAAGATCGTCTGCATAAGTGGATTTCTTATATAAGTATTAAATAGTGGAGATTAAAAATATGGTCTTGCGGACGATGATTGTTTAAGGTCTTTCAGGAACTTGCCTTGTCTCTAAGAGAACCTCGAAACTGGAGATGGTCCATCACCTGCATCATGGTCTGATCAGCTGTGGAGAACAGGTTTTGGAATTGAGAAGAAGACAGGCAGTCAGAGCATGAGCTGTAACCTTTAGTGGATAGCACTGAAAAGATGTGCCCTGAGTACGAAGCACTTTCAAGGCTTTTCAGATAGAACGTGTGAACTTGAGGCTCTCTCCCATCTCGTACCATCTTTGTAATGTTGCTGAGTTCAGATTTAATATATTACAGTACCTCTGTGGTGATGTCTGGGTCCCAAGTCACTTCATATTCTTATCAGACTGCTTTTGTCCCATTAAGTCAACAAGGTGTGTGGGATCTCTGGAACAAGCAAAGGATGTTCTTCTTTGCAGCAGTCTTGAGAATCTGATAAAGGTACCTTAGTTTTGTGGAATGGGTTATTGGCTATTTATCTTGTCTTCTATACCAGTTGTATATTTGAGCCAATTTGCTTTGTAGAAGAAACATGGATTCCTGTTTAGAAGTGATCAGTGTCACCTCGATTCCAATGTGTACGAAAGCTGGGTGGTGCTGCGTATGTGGAATATCAGAAAGAATCTCGATTGATGCATCCAGGGACAATCCGTTTGCAACCGTGAAGATAAAGCAGAGCAGAGGTAGGAGTTTTATTCCATATTGCACATGTTGAAGTAGAAAGTACTTGTACACATAGGGTCATAAAGGAGGTATCATTCTCCAACAGAAGCAAAGTTAATTGCTCGCCACTCTATCCTCATTGAATGTGGTGACTCGTGAAGTCACTATCATGTACTGCTGGTGTAGTGCCTTTGACAATACTGGGAGTGAAAAGACCACATGTGGTGGTTCAGCTGGTTTCAAGCAAGCTATGGAGATCTTATAACGGCCACCGTTAACAGGGTATGAAAGTCTTATCGGAGCATTGTAGAACTCTCTAAGGTCGGTCATAAGATTGCTGTAAGGGTTTTTGGACAGTGTCTCATAATATGAATATGTGGGTGCATGTAGAAAATTCCTGGGAAATAAAAATCAGGCATGATGAAGGCATATGTGGCGGTATCACCTGGAGGCCGTGCATGGCTGAATGAAGTCGGCTGACATTGTTGGTGGTGTTGAGCAAGGTATCATCGGACACTGAGAAGAATTATCCTGGGAGAGGAAGCAGTGCTCTGTACACTGCCTCTGCAGTGGAGCATCCAAGGTGGTCTTTTAGAGCAGTTCCCGTACCAAGCAGGACCATAGGTATGATGTCCATCCAGTGCATGGATTTGTCAGTTGCTTTCAGGGAAGACAAGATGGTGGTGCAAACGTTCCAACATACCATTCTCTGCTGGATTGTAAGTGGTAGTTTGCACATGGTCGGTACCAAGGAGTTGAGTCAGCGAACAAAATAGAGCCGATTCAAACTGGCTTCCACGATACATTGTGATGGTTGATGGAACACCAACCTGTGCGATCTAGGTGTGGACAAAGGCCCTGGCGATAGCAGGTGCGGTAATGTCAGCTATCAGTGTAGCCTACGGCCAACGGGTGAAGCGGTTAACACAAGTCATCCAAATAGTGGTGTCTGTGTGAAAGTGATCGGGGTCCGACAAGATTGACATAGACCCAGTCGAAACGCCGATATGGCATTGAAAAGCTACCAAGTGGCACGACAGTTGGATCTTGGAGCATTGGCATTGAAGACACTGCTTGGCCCAATGGCACACATTGGCGTTGATGCATGGCCAGATATAATGCATGGTGACGAGTCACTGGGTTGCAAAAAATACCTGGGTGTGTGAGTGAGTGAAAAGTGTTGAAGACTGTACAACAGAATGCAGCAGGAATGAAAGGGCATGATGATGCATCTATGTATCACACACGAGGGTAGTGTTTGTCCTTAGAAGCGGTACCTCACAAAATATAAGCGAACTGGTTGCAGAGTAGAGGATGGAGCTCCGTGTCCTCTCGTTGCACTGCTGCAAGCTCATTAAAATTGATGGCTGGTGTGTTGACAGAAGAAAACACCAATAACTTGATGCGCGAGTGTCGGTCACAGAGTTTGCAATTCCTTTGATGTGCTGGATGTCGGTGGCGAATTGTGAGATATAACTGAGTCAACAAAGTGTGCGAGGAGAGTGAGAGTCCGAAGGGGTGGATAGTGCTCTGTTGGTTTCTTGTGCTGTGTTGGTTTCAGCATTTTAGAGACACGTGGGCTCGTTGGTCCGATGGACCAAATATTCATTGGTCTTCACAGCCTTGTCTTCAATCTTCACAGTCTTCAAGCATACCCACCTGCTGTACTGCAGAAGTTAGCTTGCCTTTCTCGGGAACTTTTTGGGATTTTTCGGTCCTCGGGAACTTTTGGGTCCTCGAGGAGTTTTGGTTCCTCCAGAGTCCTCGGCGACTTTTTGGGACTTTTGGGTCCTCAGGTTCTTTTGGATCTTGAAGGGTCTTCAAAGTTTGAAGGGGTCTCATCAGTCTAAAGGGACAAAAATAACATTCCAAAAGTGCGTAATTAATGAATAGACGTTCGTAATTAACAGGCAGAGTACCACACACACACACACACACACACACACACACACACACACACACACGCACACGCACACGCACACCTCATCCATTTATAGGAGAAGAAGGCCTGTGGATGCCAGTCCACAATGATGAAGTGATGAAGGGCTGCACCCACCACGACCGCAGATGCGTAGTTAAATTGTGACTGCAGACGTGTAGTTAAAGGTATGGTGATTGCTGTCTTCCGGATGTCATCAGGCATGTTGGCCCCTCTAGATTCAGATGAATCAGGAGTGAAGTGTTGACCATTGCATCTTTGATGTGCTTACCAGTACCCAAAAAGACACTTTGGATTGGCATCAAACAAGTTACTCGCAACCGGTAAGCACCCTGTCTTCAGGGTGCTTACCAGTTGTAAGTCATTCAGCTGCAGTGTTGTAGCTGCATTTGGAATATTTAGTTGGTAAAAGTTGACGAGGCCCAGACTCTCGCAGTTTGCATTGCAATGATGGGAAAGGGAAATTCCGAATATTCTGCACCTTCTAATCGAGTGAACGCATGCCTGAACCGTTAACAGAGTAGCCGAGGAAATTCAACTTCGGAACGCCGAATATGCACTTCGTGGGATTGACGATGATGCCAAAGTCCTGCAAACGGGTGAAGAGGAGATGTAGATGTTACTGATGTTTTTCTGTGGTCGCACTGACGATTAGAATATCATCTATACAACATACCAGAAGTATAATCTCCGGAGCACCTGATCGGTAAAACGTTGAAAGGTATGTGCGGCATTGCGTAGGCTGACCGGAATCCAAAGGAATTGGCATGGTGTTGTCAGGCCGAAAGGTATGGTGATTGTACACATGAAGAGGTTGACGTTGGAGAAGATTGTCGGACCATGGAGTGTAATGGTAAAATCCTGAATGTGTGGAATGGGGTAACAGTCTGGAACAGTCATGTTGTTTAAGGAGCAGTAATCCCCATAAGGACGCCAATCCCCAGGTGTCTTTGTGGGTACAATATGTTGCGGAGAACCTCAACTGCTGGACAATGGGCAGATGATCCCATGTTTTAACACATCGTCAAATTCATGGTGAGCGATACATAATTTCTCGGGTGCTAGTCGGCGAGCACGCATGAAAGTAGAACGTCCTGGGGTCTCGATATGATGAATGATCTGGGTTTGATGGGCTGGATTGTCACTGATTGGCACCTTATGGACGAAAAGTCACAAAGTACTTTCTAAAAAGGGCACGTGGGCATGCATGAAAGACACGTGATATTCAGCGAATAAACGGTGGCTACTTCACCGAGAACACCAAGTTGTGTCGAGGCGTCCAATAGACGGCAATGTGTGACATTTACAAAGAGATTGAAATTACTTTAAAAATACTAATCTGCACCCATTAAATATGGTGTGGACAAGAGTAAACACCCACATAAATGAACGACGTAAATCAAGCTGCAGGAAACGTTCTCCAAAAGTAGCAACAGCACATTACAGTTCTCCCCGTAATGTCCATCTTGTATACCCCGTGTTTCCCGCCCCATCCCTCTCCCTTCCACAGATCTCCTAATGTCTCTGTTCCCCACTGTTTTGTCCTTCCCACTCTCACCCCTCTTGTCTCATACCCCCCACTTGATGTGTGTTGTGTGTTAGCTCTCACACGAGCCTCCACAAGGTATACAAAAAAAATTTAAAAAGCACAGTTGTTAGTGGCATGTAATGAATATTCCTCTTGATTTTTCTGTTCAGCAGCAGATGGCGGCACAATGTTCACCTCTGCTCCTATATCCACAAGACAACAAAGTGTGCTCGTACGATTCACGAGGAATAGAAGGAGACTGATGTATGGCAAAGGTGAACTTGTTGCCATTCGTTGTAAGCCTCATTTCTCTGCGGCTGGTACGCGCATGTTGCTCTTCACCGACAAGCAATAGTACTGAAGATCTTGTGGTAACAACAACAATCTGGAGTGTTCGCGGAGGGTGAAGGAAAATGGTAGCATGAGGTACGGCATTTCTCTCTCTATCCCTAGAAAGGGTATGCAAAGGTGGGCATGACTGGTGTTATGCAGTGTGTGCTCCAGGCCGAGCTTCTTAAGGTCCACCATTTCAGATTGTAGTTGTGCGACGTGCTGTGGTGGAGGTGTCACATTAGCCATGGTCGGTGTAATGGTATACAGAGATGATCAGCCACATCTGCAGCGGTAGGTAATGCAACCTCTGTGTTAGCTGCAAGTATCATGCAGATGTGTGGTAGTAAAAGTTGCAAGAACAAGTAACAAAGGAGTGACAGGTCGAAGGTGGAGTGCTGGTCACCGAGAAGCTGCTGCATGTGACGCAGTCATTGTGGGGCTGTTCGATCTCCTAAATCCTCAATTGTAGGAAGTTTTTGAAAGAGGTGGTGCTCATCAGCAGTCGTGCGCTTCATGAGCCCGATCTTCAAAGACATGTATGGAGCATTTATTTGAGGCTGTAGTAAAATTTATCGCACCTCCATCGCCTACTCTGGTGACAAGAAGCCAACAATGTATTTGAACCGTGTCAACTTGGTAGTAATGTTTCAGGTGTCGAATTGGGCTTAAACTTGCATAAACCACAGCTGCGGGTCATTAGGCCCGGATGGTGGAAGGTTTATCGAAACTGCTGCCACCGGTGAAGTTAGTCGAGTGTTCAGGAAAGGCACGGCTGGCTGGTCATTCCCTGTGACTGGTTGCGTGCTTGCAATGACTGTCCATCCATTTGAATCACTACCAATTTAACGCCCAAGAAAAGACATCTGAGATGTTGATTCCAAGTCAATTCTTCAATTCTTAATTAAACCGCAACCTTCGCACCTCAACCCCCCCCCCCCTGCCGGAACACCCCATACTGGAGATCCCCGCTTAACCAAAGCGAAGCATATTCACATATTATGAAACCAGTGGCTCATCGAGGGTTATCATCATCTTTTACAAATAAAAGGAGCAGTGTGTGTGTGTGTGTGTGTGTGTGTGTGTGTGTGTGTGTGTATGGTGTGTGTGTGTGTATGTGTGTGTGTGTTGTGTGTGTGTGTGTGTGTGTGTGTATGGTTTTATTCTAAAGGGTTCCTGCTGTCAAAGAAAAATGAAATGGTACCGTTAGAAAGCTAATAATCCATTTATTTCAAACCAAAAATTTTAAACTTGTAAAACGTCGTGTCCGTTTCATCATAAGGATGCATTTTTACAGGATTTGTAGCTTCATGTAGCGGTTCCAACGGCACCATTTATATTATTCTACAACAGCAGGAACCATTCAAAATAAAGCATGATGGACGCAGAAGGAGCACACAAACTGCAGCCGCAATGACAGCAGGAACAACAACTACTATGTGTTATAAAATATCCTCTTTTCGTGTTTCACTTCATTTTACATCCTCATTGAGACTCACAGATAGACAGCAATATATTTGTCAAATGCAACATGCTGTCTTTTGATTAAATCCGTCAGTAAAGTGACGAGTCTTATCTGCCCGTGTCTTCTATTCTCACTACGGTCAGAGCAAATTCCAAGATTCTGGCCTCTTCCTGATTGGTGAATTCCATTAGACTTTGTTTGATGAAGGTAGCAATTTGACGCTTATGGTTGTGGACAGGTACAGTGTGGGTGAATCCTTGAATATGGTAGTAAGTGGCACTTGCCGCATCTTTAACAAGAGCGAGAATTGATTTGCAATCCATGTCCCGTGACCGATGTGATATTTTATGTCTAAAAAGGGCATAACTCTGTGAAAAATTGATGAAACTATGAAACTCAAACTTGTTCTATAACTTATCATATTAAGGCCATATACAAAGTTTCAGTTGAATATGTGAAAGGGTCTGGGGGAAAAAGTCTGAAAAAACCACAAGTGGGATGGACAGACAGACGGAGAGCAAGCCTATATAGTCCTCTCCGGTGAAACCATTAGGGGACTAATAAGAGCTTCTTGCACTGTAAGCCTGTAAGGGCATCGATGTTGTAATTTTGAAGAGTTCTCGAGAGGTACTCGTCCTTCATACGTGACATGCCTTCAATATCTAGCTGATAAACACATAGGTTTGCACCTATTTTCTGAATAGCTTGGCCCTGAAAAGTGCTCTTTGTGGCGTTGCTATTCTGCCGATTTCTTTGTGTTTGAGCACACTTAACAGGTGGACGACACGAAGGTTGTCATCTCCCACACGACACCATACTGGAACCAGAGATTAACTCTTGACGGATTGGTGTGCCATATCCATATACATTTGAGCATGAGGTGGTAACCTTGTAACTTAACGTTTTTTTCTGCAAATCGAGTGAATAATAACTTTGCACATTTCCTCGGACCCTATTTTCTTTCAGTGCAAATATCTTTGATAACAAAATGTACACATGTATGTATTGATGGTGGTGGTGGTGTGGTGTGTGTGGTGTGGTGTGTGTGTGTGTGTGTGTGTGTGTGGTGTGTGTGTGTGTGTGTGGTACCCTCATGTATTATGTATAATGACAATCTCCTAGTATGTGGTGCTGGTTTGTGTTAAATCCCATGAAAAGCTCTTCCACAATCTTTGTAAATTTAAACAAATACATTTCACAAATTAATTCAAGGCTAGAAGGTATCCATATGCCTGTTGCGTTTATGAAAATGTGATCTGTTTATCTTTGCATTTTCTTCCATCAATTCTGGATAAATCTCCAAACCTGATTTGTTGCAATGACATCCTCTAAATCATTAGGTTACCACCTCAATGCTCAACTCTACACAGATGTGACGCGCTAATCTGTCAAGTGCTAATCTTCAATTGCCTGAAAAACAAGCATTGTACATTTTGAAACAAATGGATCAAATTTCGATCCATAACACTTTTACTTGTCAAACAGAGGATCCTGATGCGTGGACCATTGACTTGATGTCTGACTCACTTAGGCCGTATATAATGAACCATTGTCTTACAGTCTATCTGAGATGGTCAGGGCATCTGAGCGTTGTGCACAAAGTAAGAGCCTGATGTTGCTTCTCGTGCACTGCCCTTAGTATGGAGGGCAATGGCCTCAGAACAAGGACACCACAGCACCTGCAGAAACTTAAAACGAATTGGGATGCATTTCATTTAATTATGTACATTTACATGTAGTGTATCGGTGATACTAATGAAAGTTATTGGTTCATGAGCGCCAGCCAAGGTGACCACTATATTCGTTGTGTCTGTGTGTCTGTGTGTCTGTGTGTCTGTGTTTGTGGTCGTGTGTTGTGTGTCTGTCTGTCCAGAGCATAACTTGGATTTTGATCCAATCTTGATGAAACTTGGTTATGTGTTTGATATCAATGTCTACTTGTGTTTTCCTGGGTGAGGGTGTGCTACACCCATTGTGGGCGGAGCCACGCCCCAAAATA